>JAQLOL010000003.1:24543116-24553845 GCA_029783665.1 Naso thynnoides
AGTTAAATGCAAGTAATGTTGCTAGGCTACAACAGCTGTGCAGCATTAAAAAAAAAAAAAAAAAAAAGGTAATGCTTTCATACAGCCTATCACATAGCAGCCCACTTCCTTGTTTGGACACGGCTGCTTTTAAATCTCATGCGGACCGTGTCCGAGTACACATGAATCCTGTGTGAGACCACCTTTTCAAGCGGACACAGACACGGTTTGTGAAATGTGCCTTAGCACGGACCACGTGTGTTCACACTGATCACATGGACTGGATTCTGGGGTCAGGCGTGCTTGGATCAGGGCCCAGGCCTCTGGTGTGAAACCACCCTTAAGAGTGTAAAACAGACCAGGAATTAAAATTTCATGATGAAACAACAGCAGGCGTGCAGACTCTATTTGTGGTGACATTAAAGTAAAACAAACAGAATCTTCAGTTGACACTGTCGTATTGACATACACGGCACAGCCAGATAAAACTAATAGTGATAGGTATTCTAGTGCTGCTAATAGTAATAATTTGGATCAAAGAAAGAAAACAGATGTCCCCTCATTCATTAGCAGTGGACACAAACGATGACAAATGACGGTGGTTGTGGTATTATCCGTGTCAGCCAACCCTGTTGCTCTGTTCAGGGTGTAATAGCAGGGGATAATAGCTTCTCAATTATTCATATTGCCCCTGCGCTCTATTGAGAATACTGTCACACAGCCACTATATGTCTTGATCTAATTAGCTCGAGGAGAGCTGGAGTGGGAGGAAGAGGAGGGAGTGGATGGAGGGACTGAAATTTAGGGAAAGGAGAACTGCAGGAAAGAGAGAGGGATGGAGAGAAAAGGAGAAGAGGAAAGAAATGTAAAAAAAGTGAGGAAGCAGAATTGTGGAAGTTGCTTTGCCTGGAAGCTTTGTAAACACTCTTCAAACAGCGTTTGTTGTAGAGTATTTCCTGAGACTGCGGAAGTCTCTCTGCATGACTTCCATATTATGTGGATTGCGTGTGTTTGTTTGTTCATCTGCAATATTCATATATAGGCTATGTCTCTGGTGGATTGTGAAGCAACTTAATCATCATGTTAAAATCTGATGTTTTTGTTTGCCTCTCTTCTTCTGCCAGTTCCTGTGTCACAAACTCTATCAGCCAAACTAACATGTTATGAAAAACAGCAACTGAACATCACATCAAAAACAGTATGAAACAATTCAGATTGCATTTTTAATTAAGTCTTTTTTAACTGTCATCTTTATTCCTGGTTGCAAGTTTTGACAGGTCCCTAAGATGCCAAGAAGTGCGTTTGACTGTTTTCATCTTTCTTAAAGATACTATGTGTGAAATCTTAGCACCAGTTAGCGGAAACAAAAGTCCTCGTGATTTTTGTTCAAGTGTGGCTAAAAATATGGTCACATCTGCTTCAAATCACGATGGATCAAAATGTGAAGTCAGTGCTTGTAATGTACAAGCCCCTTATGTTCTTTCAGTTTATATTTTCAGTTTTTACCCAGTTTCAAACTAATTATGGGAACAGTTTCATATCTTTCAGTCAACATTCATGTATTTATGCTATCATACACTCTTCCCTGCACTTCCATAGCAGGTTTCAACTGAACATCAATCCTGAGGATACAGCACTTTGTAATATTTCACAATCTATATAGGAGTGAATTTTTTAGGGTCCTTCTGATATGGAATTTTTGGGGCAGATACCGATATTAGAGAATAAGAAAATTTTGATTTCTGACAAATCTGCTGTGATTCTAAATATATAATTCCTGCTAAATGTGGTTATCAAGTGTTTGTGACAAAGATATAAAATGGAGGCAGAATATCTTACATTTTAACATTGTTTCAAACATTAGTGCACTGAGCAGTAATCATTTCACTTATGAGTTATTAAATAATGGACTGCTTACTGCTGGACAGACTGTGTACTTATACCGTTTTAAATCACTGGTCCAAGCATTTTTTCTGACCTTTAAACAACAGCTGTAACATCGGCACATATCAGAGGACAAATACGCTAATACTGATATATCTGCGATAAGCCAATATTAGCCGATAATACCGGCAAATCAATGTATGGATTGGACCCTAGTTTGGTTTTTAGCTGTTCAAATCCAACACAGACAAAAGACTGGGTTACATATAACTGAACTGTTTTTTGTTATAAGAACAGACTATTTCTTGTAAGTGCAGGAAACAGAGCTGGCACACAGACATGCCCTATATCTGTTTCATCCTAACCACATCTGACAGGTGGAATGCACCCTGCTGCCAGTGATAAAACAATATTAGCCTTACTCCTGAAAACATTGCACAGACACAAGCACGAATCAAATCTTGAAATACATTATAAATAATAAAATAAGGTGAAATGAGCTGTTATGAAAGCATCTAAATATATATATTCGGTGGTGTCGGTTTGGGCTGATAACGAGCTGTGACTGATTGTAAAATAAAGAAAGGAACGAAAAAGAAAAACAGGATGTATTAAAACGCACACACAAGGTATCAGCGGGGATAGGCTTGACAGGAATCAACGCTCCAAAAATAAAACTGTATGTAAAATAAAATAAATGAGTTAAGAAGACAGAAACTGCACAACCTCCCTCTGCATTACTGAGGGCTCAGAGATCTTAATCGTCAGTCAGACTGCAGTCTGCACCAGTGTCCCCCTTTGAATTGTCTTCTTATGCACTTATGTGTTCACTGCAAAAACACAAAAAGCCTACTAAATGAATGGGACAGTAACATTAGACTCACAGATTCCTGTTCTTTTCCATTGTATCCTATTGTATTCCTTTCCAAGCACTCAGTTCCTGCTGATAAATGAAGTGGCCAGTCAGGTTATGCTAATTGATGTCTCCTCCTTTGCTTCCTTCCTCTTTTCTCCAAAGTTCAATTACACTCATCCACCGCCATCCATCACTGGAATGAAGCTGGCTGTGGGGCTAAATTAAATGTGCCAATTTCAATTAGCCAGCGTGAGGCGGTGCAAGGGACAGAGGTGACTGTGGTGGAAATTGGTTGGTGGAGGGGGTTCAGAAATAAAGGTGGTGGTGAAAGAGGGGAAGGCAGCATTGTGTAGTGTTTGTGAGGCAGAGCTGCTCTGAAAACTGTAGCGCTTGGTTAATTCTTACTGTTTATTTCCAGCTGTTCAGAAAAAGAGGCATCTGCTCAGGAACTATTGCAGCTTATTTTTATCTAGTTCTTAAAAAAAGGTGTAATCTGAAGCTGCTATTTCTCCAGAAATGCCTATAAGCTAAAGTTAAGGTGTCACTTTGCCTCATGGGATGGAAAAATATGTCACATTAGAGAAAAGCAACTTTTATGTTAATGTTCTTTTTAAGCTAAAACACAAGGCAATTTACACTGAATTAAGACTCACTGAAATGGCAAAATCCAAAGTGTGGCAGTGTCTTAAAAGGGAAAATTTTTCCGCGCCACAAACAGGAGCATCACATTAAGGAATGTGGTGAAGACTGACATAAAAAACAGGACAAATTACAAAGTTACCAACTTGCTTTAAAGAGAGAAGAAGCGTGAGAAACTCCAGACAAAGCAAAGCAAAGCTGACGAGGGTAAAACTTTGAGGGATTTATTGTGGTGGATGACCAGACCATTTCCACGAGGTTTCCACGCTTATTTGAACATCTCAAGCTTGAAAACGCGATGCCAAACCAACATTAAGTAACCATCACACATCTTTGCACGCTTGTGAATTCTTCTCAAATTGCTCGGAAAATGCTGCTGTGGTGATTTAAAAGCTGACATATGGAACTCAAACATGCGTGCTGTCATCAAGTTTAGCACAAGCTAATGGTCACAAATGGTTTTGGATTGCATGGGGAAGTCCTAAAGCTGAACTGATTCATGTCTTGCAGAGAGATGCATCTTGGACTTGAAGAGTAGAGTGCATGCAAATTAACAATTCAAATTGCATATGAGTGGCACATTACATTACTGAAAGAAAAAAAAAAAAAACAGTTTTAAGTGGTGACTGATGAACAGTAAGCTCAGCAAAATTTTGTTCTGTTGCTGGACTTCAGGATGTGAATTTCATCAGATTTTATTATATTTTTACATCATTAACACCTAAGAAAGATGAAATAACCTTGTTTTTATTTCCAGTTTTTTCATTTGAGGTGAGACTCCACTTCATAGTTATTATCAAGACAAAAAACAGTTATTAATCAATCTTTAGATTAATACCTTTGATTATGCAAGAAAAAATAAGGCTCTGCTTCAGAAATGAATCAATTATTCTTTTCACACATTTAAAGGTGTGCCACTGCACCCCAGATCCCAAAATAAAATCAAACTGTCTTCTCCTCAGCCTCACGCATGTTGTCAAAGCAGCATGTTTAATAAGCAGTAAGCCGAAGACGTTTCTTTGTTACCAGCTTGTTATTAAAGCTGCAGCGGCATGACGACAACAATCAGAGGAGTTTCTTTGTGTTGCTGTTCAAGCGCCTCTCACATGATAACTAGAACTCTCTGGGCACCAGACAGGAACGGCTGATAAATAATCTCCTCTTTACTGATGACTGGCAGACAGCAGTGCGGAAGAGAAATAATAATTTCCCCCCTTTTCTCTCAGTATCCTCAGCAATGGACCCGGTTTTAGCCACAACCCCCTCCTCCCTCCCTCAGGCTGAAGCGGGCTGATACTTTGCAGAGAAGTGATTTCAAACTTTTAAACGGTTTCTCTCTGACTTGTATATCCTCTAATTGTTATTCATAGCTCTGTCGGGAGAGGAGGAGAGGGAGAAGAGAGAATGAAAGGAGGAGAGGGGAAAATGTCGAGGACAGACGCTGGAGAAGAGGGAAGGAGATGAGGAAAGAGAGGAGAAAAAAGGAGGGCAGATGGGCGGACAGAAGAGATGAAATAGAGGAGAAAATGAGAGAAGAAATGAAAATGGAGGGTCTCAGATGGTGAGGAGGAGGTAGAAAAAGAGCAAAGAAGAGAGGACAAAAAAAAGAAAATTAGCAGCGAAAAATGACAAAAAAGAAAAGAAGATACTTATTTTTTCTCATTTGTTATAATTTTTTTTTCTCTAAGCCACAAACAGGCAGGGCAGCTTGTATTGGCTGCCGAGTCTGAAACTCAGATCTATAATTTATTACCAAGAGCTGAAAGACAAGGGTCTCATTCAGAAAAGTAACCAGTATGGAGGTAAATTGGTACAGCTTGTTTTATACCAATGCCACATTCAATTCCACAGTCTGATTCTTTCTATTGATTACTGATCAATTTCACTTGAGTTGGCTTCAGCCTGAGAACTAACTGCCATCATCTAAAATGGATGAGTGTTGCCTTAATCTTATTAAAGCATACATGCTGGCAAATTTACCTTTGCTAAATGTCATTCTGCTTTGTTTGGTCGTAGGGACTCTGTCATCCAGAAAATTAGTCATCATCTACTCACCCTCATGCCATGGGTGAAGTTTTTAGTCCACAAGTGCATGTGAACACAACTCCCGTCTCCAGAGCTAAAGGCTACAGTGAGCAGAGAGGCCTAACCATGATAATGTATCGAAACGTTTTTAAAAACAACTTGGCAGGTCCAGGGCGGGCTACAGACTGTGACCAAAACGGTTGCATATGCACCCTTTTTTTTTTAGGAGTGTGCGAGTTAAATTTTTACCTAGTTGCATTTGTGCGAATGCATGATCATTATTGTTTTGGTAACACGGGGACAGCGTCAGATGAAATCAGTCCATTTTTTCTTTCCTGGCGCAGCCCCTCTCTTCTGTCCTGCACTCTCCCCACACACTGTGGGGGGCGCCATAAAATCGAGCACACAGAACTTTGCAAAATAAATTTAGCCACTACCAAAAATGAAACGGTCTCTAGGTGATTATTAAAAAAAAAAAAAACAATATGAGGAGCGAGAGGAGGGGGCAGGTGGTGAGGGAGAGCCAACGAGAGGTGCCGACTCAGACGTGACTGATGATGAAAGCCTGCAGCAGGCAGGAAGAGAAACTTAACATTCAGATTAAAATATTTTACAAATACCAAGTTTCCAGGCCCTGTCAGTCTTTACACGACTGCAAAACTGGGTCAAATAAATTAAGACAACTGTTCATTAGCATGCAAGCTAATTGATTAATACCATACTGTGACAAAAAAAAAAGGTGTGACCAATTCACGTGCTTGTGTGACCTGAGAAAGTTAGTAGCACTAGTGCTACCAGTGCAGAAGTCAGGCTGGAGCCCTGATGTTGAGGCTTCAGGACACTTGGATTACTTTGGACAAGCGGAATGTGGGCAATTCATGGTTTTATTACGTCCACAAGGTATCAGACACTGAAGTGTTTGACCACAAATCTTTTAACCAGCATTTGGAAAACCTTCAGTTGACTGTTACAACAAGATAAGAGTCCTTTTTCCATGGATTTTTAGAGACAAATTGTTAAGATGATGAATAGATCGTTGAACTCTGAGGGTGTTACAGAAAATCTGTTGTAAAACAGTCTGAGCTAAACAGTGTCTATTCTAGATCCCAAAGGTCTTAATAAACTGTTTATCTGTGTCTTAAGAGCCCAGCGTGAAACGATAACTAACCTAAAAACAGGATGAAGTAATTATGCATATCCAAATCAAAAAGTCACTGAACACTAAAGGCAAAGATACTGTCTGCTGACTGACTAAACATACGGGAAACATCTGGGAATTAAATTGTTTGATTTTCAAAAAAATGCAAGAATATTGATCTGTACTCACATTTACCCACTTAAATCACTGGTTTCTCAACATCCTCATTTAACATCAAACTCACGTCTACGGGATCAAAGGCTTAATCCATAATTTATTCAGCTACTGAAGAAAAAATAAAGACCGACTGACAGGAATCTCAGGAAGGTGAGGAAAGTGTTTTCATGGATATCAGTCACTGTGTTAGTAAGTCAGCAGGAGGGAAATGGGAGTTTGTCCCCAACTGAACTTGAAATAAGACTAATCGAGGAATTTAAACTGATTGCATCTCCCTCTGTCCGAGACAAGATGGAACCATGAGTATAAATACCTGTTCCCTCGGGGTTAGTTGACTAAATGCAAAGTCACTGGCACCATGTTTTTTTCATGTTCATACAGCAATAAATATGACTTAAATACCCTTTCATCTAATCCAACGTATTTGCCTCAGTTCGCCTTTTCAAATGTCTGTCCTCTCTACCTCCATCTTATCTGATTGAATATGAAGGGAAATTTGAATATCAGGCATACATTTGGCAAAAACAGCTTCACACTGGAATATTTTTCATATGTTGACTGACATGTTTGAAGATAAAATGGAATATGAACCCCAGCACATGAAAAGTGAGTGAAAACAAATTGGATCCACGTGACTTATTAATGTGGTGTCATGCGTGAGGCCGCGCCATGAATTGTGCCTCCATTCTGAACAACGTTTGTATTCATTCTAGAGTTTTCTCTGACAAATCAATTAGCAATGTCTTAACTGCAGTTACTGTGCGCCTGAAGCTTCAATTATGCACCTGAGCGTAACCTGTCACATCAAACCCTCTAGAGACATCACCATGAGCTCAATTAATCTCTCCAGCAGGAGGAACATTTTTCTTTTTACTGCTTGAATATACAGTTAGCAGAAACACGAGATATATAATATGCTACCTTTTGGCTCCATTAAATAAATTATTTGCTAGTGTAAGTCATAATCAAAAATGGTCGAAGGAACAGAGTCATGAGCTTAGAGAAGGCCATGAGGCTAAACCCCACCCTTTTAAAAAGAAATAAATACGCAAAGTTAAATAAATATTCTCATTAGGAAAGACATGATGAGCAACACATTAAATAATTTAAAGATGGAGTCAGTGGCATTTGTTGCCGTTTGTAAACACAACAATCAAACTGGGTCCCTCCTCCCGCCTCAATGCACCTGAAGTATCATAACTTAGTATGTACTGCATGTACTGCTGTACCGCTTACCTAACGTTACACAGCAAGCTACACTGGAACAGTACATTTGTTTAATGGAGAAGTCGGTAATTTAGCAAGCTAACAAGCTAACTGCCAGTGTTTAGTACCTACATCACAAAGTATACCAGTTCTGCATCTTCCCAGCCTCTCTTTCAGTGCTCCAAAACGTCTGAAAGCTAGATAGAGACTCACTCTCGCTCTGAAACAAGTTTTATCCGTTGGCTCACTAGGGCTATATTTCATCTTCTTTGCGCTGTGTCCACATTCGTAACTTTCTCCAGTCTGGACGGCGTCCAGTAGCTGTGGTCCGCTGCTCTCAGCCTCACCTGTGTGCTGTCATTGGCTGGGGGAAACACACCAGTTCACTGCGGTCACACCATCTATTCCTCAGAGAAGCGCAGTTGTGCTATCGTTACTTAAAAATTGGTTGTGCGTCTACAACCCTCCTTACAGTAACTCATCCTGAGCAGGTCCTGGTTCAGCCAAAACATCAAAATACAGGCAGAGGGCGATGTGTCTCCATACACAGTCACCAACACACATGTACAGAGGCTCAGAAGTGATGATTGACCAGCATTACTTTTGTATATGTCTGTATTTTATTTTTTAGTAAAATCCTACTGACTCCACCATTAACAACGAAAATATTTCTTTTCATCTTATACAGACACCAAAAGAAATAAAGAATGAAGAAATATTTTCACATGAAGAAATATTTTTAATAATTCTCATTTTCATGGACACCAAAAGATAAAATAAATTAGATTTGATTGTCAATCAATTAAAAGATTTCATCGAGTTAATCAGTATAAAATTCTGTGATTAATCACGATTTATCACAATTAAAAAAACTCGTATTTGGTTGTACATTATGGGGAAGATAAAACAAATACAAGTGTTCTGTTGTTGGAATAAAAAAAAAATGTGTGACAAACTGGCAGGAGGAATCTTTTTTTTTAACTTAATTTTTTTAGCCTCTCATTCATAGAGTTGGAACTGCTCTGTACGACCAGTCTTTTAGTGTTTGCCTCTGCAAAGCTGCAGGAAACTGTTGACCTGTGATCTTCGAGACACAAGCCTGCTTCTATAACCATTAGACTTTGAACTTACTTAAACCGTGTTTCCTAAAGCGCTTTATAACCTGAACAACACACAGCCCCCACCCTAACTACCATTGATTTTTCAATATATTTTACCACCGATATCCTTATGTTCATTTTCTGCGCTAACGGTAGCAGCCGTGCTTTCTCTTGGCTCCCCTCTTTATGGTTAGCTGATTGACAGCAATGGGGCTGCTAAACAGGCACGCTCTGCAAAATAAATTCTGCCTTCAAAATAAAGTCAAGCACTGTGATCAGTTTGCGCTTCCCAATCGCGTTCATTAACGCGTTTCCGTTGACAGCCCAAATTTTCGCATCTCTGAATTCTCAATTATAATTCATGCCTAAGCAACTGAGCATTACTGTGTTTGATCTTAAGTACTGACTCATCATCTCCGCTAGAAATCTTGTCTGCATTAAACCTGAAACAAAGAGTACAAATTTTACCGAATAGCAAATAATCCTCAAGATAAGATCTCCCAACAATTCAGTTCAATTAAATTCAATTTGATTCAGTTCAATTCAGTTCAGTTCAATTCAATACCTTATTTATGTATGAATATTGTGCAGTCAGTAGTTTACACACAATACATTTAAACCCATGCACTTATAACAATTCTAAAAATGTGTTTAAATTTTTTTTTAAAGAATAAAAAGAAAAACATTAAGCTGGAGTAAGATAATAACTAGCAGATGTGGACTGAAATTATTGCTTCTAATGTTTCTTTCTAAGTAATGCTTTGGACAGTTTTCTATCCAAAGCAATAACTTTGTTACAGAATTTGAGTCAAAACTCTTTTGTCAATGAAGCCACAGTAGTTTGTTAACCTTCACAAAACTAGTTTGTTTTAATAAATACACTTAAGCAAATCCCCCAAGTACAGTATTCTGCATTTTCTGATCTCATTTTATTAATAAGTGGCCTTCACACTCATCTCTGACCTTTGTCCATCAGCAGTTTTACCCTGTTTTTGCCACACCGTTGGTGTCGTGATGTGTTGTGTCCCTGGTTTGCCATAAACCTGCAGTTAATTATTTTGCCATCTGGATGACTGAGTGGAAGTACTGGTGTGTACTGGCAAAACCAAATTACTAGTCTCTCCTGATAATATTGATAACCAGATAGAGCTTCAGCCTGTGTTGATGAGTAATCATTAGAAGTAAAGCAACTCCATCGTGTAGAGTTGATGTGAAAATACGACTTCAAAGCATCGCAGTGAAAAATAAACAAAAAACACATCATGGTGGATTCAGAATGGAGGAGCAAAGCACAAGAAATAAACTAAAATGTTAAAAACTGGCCTAATGATGCAGTTTTCTTTCTCTCTGTGTGACTGCCTGGCTGGCTGGTTGTCACCCTATTCTTTAATCTGTTTAGGGTCTAATTGTGAGTAATGATGCTATTGGCTGATATGGCTTGTAGCTCAGCCAGCCCCTCTGTGCCCACTCTGCATATCTAACCCATCTGTGCACTGCACACAGCCACAGCAGAGCCTTTATCAAAACACACACTAAAGCAACTGTCACAGCCACAAACACCCACACAGAAACACAGAGGCTCCGCACATGTACACATATCGCTGCAGCAGTCTCCCTCGAAAACGTGTATACGCACACACTTCAGAGCAATTATCAGCTTTAGCACGTTGACTAACCAGCAAAGAGGATTCATAACACACCAAATTAGCTTTAGATTTGCAATAA
>JAQLOL010000003.1:24562049-24572734 GCA_029783665.1 Naso thynnoides
CATGCCAATTCTGCAGTTTATTGTGCTTGCTGCTTCACTATTTGCTTTTCTGGATAACTCTTGATACTCTGCCTCTGATTGGCTACTTTGCACTTCTTGACGCGTCTCTCACATGTCCTGCCATGTTTGTTAGCAGACAAGAAAAGTGCCAGAGAGACAAAGAACAGTATTAAGTATGTAGAGAGGAAGGAGAGAATGACATCCTGATGTCACAAGTTATTTGCAGGACATATTCATATTCTAATGTCCCTCAAAAAGAGAGCATTTTAAAATTAAGTTGGTTGTTTTTATTGTTTATATTATCATTTTTTTAAAATATGGTTTTATTGACTAAAAAACATATATTGGAATGCTATTTTTAAATGACTGACATAGCCATAGTTTTAATATATCGATGGTATTTTATAACCACAGTTACCGCAGTAGTTGGCTGTCATTTGTTTTATCATGATGCACAGTGCAGTAAAATGCATTGCACCACCAGCACATCCTCCATAAAAGTCAGTCTAGTTGATTCTGATCTGGGGAGATCATTGCAGTTTATTTACTCGTCCGCCTGTTTGTGTACATGTGCATTTGCATCTAAATAGCTGGTATTATTTTGCCATGACCAAGATTTAACTAAAAAAGTCTAAAGGCCACTTCACACTTAGAACAATAACTATAAAGATAACTGTAACTACAAAGTTTGTAAAATCAGTATAGGTAAATCTCATGAATGTGTTCACACTGCAACTTTAACGATAAAAACATTCAAACGGCAATAATTAATATTCCTGATTCCATCTCAGAGTGATGTTTTTTGATGCACAGACAACGCTAAAACCAATCAAAATAAAGTTTAAAAGAAAGGGGCGTGTCTTCATTTGTTTACTCATACCAGCAGAAGTAATGGCGTCACTTGCAGAAGAGCTAATCACAGAAGTGCAGAAAAACCAGGCACTTTTTGACAAAGGCCATCCCCTCAAAAATGCTTAAAAGCATGCCAGCATATTATTTGTTTTATAGGATAGCCAGTAAATTAAAAGCAGATAAAATAATCTTCTTCCATTTCCTCAGAGAAATCAGTGCTGAATGAAAGATATCTTGTAGTGAATGCTTGAGCAACAGAATATTGTTATAGTTATCTTTATAGTATGAATGGCCCTTAACTTACCCCACTGAATTCTTGTTTTGTTTGTTGGGTTTTTGAATAGTTATTCAACACTTTAAGCCTTTATTCGTTGATCATTATTTATAATAGGTGTCTTATAGATCTCTATAGCAGGTATCTCGTACGCCTCCTACACCAAATAAAAAAAGTTTTAACTCTAACAGTTTTTTGAAGATGTGTAGACCAGACAAATCCTTCAACTCTTCAAAAATATCCCCATTCTCATGATGGAAAACTTGTCACCATGAAAATAGAAGCAAAAGAACAGAAACACACACCCACACTTGATTTACGATGTAGACACAAAGCAGCAGCTTGATGTTTGCCTGCTGTGGCCACGTGGTACATTTCTAACATTAATACCAATGATGTCACTGAAGTCCTCACAGATTTCTTCACACAGGAAAACAAACCTGAGCTCAAAAAGATTTTTGCCATGGACGCTTTCTCTCACACATCTCACACCCACTCACACATCATCCTGTCCCCTCACACACACACACACATGCGCTCACTGTGTTCATTGATGAGATTTTGTCTAGCATAATGGAGTCTGGCTCCTCGGGGACATATGGAGTTTAGGTATTTAAGGATTTAAATAACGAGGATGAGACACACATTGTCAGACACAAAGTGCACACGCAGGAGAGAGGAGGAAATGGAGACATAAAATACAAAGTTCTGACTGTTTTACCTGCTGAAATAGAAGTTAACTGCACACTAATGTTGCCATTTGCAGTTATGTTGTCACTATTTTTGCTTTATGCTGATTATAAAGATCCCCTCAAGTATGTATTTAGACGTAAATGATGTTAGTCGAATAATAATCAGTCCAATTTGTTTTTTCCCCCCACAAAAAAAGTGAAAAAATCTTAACATTTTATCTCCTTAACTAAAAGACCTAAAGTGATTATGCAAATGTTTTTCAAATTTCACTTCTAGGCTGTTATGCGAAAGAGGAGGGATGTCGCAAACTTGTGATTGTTTATTCCTCTGTGTAGTAATTCAGGGATTATTTGTCCTGCATTTTCTTTTGGTGCAATTATCTTTTGATGCTTTTTCTATAGAAATTTGTAGCTGCACTGCATCAACAATCCAAACCCCATCAAAAACTGAGCTCCTCTAGAAATTACACATTATTGGTGCAACAGCCTGCTGATTTTCTGACGGCTGTTTAAACTGCAGAAATAAAATGATTACACACTCTAATAAGATCACATTTGGCCCATTAGCCGTATTTTTTTTCTTTCTTCAACCAGCTAAATTGATTGTCTTTGTCTTTGCATCTATTTGCCTCCCAGGTAGAGACGCTAAGTTTGCATAAACAGGTGCAAAAGTTCACCTCCCTCCTCTCCTCCCTCTCCGCTCTGCATCCTTTGCTTTTTAATCCTCAGTTCCTCTCAAACTCATTCCTGAACATGTCCTCCTGCGTCTCCACAGTCCTCCTTCCTTCTCCTCTCTCACCTCTAGCTGGCAAACACAGTGCTTTGCTCGTTCTCCTTCTTTTCTCGGATTGATTCTTTTTCGGTTTCCCTCTGTCTCTTCTCTCTCTCTCCCAGTGGGAAACAAAGAAATCTTCAGTCAGGTGCAGAAGTTCATCTCTCCTCCCTCCACAACCCTCTTGCTCAGTAGGAACACAGTCGCAGGTGGCTCAAATGTTCAATTTTTTTCATCCTTATTTCTCGACCTTTTGTCCACTTTTTTACATTCCCCTTCCTCACATATCACATATTTTGATATTTCTTTCTTCTCTTTCACATCTTATTTGCTCCATGTTGAGCTATGGATGACAGTGGGAAAGTCCAGCTCATTGTTCCTTTGATTTCTTTCTTGTCTCCAAGTAAACATGATTCTATTATTTACATTACTACCTCAGTTCTGTTACTTTAAAAGATGCATATCATGTAGAAATACACCAGTCTTCTTTCACATTCTCAGGAAAATAGGGAACCAGTTGGACAGACTGAGACACTATATATTCTCAAAGTCCCTTTTACTTACATTTCTGTCAGTTTACATATATTTAGGACACGCAGGCATTGATATCACTAAAAGAGATTTGAGGACGGAACACTGATTGATCCTTTCTGCCTGGTTGCAGCCTGAAATTATTTTGAACACTTTATTTTTAAGGGGATCCGCTTTGAATTCCTCAAAAAATTCCAGTAGAAATATTAGTGTCACATTCAGTAAAGTCTCATTAATATCTCTGCCACGTGGTCTAACGTATAATTTCCCTGCACCACTCCTCTCATTCCTCGTCTCTCTCTCTCACCCCCAGTGCTTCCGGATCTGTTTTCCCTTCTAGCTTCGCTTCCTTTGTGTCTCCTCACTGTCTCTCTCCTTCGATATCACCTTTTCTGTTGTTCATCCAAAGTGCAGTCTGACCTTTTTCAGTGTTGCTCCCTGAGGAGTGAGTGAATGAAATCTGTGTGTGTGTGTGTGTGTGTGTGTGTGTGTGTGCGTGTGTGTGCGTGTGTGTGTTTGTGCTTTTTGTATTCTTTGTGTACATGCATTTACACATGACATTTCTTCATGACAGACGTGACTGAAAACTGAATGTCGTTCCAAAGGTGTTTGTGGAGACAATAGCTTGATAATAATATTAGAGTGATTACACTAAAACACACCTGACCTGAATATCCCCCCACAGAGGCAAATATAAGGTCATGATACTTTGCAAAAGCTAGAAAAGCAACAAACTTGTCCTTTTGTATACCAGTCTAAAATAAGCAACATATTGCCTATCATTTATTGAGAAATATTAACACACTAATCTTCTGACAGTATGTCTTCTCACCATGAGCAGAAATTGTCTTTGCCCTCCACAATTATTAAAATTTGACAATGTGTATACTTTAGTACAGTGACTTTCAAAGTGTGAGGCGGACCTCCCCTGGGGGGCGCCAGAGCACTTCAGAGGAGGTGCAGGACAAGAAGAAGAATGGCTTGTAAGTAACTTACAACTAAGCTAACTTACGATAAACTAGCAAACGATTTGTAGCACATAGAGTGGGAGAGGGGAAAGAATCTGGTACAAGAAAATGGAGGAAGTAGCATACGACAATGACCTCTCCAAGAAGACTATAATAGTTTTCATCCCCTTCACCTCCACCTACCTGTGTGAGTGCGGATTTCCCTCACTGACCATGATTGACAAGTTCCGCTCAGGGCTACAGGCAGGGAATGATTCACACTTTCTCCTTTCAGCAGTGCATCCCTGCCTCAGCCACCTTTGCGCATTAAAAACACAAGCTCATTGTTCCCACTGTAGAAGGTGTAAGCAAAAGACTGCTGACAGCATATGGAAAGACAAATTGTGTCCGAAAGTGTGTTAAACAATTAGTGAAAAAAGAAAATATTCTTTCATGCTACAATGAAGCATAATATGGTAAAAACAAAATTAATAACACTAATAATAGTAATTGAAGGGGGGCGCAGTTGCTTTCATGCTCTTTGGGAGGAGGCCCACAGTCTCACACTTTGGACAGCTCTGCTTTGGTAGAGCTCAGACCGCATTCATAAACCCCACTCACTGCCATTCATGTTAAAACAGGGTATAGAAACACTTGGACACATGAAAGTTGCTAGTTATAGGAAATTTACCCTTCTAAAAAGGAAGTCTGAGTTTATTCAGTCAAAAATCACAGAGACAAAGAGTGAGGGGAGCCATGGAGATGAAACTTATTATGCCTTGAAAAGTAGTTCCTCACAAGTGCTGCCTTCCTGGCTTGAATATTAGCATGAAAAGGGACTTTGACACAGACATTTTTTTAAACTAACATCACACATTTTCAAGTACTTTCTGTAACATTTATTAAGAATGGGAAAAATGTAAATAAACACAATATTGGGAGATGAAGCTATTTGAGGAAAATGAGTGGGGTTTATGCAACCTACGTGGCCCATGCTGACAATAGACAATGACATAAAGTAACACTGCAATGGTCTTTTAAGGGAAAAAGTTTAACTTAATCCTTAGTAGCAGCTAATTGCTCCAGAGAACGCCTTTCCACTGTCCTTTTACTCACCACCTTATGTTTCGCCTGGTGGAAAAGAGATTTTAGCCAAGCCAAAGGGGGGATCCTGAAGGCAAGGCATTCTGGACACCATCAAAAACTGTATAAATAAGGGTCGCCCGGTGGCTCAGTTGCTTGAGCAGGCGCCCCATATACAGAGGCTATGTCCTCACTACAGCGGCCATGGGTTCAGTTCCACCTGTGGCCCTTTGCTGCATGTCATTCCCTCTCTCTCCTTTGTTTCCTGTCTACTCTTCAGCTGTCCTGTCCAAGAAACAAAGGCCCAAAAAAGACTAAAAAATACCTTTAAAAAAAAAGGGAGTATATATACAGTACACCAGTTTAAACTGAAGCTCTGCTTCTAGGACAGAGTTTGTGGACTGGACTGGAAAAGCGTTCAAGGAGGGCAGAGACAGATCAGCTCCTGTTACTTGGCAGCTCAAAGTGGGTGATGGTGACCTGGTAGGAAGTTGACCAAAACATCTTTTTTGAATAGGAGTGGTTACAGTCACACAGGAAGGTTCAGATCACATTTTCACGTCGAATGCAACACATAGGGGAGGCACTAGGATGAGGGCTTGCTTGCCTTAGATTTAGGATTTATCACTAGCCTTGGTTAGCGTAGCAACATAACAGTAAACTAACAGGAAGGTGCCCATGCAGGTACATGACACAAAGTTTACTCTCACACGTAATTCAATGTAATTTTATAAAAAGAGCATTTATTTCAAAGTTTTTTTTTTTTTTCGCTTCGGAGATTGAAGCACATAGTAAAGCAACAGTACAATGTTCAGAAAATATAAGTGTGATGCTGTAACATTTTTTTAATCTTATCTTCTTAACATGTTTTTGTTGTAATACTGGAATATTCTGCATGTATACTAAAATAAGAACTTTTAAAATTGTACAAATTGGTACCATAAAACTTGACAGAGAATAAAAACGAGGCGTTCTCTCACTGCAACAAACACAGATTGCTAGTTTTTCCTCTTGAACAGGGAGAAAGAATGAAAAATAATGAAAATAAGAAACAAAAACAAATGACAGAGGTTGTGTTCACACAGGCATAAAGCAAAGCTTATGTTTAACTTTTGGCAGCACATTTCTTATAGCTGTCCAAAAATGAAAACCATACCGAATGTATTCCATCCATGTTTGGACACCCATAAGAACATTAAACCCAAACTGCAAAGAGTTAAACATGAATATGTTCCTGTGTAGCTGCAGCCAAAGAAAGAACAATTTTTGTCATAGTAATGATAATAATAATAATAATAATAATAATAAAAAACAACAATAATAATCATAATAATATAATAACATTAAAAAAGAGATTGAACAACACTACACGCTTAAAAAGGAAGTTCTGGTTTCAGCCTCTGCGTTCATGTGGCTCAGAAAAAACACACCTTGTGTTATTTTCCAATGTGCACATTTTATGTTTCAAAAGCAACACATGTTGATACAACAGATGTTGCCGCCAACATAGCTGGTGTTGGGAAGAACACAATGCACATTTTTCCGCTCTACATTTACCTCACTGGCAGAAACAGCACGTCCTGTTTTAAGAGTGCGTGAGGCGCAAGTCGGACCCTCGAAGTGATACATCACGTCTGCACATTGCTCTGTACATACCTTACATGGAGAATAGTTTGCTTTCTGAATATACTTTTCATGTTACAAAAAAGAAATGAAAGGAGAAAAAAAGAGAATGCACTGCGTTGCAAGAGTGTCCATTAAGTTTAAGGCGATTTTTGGAGCTCACAGGTTTTTACTCATTGTGATTGATCGTCATTGGTGGACTCTGAATAAGGAAAGTGATCATTCATTGGCGGACTCGTTATGGGAAGTGATTGTTGATGGGAGGAATGGGGACATAAGGGCGTAGGTGGGGGGGTGAGGCGTGGAGAAGGGCAGCTTTTCTTTTCACATCTTCTCTGCAGTGAAGAATGGAAAAAAGGAATCATCCACAGTTTTTAAATTGGATCCGTGTTGAGTCTGTCTCCTTTCCAAAGTGAAAAAAACTTTTTGTGTAGCATTTTCACAGATACTCAGTCCTCGTGTGTTCATTTTTCTGTGTCGCTACTGAAGCTAACGGTCTCTATCATTACGTTTGTTGTGTTTGCCCCTGGAGTTGTTGTTTATTTATTATAAGGCCACCATACTGTGAAGATACTGCGAGCGTCTTCAAAGTATCAACAACCCAGAGTCTGTCCCGCTATCTAAACAACAGTACCTGCTGAATTCTGCACACACAACAACACATTTTAAAAGGTTTCTTTCAACTGTTTGTTACTACTGACAGATCTTCATTATGTTTTTACTTCTCTTTCAGAACATCAGGCTGTTGCTGAATTCCAGACTAACTTATTTCTTTCAATTTGCTTGTATCTTTCTCTTCCTCTCTTTCTGTCTTCTCTTTACATACACCACAAAGAGAGAAACTAAGGGAAATATATCCACTCAGGAACCTGTGAAGGAAATACCATTTCTCTCAGGAACCTTTGAGAAAGTATGTGAATCCAGTCCACAAAAGTATATAGAACTTCTAGTAAACTAAACAGCTATAAGCAAGTCATTTTTGAACATACAGCAACATCGTTTCCCAACAATTTTCCTTCAAACTGGTGACGTAACAAATCTCCCAGCCCTGCGATGCTCAGGGTGTAGAAAGAGAGCAGAAAAGAGACGTAGGAGGGACAGGAGAGATTTGGGAAAAAGCTGGGAGCGATTTTAGTCCAAGCGTTCATCATGTGTTCATTAACAAATCATCTTAGAGGATGAGGAAGGCGCCACGGGAGGGAGAGCTGTTAACGTCCATCGACAAATTGGCATGTACTGATCAGTTGGTAGTTGGTAGCAATTGGGTATTGAGGAGTGTTAAACCTCAGTTAACGAATCCTCATGGAATCAATGAATCAGAAATCAGGGGCGTCCACTCAGTAAGACCACTGTTAAGAGTCTTCACCATCATCCCCATCATGAATGGAGCAGTCTTTGGTCCCATACAAATCTGCCAGCTTCTTAAACCTCGGCCCCCAACTCTGCAGATAGTCATAATCCAAGTCAGACTCTGTTGTGACAGACTCAAGGGAACTCAGTGACCCGGCCAAAGATCCTCTGCCTTCATATCCATAGATCTGAATGGAGTCGTAAGGAGGTGCAGTCGGGTCGCTGTCAGCCTCTGCAATACGAGTCTTAATGAAGTCGTCGACATCGACACTGTTGGCTGCAGGACGGCCACTGCCTGGCCTGATGGGATACTGAAGCTCTGGTTTGATGTCCTTTCTTGGCAGGAAACCATTGGCACCGTCAGGATTCTGAACAATTAGAGAGAGAACGCCTTGCTTTAAAACTTGACAGTCAGAAAAGGCTGTTAAGAGACTTTCACAAGTTGTTGAGAACGAGGACGGGCTGAGGACCAATCCATGGGTTTCACAGTAGACATCTTTAGGACCAACACAGGTGTGACCAACGAGTGTCAGCAAACACAGCGCTCTGGTACTGTGCATGCTCACTCATTGACCTGGCTTGCTGTGACACTTTATGGAATGAAGCCATTCGTTGGTCACACCTGTGTTGGTCCTCAAGATGTCTGCTGTGGAACCAATGGACTGAATATTGGAGGACGAGGTTGACAAGTCTACGAAAAAAAAAAAAACACAGACAAACACGGACAAAATGACAGTATTTACTGACACTTTGCCTCTTTCCATACCTGCAATGTTGCGATGTCGAATGCCTCCGTATCTTCCTCACCACCTCCCTCATCATCATAAGTGATAATGTTCTCCCTGATGTCCTCCTCCTCAAACACTATCAATGGCTCCTTCTTCTGACGCCTCAGCGCAACAAACAACACCACTATCGCTGCCGGAAAGAAACACACAAACGCACGACTGTCTTACTTGAAGTGATTACATACCGATCTTCACACAATCTCTGTGTTAAAGCAGGAATGTGAGTATTAGATAATTAGCATGCACCGTGGGAGATAGTGTAATTAGACCCTGGACAGTTTAATTAATATCATTATTGCATTGTGCTATATGCACACATGCCATTTTAATTGCAGGTGGTTATCCACAAGTTAGACTTCAAAAAAATTCTCAGTTTTGTAGTTACAGCAGACTAATGTATGACGGGAAAAAGAAGTAACAGCTGTAAGACTTTGAGTTAGCTGACCTTTGCTAAGGGCTAAGGAAGAAATCTAAAACTGTTTGCACAATGAAGACTTTTGAAACACTTTACTACTTTTTTGAAAGTGCATTATTATGCACAGTTTCCACCAAAAAAAGACATAGGTAAACCCAACAAAACTGGATGTCCTTTAGAACACAGTGTGCCCAGAGTATGTAATTATGTAAGATGCAGTGGTTGTGACTCCAGGATCTCTGATTTTCAAAGTAGCTCAAACGATGCTGGGCAATTAACAAAAGTGGGCAGCATGACTAAGTTCACCACATCTCACCTCAGTGTGAAGCAAATTTTAGGCTTGTTGGGTATTATTGGAGCAGGAAACTGACAGACTTGGTTAGACTCATTCTCTAGACACACTGGTAGATAATCCTAATCAGGTATCCGATGGGAATTTCATGTTTTCATGTCAATTCTTATGTAAATCAGTAATCCCTTCTGCTGTTCCCAAACCTCACAAATCAGAACAAATGAAGTGTTGGCTCCTCCTTACCCAGCAGAATGACAATACAGGCCAGTATGGCTATCAGCGCCCCAGTGCTTAGACCAGCTGGTAGGACGTAGGGCTCCACGTTACAGGACAGGATGGTGTTTTTACTGTCACAGGAACAGACTCTGATGGTCAGCGTGTTAGTGCTGCTCATAGCGGGGAAACCGTTGTCATTTATCTCAATGGGAAGGAAGTAAACATCTTGGGTGAGACGGCTGAATCCTTTACGGAGCACATAGATACTGGCTGTGCTGTCTGTGGGAGAAAATACAAATATCATGGTTAGGGATGTCCTGATCACATTTTTTTTGCCCCGAGTCTGAGTCTGAGTCATTTGATTTTGAGTATATGCCGATACCGAGTCTCGATCCCATACTTTGGCAACGCATTAATGCTGTTCCACCTAACCTGCACATCCTGCTGCAGGCGCTTGACTTCCATGTTCAGATCAATCTGGATATTTTCCTGGCATGAATAGGCCAAGGGAGAATGTTTGAAATGTCCTATAATCTTCCTCATGTTAACTAGTGTGTCTGTGATGCTGCGCTGAGAGAGCAGACGCTCGTGCACGACAAGTTGAAGGGTGTGCATGACACAACCCATACTCGGTACTCCCATATCATCCATGGCTTTCTTCATATTTCGCGCATTGTCCCACAAAATGACATGGACTGATTGCTTCTCTATTCCCCAACTGTTTAGCATCCTTTCGATCGCCTGTTTCACACGCTCTGCTGTATGGGATCTGCGGAAGTGCTGAGCATGCAAGGTCGCATGTTGTAAATTAAAACTGGAGTCGACCCACTGTGCAGTGAAGCTAAGCAGT
>JAQLOL010000003.1:24581928-24595932 GCA_029783665.1 Naso thynnoides
ACATACACATACACACACACACACACACACACGTTAATTTGCTGTTCTGTTCTGAATTAATGTTCTTTTGCTCCTTGTTTTTCTTGTTAAAATAAATATTGTTTATCTTGCTCAAAGTTAACTTGTATTTTTGTTTTATTTCTACAGAAAAATATGGTAAAAGGTAATGGAATGTAAAAACTTTGAATGGTTAATTTATGCTTTATTTCTAGAGAAAATATGGTAAAATGGTACTATAATGTAATCATGCTTGCATTTTAAGGGTCAAAATCTTGTAAATTAATATGAATATGTTTTTATGATCAAGACTGAAGTTGGAAAAAAAGAAAAATAAAATAATTGGGAGGATACATTAATGACATATTTAATTTGTATCAATAATTATGGCCCAAACACGGGCCTTAAATTAGGATGTCAAATTAAAAAATTGACCCTGCACAAATAATTAAAATGCATGAAAATCAATGTTGTTGCTAATCACTGACATACCACACTCTAATAATCCCCCTGAAAAAAAATCCACTTGGCACTTAGTATATTGTTTTAAATTCACTTAATGTGTTTGTGTTTGTTGTGGCATCATGTAAAGAAGCTGGCATTTAAAGAGTTAAAATACTGAAAAAAAAAAAAATATATATATATATATTTTTTTTCCTTCTTTCTTTCTTTCTTTCTTTCTTTCTTCTTTTTTTTAACACTGAAGTTGATAATAAAAAAAAAAAAAGAAACAATATATTCATCGTATTTTTATATTTATATGAATCATGAAGGCCCAAAAATGGACCAAAGGGATGCATTAAGAAGTTTTCTCAAAGATGCACAGAAGATTAATCCTGCCTTCTAAAGAAATCAGCTCTGTGACAGTGATTGATCTGTGGCATTTAACATTCATTTGATTATATTTCAAACAGCATGACGGGACAACCTGACAACATGGCTGGAACTGACATCCTTTGTCTAACATGATTTACAGAGGAAATGTACCTGTCAGAAACACTATACAGAGAGGCCTGAGGGAGGAAATAAACTCGGTGTTAGACAGTTTCCAGATTCTGATACCTTCAACAGCTGCCACGATGGAACACAGACAGACTGCGGGGTTTCATCTGAGGGTCCGGTTGTTGACCCGGAGGGCATTGCTGAAATGATCAGTCTTTGTCAGTGACAAGGAATGCCACACCCACCATTAGTTCTTGATTGGAAACACAACCCAGGGTAGCAGGATTTCAAACTGTAAAATAAACAAACAGAAAAAACAAAAACAAACAAACACAGCAACAACAATAAAACAAAGTTACAGCTTGACCTTAAACATTAAATTCCATCGAATTAATGATAATGATTAAATGGATTTCATTGAACTGATAAAACTGTTTTTTTTGTCTCCTCTCTTAATGTCACTGCTTTCCATAAATGGAGCTCATAGTCTGTGTGTACATCTGGCTTCTTTTAGCTGGTTTATGTGTACATGTGCATTCTTTGGTTGGTTACAGCCAAACACATAGACTTCGCTTTATGCGCAAACACAAAGACAGAGCTCCTCTTGAGAATTATCAGTTCCTCCCACTACTTTGATTGGACATTTTGTCAAAGATTTTCACTTCTTTCAAACTTCTCATTTTAAAGGCTCCAATGTGCTTTTATCTAATCATGTGATCTTTCTAAACTCCCCCCGGAGCAATTCCCAATGCAACCACGCAGTTTTCCTCTGTTGGCTGATACCTGATCTGCGGGTTAGCTGCCTGGCTCCAGGGCACAGAAATGTACTTGCTGAGAGAGGAGAGCGAGCGTAACTCATTATTACCGTTCACTCATTTCCCTGCTCAGTCGTGGTGACACCAATGGAAAGAGAGACCCTGACCCAGGCGTTCTTAATGCCAACGCTCCAAAGGAATCGCTAATGCAGCCAGTTGCGAGAAAAAGCACGAAACAGTCTTGTATTGATTGAGTCAGACGGAGATTTTCCCACAGCATCAGTAAAAACGAGCTGCGGGTTCAATGCTGGCTGTTCTTTTGAGCAACGTCACTGCTGTCTGGACTGGAAATACAGCCAGCCATGAAAGTAATCATACTTTAAAGCACATACAGACACACTAAAATTACATATTTGAATGTCAAGCATTCCATCAAATAAGTTTGAAACTTCAAAGAAAAGCGAACGCCTTTGTGCAATTTTGTGGGTTGAATATCTGACAAACTTGAAAAGCTTTACAAAATCTTTTCCTTTATTTTCTCGAATAGCTATCGAAAGATAAGGGAAGAGAAATAACCATTTTGGAGACTGATTTTTGTCTCTTTTTTTTGTTCTCACTTTCCCCCTACGCACTGAAAGCTCAACTACAAATGCTTTTATTTTTTTCAACTGGGAGTCTCAGAGGTTGGACGCCCCGGCAGGGAAACGCAGGCTACTACAGCTCGCCAGAAGATTCGGCTCATAATTCTGACCTGCAACTACACATACAGTCCTATAATGTGTGTGTAAGAGAGAGAGAAGAGATTGAGGTTTCTGTGTATTTGACAGAGCACTGTGTGTGTTTGAGATGGAGGGACTGAATGTGTGTTTTGTGGAATAAGAGACTCTGTGTGTGTGCGTGTGTATTATAGGGACTGAGATAGAGTGAGAGACAGAGGAAGTGTGAGAAAAAGTAATTGTGTGTGCTGAGCTGGATCACTGAGAGCTATAGTTACAGAGTGTGTGCGCGTGCGTGTGTGTGTGTGTGTGCATGTGCTGGTTACAGTCACAGTGCAGGAGATGAGCTCTCTGGCCTCGGGTAGCATGAAAGTTAATGCACTCTCACTCACACACACCCAACCGTGGTAAGTCAGTGTTCATATCCAACATAATAAGAAACCATGAGGGTTGTTGGGGAAGGGAACACATCAAAACCTCCCCTTCTTGCTTCCACCCACCGTCCATACTGCTCCATGTTTTTCTTTCTTTTGTCCAATCTTCTTTTTTTCCCCTTTTCTTGCTTTTATAACACAACATTAACGCCGAAATATGGACGCAAGCTCAAATGAGGGTTGGCAGAGGCTCACATTAAACTGCGTCTTCTGAAGGAAAAGTGCAGCCTCGACTACATTCATGTGCCAGTAAATTGAAAAAAATGGTTGATGACGCACTGTTTTCGATAAGATCTGAGTGTGGAAGCAGCCACAATCAGCGAATAGTACTTTTGACCTGCATTCCTTACCAGAAACTGCTCCAACAATACAAATTTCCCCCCTGAGGGATCAATAAACTCTTATCTTTAGTAAGCAAATGTCATGTATGGTAGATTTTTATACCAGAGAAACAACAAACAACATCTCTGCTACTTTCTCCTTTTCAATTGTCGATCTCCAGTGGTAAACATGAACTTATTGCTGTATTAGTGATTAAATACAAGGCATTTTGAAAACAAAAAACAAACTATTATTATATTCCTAGCTACAGTACTAATGCATCCAACCAACACATTTTACTAGCAATATACATCTGACCTACCCAAACCTCTCACTATTAACCCCTGTCCTTAAAGTTGCTATAATTAATGTATGTATTCAATAACAGTGTATTAAATGACAATGTCAAATACATCGTAATCTGCAGATTTCTTTGGCTTTAGGCAGCCTTATAGCGAGATGTAGCTGTCTGTTTAGCTGTCCAACTCCAACTTTGCTGTTAAGGTTTATTCTCACTGCTTCATTTGTATTATCAGCCATAGCACGAGCCCGCCTTTTGGGGTGGGGTGGGGGGGACAAAAAACCAAACAAACAAAAAAAACCCCACTGCATACTCGGCACCAAATAGCAGACAGCCAAAGAGCCAAAGTTTGGGACAAACTAGTGAACAAAGTGGATCATCTGGCAGTTAATGAGACCAAAGCAGAGCTGAAAGAGAGTGAATAATGATCTTTATATTTGGATTGTGGCCAGAAACAGAAATGCAAATGTTCCTCTGTAACTGCTAGATGAGTATGTAAGCAGCCATTTGATGACACGGTAATCGACTGTGGGGTTCACAATTTATTTCTGTTGCCCCAGAGTGCCCCCGCCCTCCCCAAAAGGTTTGAGTTGCTTTCTTTTCTTACCTTCTTCAGTTTAATAACAGCCTCTCTGGTCTCAGAGTCCGTGCTCAGCTCAAAAATGCCCATTCCATCGCCGTCTATTAAACGGTAGTTCACCAGTCCGTTATCTCCGAGGTCAGGGTCTTTGGCCTTAAGACGGCCAACCTCCTCTCCTGGAACTTTATCCTCTGATACGGACATGGGATATACACCTGCAGAAAAATAAAGGCAGAGAATTTACTTGGCTTTGCTTTTCAGGATGGTAGTTTCACTGCTGGTCGACCCTGCTTTTGTATTTGACACTCTTTAGAGTGTTTTGAAAATTCCTGGCCAGCTGCCACTGTGTTTACTATCAGATGCAGGGTCAGTTTTGGAGGCACAGAGGGATTAACATGAACTATACCACCTGTCTCATATGGCCCAAAGGATATTAATATCCCCTATAGTGTCAGGTGTGTGTGTGTGTGTGTGTGTGTGTGTGTGTGTGTGTGTGTGTGTGTGTGTTTGTGTGTGAGGGAGTGGACACCTGGTTTGCAGAATGAGAGCAGTTGGACCATATGCCTCTCTCTCTCCTCCTTCATCCTTTCTTTTCTCTCTGGCACTTTTTCCACCTGACCTCCGTCTTCCCCAAACCTTTTCTCCCCACATCATCTTCAAATTTGAAGGCAACTCAAGCAAACATGGAGGGCAGTAAATATGATAAAGAACTGGTTGACTGTAACCAGGAGAAGGATTCCACCCAGCAAAAACAAAACCTGGATCTCAAACCTAAACGAGGGGCAAACTCTGTTTTTTGGACATGGACCAGACATGAGTATTTGCAAATTATGCACTGGATCAGCCAACACAATCATCTGGATATGGAATGACCTTTGTCTGTCATTTCCTCCTTGCTTCTTCCTCCACCATCCTCTTTCCATTTATGTCTGTCCCTCCCAAGTTCCTCCTTCCTCGCCTCCTCCCACTCCATCGGTGCGCCATTGAGCACAGAGTGGACTCATCATTTTATGGGTTGTACATTATTAGCATGTTTATCCTGCTTGTCCAGGTGTAGCAACCTCGTGAATCATGAAATTCATTTGGTCATGTGACGTCTGAGAGTGGAAGAGGAGAGTGACTCATAGGACTCGATCCATCCAGCCCCAATCCCTCCTGTCACCCTCCAGTCCGCCACCTTTTTGCACATCTCCTCTGAATAAATCCCTCCTCTCCATCTTTCCTTTCCATCTTATTTCTAAACTTACCTTCACACTTTCTGATTTGCTTTTGGTAACACCTTTCCCTCCATCTTCCTCTCTCATTTGCTTCTACCCTTTCCACTCCATCCTTCTAAATCTCTCCATTCATCCTCACCTCTCCTCCCTCTCTCCGCCTTATTTCTCTCATATCCATCTCTCTCCTCCTCTCCCCCCTCTGTCTGCCAATTCTTGCAAAAAAGCTCATTTCGTCCCTGCCCTCCCTTTGCCCCCCTCCCTCTCCTGTCGTTCTATTCTTACTTTCCCTAAGTAGCTTAACTTCAATGGCTTCTTGCAGCTGAGTTAAACACTGTATGACAGAACACACAAGCAGCCCAGCATACCTGGCCGCAGGCTAAAATTACTCACAGCACATACAGGAAATGTACATTTACATTCGAGTTCAACAGTGGAAGCAAATGTGGCTTTAAGTAAAGTCTTAAACAAATTAAAGACATGCCCTCGTTAATCTCCCTTTTTTTTCCCCCCTTTGGTAAAACCAATGTTCTTTTTTAACCAGTTAGTCTATGTGAGTAAGTGAATTTGCGAATATGAGAAAGTCATTGGTTGCTTTCATTACTCTCACATAAATGATGGCGCTGTTTGTGCTCACACGGATGTTCGATCGTGGAGGGAGGAGCTTGTAAAGCACAGCTTAATACAAACATCAATAAAAGATATCAGAAATATAACTCATGTATTGACCAAAATATCTTAGATCAGTAAATTCATCCTGATTACTGAAATGACAACAATAGCGCCTCTTATTACTCAGTAATTCATAACTCCTCATACTGGGGAATTCGAGTTATCCATGTGGATGATATTGCAGATGCATTTTACAATAAACTTTGGCAATATATTAGTTGGCAGACATGTCATTTTTAGTCTTAAAGGTTGAGGCATCCAACTGCCTAGTTATGTATTTATTCAAAGCTGAGGTAGGCAGTTTATTTATGGTATCGTCGCACAAGAATTCCACAATAACCTTTCAGCCTTTTGTAATTCGGTTTGTCTGAAAGAACACTAGACTTCTGCACCTCTCCTTGGTTCTGTATTCAGGTTTAGGAAATAAAGAACTTGACACTTTTTGGCCAATCACGGGCCATTTCAGGGAGTGAACGTTCCTACTGGCTGCTATACAAAGGTGGATGCAGAGCTATGGAGCAAAGGGTTTGCTTCCTTATGTGTCTCATGCTACAGCTAGCTTGATTTCCAGACACTGCCGACTCTTAGACAAATGTTGTAGAGGGTTTGTTAAACCTGCAAATAGAACTCTGCAGGATTAGCTTTCCCAGCTTTAAACGTCTTTCATGACCTGTTTCTGTATCGAGCATTATTCATGTTCAAACAATAATAGAGAGCCACCTGTGAAGGACTGTGGCTGACGTGTATTAGCAGTATTTAACAAAACCATCCCTGTCTTCTCCGCCTAATAAAAACTGAAGCGAAAGAGAGTTAAAGAACAATCCCTTTTGATTTGCCTTCGTTTCTCTGCTCCTCCTTCAGTCTCTGCCGTGATGGATTTTCGTGGTGGCCAAGGAAAGATGCTTGATAATGAGGTGAAAGGGAGAGAATTACAGGGACAGAAAGTCTGTGAAAAACAGAAACAGAGACATCAAGCCTGAGAGTGAAAGAAAAAGTGTAACAGCTTGAATGGAAGCTGAAAAGCTGCTGGAACACATGAGGAGGAGTCATGCTGTGCCGTATCTGTTCTGTCTGGTTTTATCTCTTCCGTTGCGTTCTCTGTCTTTGTATCTGTTTTATTTTTGTCTTTTTTTTCTTGCCTTTTTGCTTTTGCTCTGTTCTCTGCTCTCTTTCTCGACTTGCTTATCTCATTTTCCTTTTTTTCCCCTCCCTCTGCTCTCTTTCACTCTGCCCAGCTACTGAATAAGTAATCACTGTCCTCATTCAAACCATCTGGGGGACTTTTCTTGCAGGTGTTTGTACTGCTTCCACGTTTTTCAAACAAGGGTCCCCACTACCACAACATATTGCTGTTTGATGCGCTGTCTTGTATCACAGATGTAACCGCCAGTGTTGTGCCGCTGATATTAGAAGTAATGCAAGACAGTATTTTGTAATCACTGGAAGAGTTTTAAATCCTGCATTTCGTCCTTTTAATCTTATTTTCAAAATGTTATATATCTACATTTGATGGGAGCAGATGAGTCTCAATCAACTTAACATTGTAAACTTGGTAAAATTAACTTCTCTCTAACTCCCTCAAAATGTTTGTCTGCTGCATAGCGTTGCTCACATTATCAGATTTTATTTTTGTATGGCTAGACACTAAAACACAGTCATCTTGTTCGAGACATGAAGTACTGGAGTTGGTGGTTCTGACAATCTCTTTCTCTGTCTCTGTGTCTCTCTGTCTTCTAGATTCCCTTCCTTGCTGCTTCTGCTCATGCCTCCCTCTTTTCTCGCCTATTCAGCCTCTCCACGGGCCAAATCCTGAGCGCTCGTCTCTTCTTTTCATCCATTCCTGCAGCTACTCTGCTGAATCCCTGCCAGGAGTCGCTCCAATTGGGAGGGAGGGGAAGAAGAAGAAAAGAAAAAAAAAACAGGAGGAAAGAAACTCAAAGGTAGAATAAAAGAGAAGATCGACACAGAGAACAGAGGTGTTGGACATAGAGGTTGGCTGGAGACTGATCAAGAAAAAGTGATGCAAATCACTGCTGAGGTTTAGTTTCTGATTCTGGCAGGTGAATGGAAGGATTGGATCCCTGATTGAGCTCAATCTATGCAGGCATAATTTACAGGCTCGACGCATTTCAACCCATTACTGCAGTCTGAAATATTGGCTCAATATGGTGTCAACAACAACATGAGCTGCCTCCTTGCTACATTCTAGATTTTGTAACATTTTTTTCTTTTTTTTGGTAAACGAGGAAATGCAGCTCAAGCAAAGTGAAGCAAGCAGTGGTGTGAGAGCCAGCTGACCAGAGACACAAGACTGAATGAAAAATAAGACAGAAAATCTCAGACAGAGTGAATCTTCGCTCCTATTGGCTGTTGTTTCAAATCAGACAGGTCCATCAGAGAGTTGTCATTTGTTTACTGGTTTGACTGATTGCAAAGGTTGGCAAGGCTCATAAGATTATTTTGGAATAGCTGCATAAAAAATGATTCAATAAAGATAAAGGTTGCTTATACACGTTCTATTCTGCATCCTTTGAAAAACCTAAGTTAAATATTTCTCCAGTTCTTTTGCTCAGAAAAATAGGAGATTCAACAGCATTCCCGAGGAGAACTTTAAATGCACCAACACACACACACACACACACACCCACAAAACAGACACATCATGCCTGAGGACATCGCAGGATGGCCGGTAAGAACCTTTAATAATTGATTTCTAAATTTATCTTCTGTGCCTCCTACAGTGACTTTCATTGTTTCCATACTGGTAGCTAGCAACGTGTTTTCTGGGTTGTATCTGTGCACACTCACACACACATACTGTATGCGTATGATGTACACACTCGCTCATGCGGCCTTATCCACATGCACAGATGCAGAAAAGGGAGGAAGCTGTGGGACACACAGACTGTAATGCGATGGATGTGCCATTTGGTAAAATATCTGACACTTTCATCCCACTTAAGGAAGTTTCATGCCAGAGAAAAAAGCCACCTACGTATCATAGATGGAATAATGGATTATTAGCTATCAAAGGTTTCTGTACTCACTCTGTGGGAACTTTGGAGGATTGTCGTTGACGTCTGTCAGGGTGATCTTGACCTCCGTGGTCCCTGACAGCCCACCCATATGGCCACCCATGTCTTTGGCCTGGATGACGACATCATACTCCTGGCGAGCCTCACGGTCCATGTTTGGCAAGGCAGTACGAATTATACCTGGATGGAGAGATTTTACGAGCAAATTAATTCTCAGATTACATTTTCTTACCTGTTGCGACCTGCTATTAGACTGGGACCAAACCAGAACTGTACCACTGGAACCAAACGGTGGAATTTTATGGATCCACAAACCAATTTGTGCCTGTGTGTATGTGCACGAGCGTTTGTACATGCAGTGTATGCAGACGCTGTACACTATGCAACTTTGGAATGCTGTAATTCCAAAGTGTTATGGTTGAAAATCACAAGTTAATATTTCAAAAGCTCTCCCATGAAAAATGGGAGTATTTGGTATGCGAAAACTCACCATGTAATTTACTTTCCTTAGAGTGAGTGTAATTTATTTCAAGATATTTCATTTTGCAAGAGAAACACATCATCACACATCATTCATATTAACAAGAACTCTAGTTAAACATGTGTGGAGTCTTATTTTTCTCCATTTCAAGCCCGAGTAATCTCTTCTATCTGTTTAATTCATCGCCGGCTGCTCTCTTTCCATCTCCCCATTTCTTTCTCCACATGTCGAGCTGCAGTGTCCGGGAGCTGAGGCTTTCTCCTGTCATATTAGGCCAAGTTTGTGTGTGTGTGTGTGTGTGTGCCTGTGTTTGCATGCGTGTGTGACAGCATGAAAAGCTGATAATCTCCAAACCAATTAGAAATGTGAGCTATGGATTTGAGCCAGTCAAATACCCAACACTGGTTTGTTTAGCCAGATTTACTCTGCCCAAATCTCTCTCCCTCTCTGTGCCCTAACCACTCTTTCCGTAGACTCACTCTCTCTGAAGCAATTTCTCTCTCCAAACCTCTCTTTCTCTGCTCTTCTTCACCCTCTCCGACTGACCCAACGTAGCTCCATGTCTGCCCTAACCTCTCTCCATACATTCAATTTCCTCTTTTGATGCAAAGCCAAATATTAGGGCCTGGCCTGTGCACAGACCGGGCTGAGTGTCCTCTGGGGAACTCTTTTTACAGCACGGCTTTCTTTTCCTCACCAATTTCAGCGGAAAGGACATGCTGTTACATGATCCCTGCAGCAGTGAGTTTCTAGATTTTTACATCATAGTACAAATATTACAGAAATAAAAAAAAGTTTTTTCGGTTCGGTCTGAGCGATGGGTAGTTTTCAGTTGCCTCATAAATGCAGCACTCGAGGCTTGTTTACGGTGTCGGCAGGCTTAGACCACTGAGTGCTGAGTACAGTAAGACTTGAACATTTGAGGACAGAAATCAGTTATTTGTATCGTTCACATTCAGATGTTCTCAAAAAAAATTTCATAGCTTAATTTGTCAGTTGGAGAACAAAATATAGCAAACATCAGCAATTCTATTCATTTCTCCTTATTATGTTATTGAGTTACTTAGGGTAAATCCAAAGGAACAGACTGAAGGAAGAATAAAAGTTTTGTCCCAATGAATAGTTTTTCTAAAGTAAATAAATCAAAAAAAATTTGCAGACACAAACTTGCGTAGTGGCCGATAACGAGTACTGATCTAATACCAGGGCATAAGAAATAACAATTCCTTTAAAACTTAAGGTCCAATCATGATTTGTTAAAATAAAAGGATTTAAATAAAACAGCAGTGCAACTGCAACTTAAAAACTAAAATCTCCTCTTATCCACCTTTTTAACAATACTCTGTCTGGTATAAAATATAGCCAAATGTAGATGCTGACTCTCTCTGCTCTTCTTCGCTGCTCTTAAAAATAGTAGTTGACGATGGCAGCACAGCACAACTTCCTGTGAACTGTTTTAGAGCAGCAAGCACAACTGATTTTAGGCATTAAATGTCAGTCAGAGCTAACTGAGCTGACTGGAAGCAGCTGGATGCCGTTTAGCAGCTAATAAATCACATGGTATCAGATCAGTGCACAGACTAGCGTACTCGCCGAGTCTGATACCAGCATTTTTGGCAGCATTGGAGACATTGTCTGATACTGGTATCAGTATAGGAACAACTCTAAATACAAGAGCATATATTGACCATACTGTGGCTGTTTAGTGGTACTTGCTGTATTTTATGTATCCGCCCTTTACTGTAACCTTCTGTCTGTCATCTCCACCTCTGGGTGACATTACATCAGGGCAGTGAGCCTGTATTTGGCTGTGGTGTAGATATGTGCAGACTCAGGGTCGAGTTCTGTGTTCAGCCTCACCTGTCTGTGGCTCCACAGAGAAATACGGCTGTCCTTGAAGTATGCTGTACACCAGCCTGGCACTGTTGCCGTAGGTGGGGTCATCAGCATCTGTAGCTGTCACCTGCATCACTGATGTACCTACAGGACAGACACAGACATGACAGACAAGTCAGGAGATGACTCTACCTCAGTGATTCGGTTCAAGAACGGTTCGACAAACAAGCTTGTCACAGAGAATTCTCAGATTCACCTGCCTGCTCTAACTGAATGAGGAAAAGAAACTTTAAAAAAAAAACCCTCTCTCCCTGCTCATGAATGCTGCAGCTTGGCTGCACCAGTGAGGCTGGTCTCCACTTTTATTTCTCTCCATTTCATCATTGTCTTGTGGAAACATCCACTGTCCACTTTCAGCGATTTCAAAGTTTAAATAAAACATAACATTTTCTCCATGCTTTTGCAAAGTTCTACAATCCCTGGATTTATGAAACTCTTTCAGAATCCATCAGATAATCTAAAAAAATCATTTGTCAAGCTCACAAAACAAGGCACTTTGAAAAAGTGTTTCCACTTGACAACAGCAGTTAACTTCCCTTAAACCTCTGTTAACTGAACGTGACACAGTGAACCTGAGAGAATAGGCTGAATAAATTACATCTGCAAAAACGTCACGTATGTTCTATTGACTTTGAAGATGTGACACAACTCATAAAACTGACTTAAAAAACTGAAATTAATTCATTATCGCCTCCTGCAGGCAATGTAGTCAATAATCAGCTTCTGCACAGGGTGAGTTTTCCAGATGCACTTTTACTCAATTTAAGGCGTTTGTTTATGATTTTGCTAGGTTTTACTTTTGATTCAACACCAAAAAAAGAAATAAAGAAAAAAAAATACAAAAAAAACATATTATGGAATTGTGTTACTAGATGAAACAACGTGCATTTCTACCTATGTCTGTAAAATACCCCCCGTTGTCAGCTTCTGAAGCTCTTTTTAATTGAAATTATCTATCAGGGTTTTTTCGTACGAACACATATAATATGACCAAAACATAACAACTTTTTTCAGGCACACAGCCAAAACACCTTTGAAAATGGGACTAAATTAAGTAGCTTAATTTTTAATTTTGTTTTTGACCCCTGCATTTATATCTCATTTTTGTTAATGCAAAGTAACCAGGAGGGCAGTTTCTGAGGATGCAGGAGACACAATAACATTCATATATTTGAATGTTACACTTCTTGCCTCTTGGTGGCACAAGTTTGAGTGGAACTGCAGGATTAAACCGCTCATGCTGAGTCTTTGAAAATGGACAATATTGGCTGGACCTCACATGAATAACAATACTGATGCATTTCTGTTGGCTCAACTCCTTATCAAATGTCTTTTCGAACACTTTCTGAATGTTTCAGTCTCTAGCTGCAGTTATGTGTGCACAAATACTCTACTCCGTATAAAATCCATGGGTTTTCAGTCAGTCCATGTGGCAGCTAAGTGAACTGGGCAAACTACGATATCTTTACAGAGACTGCCTTCGCCTTTTATCAAAATTATGACATCCCCAAGAGAGCATAGACCTGGTTAGCCAACTTGCTGCCCTTTAATGTGTTCACCTCTGTGATTAAGGACGAGCGCAGCCAGTGACCCCCCCTCCCGCCAGAATTCTTGTTTCAGCTTATAAAGCAGGTGGGTGCAAAAAGCCCGAAAAAAAAAGTCATTCAGTCCTTTCAGAGCTTCTTTCTTTTGAAGTCCAGTCCATTCACAGGAGGGATTTCTTGGTCTTTTAGAGTGTCAGGCAGCACCACTCCCAGTGTGGTTCATTTCAGGTCAGCCTTGAGAGGTTGAAAGCTCTCCCAGACCAGAAAATATTCAAAAAAAGAAAGACAAAAAAAGTCTATCAAGATCAGAGCCTCTGAGTAAGGAGACTTGAGGGAGAAGGTGTGAGCTCTTGCCCCTCCCCTCCCTGCTTAGTGATAATGCTTCTACTTCTGTTTGAGCCCCCCCTCCCAACCTTTCTCTTAGGTACAAAGAAAAACGACACAAATGGGCTTTTTCAGTACTTAGTATGTCCACTCTGTCTGTTATCCGCATCCCTGCCTCACTTCCTGAGCTCAGATTTCAGTGATAATTAATAATTTATGAAAAATGCTGTTGAGCAGACAAACAACAGTGACGAAGAACTCGATTAGTGACTCTTTAACAAATGTCACTCAAGAGTCAGTGGAGAGCTTTTCTTTACCAAAGAGGTGAAATCTGACTCTCTTCTAATTCTCTGTTGTTATGGAAAGAAAACAAAAATGTCACTCACTTTCACAAATATATCTGCACCTAACACAGGAGCAGGATATTATGAAATAGGGGATTAAAGATGTGTTCAGAAGAAGTGAATCCTCACTTTAGAACCTTTCACTCACTGTAACTCAAGCACACAGTTTACATTTTGAATGGAGGACACTCAGGCCACGTTTACATGGGAGCAGTCCTACTGAAAACAGAAAGGTCTTTCCTATGCTTCTTCAACAGCGACAGCGTTTAACAAACAACCAAAGCGCTGTGGTGTGCGTGCCAGGCCAGTAATAGGCAGCGTTGGATTGTAATGACATAACGTCAGAGCTGCTGAAGTTGTTTACTTCCTGTTGTTACTGAGCCCTTCGCAGCCAAAAAAAACCCCCCAAAAAAACAAACAGCCATAGATTGACTTTTAAAACTGTGCA
>JAQLOL010000003.1:24614347-24630974 GCA_029783665.1 Naso thynnoides
CGCATGTTACCTATGTGGCCAACACTGACAATATACAAAGATATGTAGTAACACTGCTATCGTCCTTTAAGGGAAAAACTTCAGCTGTATCCTAAGCTTATTGCTCCAGAGAGCGCTGTTTCACCACATCAGGTGTTTTGTTTTCCAATTCTTTTTGGTTCTTTATTTTCTGGCATGGCATTTCAAGATTGCTGGCCATTGGAGTTCAGACATCTCAGCTGCCATTTATTTTTTGCCAGCCCCGAAGGTGCCAAGGGCATGAAACGGCAAAATGTCACCGACATTCAATTCTACATTTTAATTTAATGCCAGTGTTGGTTCTGTAGGAGGGAAGATTTTCAAATTGCTGGATATTTCATGAAACGAGACTGTAATTATGCCATTTTGCAAGTGTCAGTCTGAACAATAGGTTCGTCATTGCTCACTTGAGACTACTGTGCCACTCAGAAAAAAAAAAAAAAGACACCCTCCCTTTGGATTTTGTGTGCAGCTGAAAATGATCCAAAGCTCCGAACATCTAAAGTAATGTTCTTTACACTGTTTTTTGGCATTAAGCTGATGCTCTTATTCAGAATGGCAAAAGGCTGAGTGCAAGAGTCGCATAAGCCCAAACCACTATGTTGCAAATATTACAAAAGACATCTAAAGAAGTGGGTGAAAGCATCAAAGCCACAGTCAGTGTCCAGAGAGCAAATATTGTCATGTGATCCGAGAGAACTGATGGAAGCATGAGCAAAAAGGTAAGCGCAGCCTTTTTATTCACAAAGGTTCTCTTAAAGGATTTATGTTTCAAAGATGCCTGATATGCAGCTTTTGCCTTTTCTGATAATTTTTTGCACCCAGCATCGCCACAAACTGAGTCTACCTGCAGTTTGAAATTGGCCATTTTGTCACTCTTATGTGACCAAACAACCAACAGGTAAGAATGAGTCTTCAGAGTGGATGAATCAAACCCAACTGTCACTTTTTATTGTGCTCCACTTTTGCAACGTCCACAGGTACACAAGCAATAAAACACAAAAACAAACTCCAACATCAAGAGCATCAGATGTTGGATGTGGATGAAAGCACCTCTATGAAAAACGAGCGAAATCTGTTGTTATGTTATGAACAAACCAATCACAACCAAGCAGGTGGTCGGAATAATCTGTTGGATTTGTTTGTTTCCTGAAGAGCAGAGATGGTGAGTTTGTTGTTCTTCCCTGTTTGCTTTAATTTAGCCTTTATGTGCCTATTTTTGAACTCCTAATGCTTAAATTACCACCAGCTAATAAGAAACGGCCTTGAATCACTGGAAAAGCTGAGAAAGCTTTTTGGGGTTTATTTGCCGACTCATTTCTTGGATCCCAAAGTGTCACCGCTGCAGTTCAGTGGACTTTTGAAATAATTTAGTCACATGGCAGCTGTTTGTGTTCCTTGGGTGAGGAAGGGCAGTGTCTTTAAAAGTCTCTCCAGTGTTTCCTGAGAATTTTATTGATGTGTACTTTTCCATATCTAGCTCTCAATCAGTCAGTCTGCTGGCTAATCAATACTGTTAGAGGGCATTAAAACTCACTGTGTGTGTGTTTGTGTAAATCCCTGGAAAGGGAATCTTCTCCTTTCTAATTCCTGCTCCTTATCTGTCCCCCCAGACACCCATCAGTGTCACTTCTTAAAGATATATGAGTCTGATAGTTAACGGGTTTCAACAACATTTTCCTACTCTACCTTACGCTCTCGAGGAGGCCTTATCAGAACTGTGCTGCACCCTCCACTGACTTTTATGTGTTAATAACATACAGGAAACCGCCACACTTTGCATGTTCTGCTTGTTGTGTTAACAGCCAGGGTTGCACTCGTGTTCAGCCATGTTTCGCAAATGCCAGGCTTTTTTTCTGTAGGTTAAGAAAATAATTTCTAACTGCCAGCGTGACATTAAACAGAGCCTGAACTCTAACTGGTTTCCATTCAAAGACTTTTATTAGAACAGATTGCAGTCAGGTCTCTGTGCACATTAGAATGTGTTTTTTCCCGTTTACACAATCAACACATGATTATAAATATCCAGAACTGAATTTCATCCGCTGCTGGGTTTCATTTTGCTGCGTACTTGGGACATAAACAAACAAATGCATGAGAAATAATTGCTGAGAGAAGCAATCATGACATGACTGACCCACTTCTTAAGGCACAAGTGTCTTATACTCAGAAGATCTGATCATTAGCAGATCAAAAAACAAAGTTTTTAAGTCGGCTTTTTGATCTTGTTTGGTATATACCTTTGGCAGAGGCACACTGTCATGTCAGGGGAATTCTCACTTCAATATCTCACTTTGGAATCATTACGCTGCGTCTGCAATTAATTTGCGATGCTGCTGCTGTAAGCTTTGCATTTGCTGTAGTTAGTGCATGCAAAATCAGCATGCAAGTCAAATAAATGCACTGTATACATGATCTGCATGCAAACAAAATCAGAGCAGTAACATAGAAGCAACAGAGCTCCTTCCATCTGAAAGAGATTTCAACTTATTCTTGACATTTTGCTTTAACGACTGCGATGACAAGTGTGTGTCTCACTGAACCTGGAGCTGCTGAGCTGAGGCTTGCAGCTCTGTCGCCAGACAAGATTAATTCGCCAGAGCTGCCTCAAGCCTTTGGTGAGGCAAGGCTCTGTGGTTGAACTGCTTTTAAACTGAAATGGAGCATAATTTAGAAACTCTCGCCCCATAACATGAAACACAAGACAAGAGAGAGGATTGGCGCTTGTCCTAATGTCCGCCTGCTGTCTCTCTGTGTGAAACGGGGACCAGGCTGAAATAAGTCAGAAACATGGCCCAGGGCTGCAACATGCATGCGCGCACAGCCACAAAAACACACACAAGATGACAAATTGTTGCTTTCTTTCTGTAGCAATATTCCAAAAGGAGAAGGTGCTGATCTTAGAGAGAGAGAGACAAAGGGTAGAGTAAGCGACACTGAGAGAGGGGGAGAGGTGGGTGAGGGCGTGACTGAGACTCGTTCAGATAAACACTTTTGTTCCCTATTTCTGTCTGCTTCAAGGGTAACAAACACATACATAAAAAAAACCACACACACACACACACACACGGGATCTCTTTGTCAGTTTGTCTGCTGCCGAGCCATTGCAGTGGCAGAGGAGGTCATCTAGATGAATGCGTCCTATTATGGGATATGTGCTCAGATCTCAGTTTGAAGGTCAGAGGTTAAACATCCAATCAGCTCACAGCAAAGCTAAACCCTTTGAAACCAAGGATCATAATAAGTTACGAGCGGGGATCAATAGATGTCAATGAGGACGTGTTTCACAGGCAGCCGCGATGTTTAATCCAGGAAAAAAAAAACACGGAGGAAGAGCGTAAGTCTTCGTTTATGTTTGACTGATATGAGCTTTTCAAGGACAACACTTAAGTCTGCAATCACTGATTCTTTGCACTGAATCGATATTGATAAACATGGACATTAATTGTCACTTGATGCAGACCGAGCATTATTTACACCTTAGCCAGACGGGCGAGTTTGGGATAAACTGATTCATATTCATATAAATGAATGGATAGATTGATAGATAAATTGGAAGCAACTGCTCAAGTGCTGTTTTCTGTGGCGTCACACCCAACAGGTCTTTCATATTTAAAATATTTAGGTACTCCTTCCTGTCTGTCCTGCTGTCAGTGAGTCTTTCTACCTATTTGTCTTTTTCCAGTTTCCAGCTTGCAGTTGAAGGATTACAATGTGCTGCTCTGAAATCGGCTCGTCAGCCTGCCGGCCTCTGATAAGCGCACTCAGGATCGATTAGATCTGCCTTTAATCTATTCAACTTTTTTTCCAGGCGAAAGGGGGAAAAAAATTGCTTAGTATGGGAGATGTGAGGTGCACGATACGGTGACTTTGGGTACACGAGCCCAGAGGGCAAATGCATTGTAAGCCGCATTTTCAGGCATGAGATCATATTAAAGATGCATTTTTACAAGTCCTCTTCACAAAGCTGCTGTAGGCAAATACAAGCAATCCAGAATAATTTTCTATTAACCCTGAAGGATAGAGATCATTACTGGGAGAGACAGTGGCAACAACAAACTGTTTTTGGAGAGAAGAAACGATGGAAGTTAATGAAAAACATCAAATAACAAATATAGTAATATCATATAAGCACAAAATAAAGAAAGAAGGAGAGCGCTGAAGATAAAATTCTCAGAAAATGAGCACTTTCACTCTCAGTTGTTCTCTATCTCTCTGAAAGTAGCAGAGCGAGTTTAACAGAATGCTAAACAGGCTAGTGGAGCCTTATGTGTCAACGCCAATTCACAAGCCTTTTGATTCCACACACACACAGGGGGAAGAAAAAAAAGGCAGAACGTACCTTTAGCTCATTACTGGCGTAAGATACGTTGAGGGTTTTCTCCTCTGCACGGCGACACAGATCTGCCTGCGAGGAGGAGGAGGGAGAGAGGGAATATAGATTAATCACATGTAGGAAGAACCGTTTACTGAAGAGGAGAGAGTTCAAAGACATTATACATTGTGTGACTGTGATTCAATTGGATGCTTGCTGAGTGAATGTACAGTATTTCTCATTATGTTGTGGATGTAATTATGGAATGGATGTGATAAAAGCAGAGAAATGAGGCTTGCTTTCATCAGAAAAGTTCGAAAAGTTGAGTGTGAAAGAAAGCAGGGAAACAAACAAATACCAAGCGAAAGGTTGGGTTTGGAAATATGAAACGAGCTTGTTTAGAGAGAAAAACTCAAAATACTTAAAATAGTCATATGCAAATTGAAGCAAGCGAACCTCTTATAACCTTTAAATACTCAAGAAGCTGTCAGAAACGCTTTTTAATCCTCTTTTCTTAAGCGCTGATAATAAATTTTAAGTTAAGAAAATGTTTCAAAGCCGTTAATTAACTCCATCAACAAAGACAGCAGCAGGCTGACGTTCTGTGCAGATTTTGGATTTGCAAGCAGTGCTCATGTTGCCCTCAACGTCTTCTCCACTTTATTGCATTTCTGTCAAAACATCTTCACCATAGTAATGTATGGTTGCACCACAGTAACGCACGACTGGAATATGTAAATGATGACCATAAACGCACCAAGCCTCTTCCTTGATTTGCAGTGCAGCAGCTTGTAAGGACTTTTAATATTCAGCTGATGTGCGCACAGCAATGAAAGACTGCTCAGTTTAATGTTGCACTCGAGAAAACAAACTCCAATGTGACCAAAAGACAAAAAGACAAAACAAATCTCTTTGATTTGTTACAAGGTGTCTTTAAAACGTATGTGAGGCAGAGTTGTCCGACCAAACGTTCTAGACAAATTATGAGTTCTGCACTTTCAACAAGCCGCTGCAGATCTGGCCTTAAAACATAATAATGCTGTAAATATTAAATATAACTACTGAGTGTTTCGGTATTAATGAATAATGAGCAGCTCTAACAAGAGATGAGAAGTAACCATGATTTTATCAGAACTAGTTTCATATGTTTAGTCTGAGTAAACCTGCATTACTGCCTCGTAAGTATAAAAATATCTTGCATGACTCAAGATATTCCTCAACAGTCAGTTTGGAGCCTGCATTAAAGTAGCTAATTCAGTATACTGAGGTAGTAATGTGAGAAGTAAACTTAAAAGAAGTCAGTACATCCATGTGTTACTGCTTATGTAGAACACAGTGTGACTTTTAATGCAAGCAGAAGTACAGCCAAGTGTGCTCAAAGACTCTTCAGCATGGCCGGGTCACTGCAGCCAACTAACATCCTTTATTTAGGCTATGCGACTGTGGCTCAAACTGCAGAGGCAACCATATAAAACTCAGCTCCAAATATGCAGCTAATATAACATAATGGTCACTGACTGCTGCTATGATAAAAACAAAAAACAAAACATGATTGCATCATAATGGAAATGCCACAAACTGAGCATGAGCAACAGTTTGTCACATTATTTAAGACTAAAGTTTAATGCCTGGAGCAACACTGATTGAAAACAAGCTGCTGAAGATAAGAACTGGTCACAAATGGGTTTAAGGAAATCTCTTAGCAGCTGCCTTTATGTTTCCATTTCATTCCCTCATCACCTGAGGTGTTATCTGCGCTGGAGAATGAACAGTACATGCTCTCACCTCCATCAGTAACAACCTGCAAGAAGCCCTTGAGCAACCTACTTAACCCTGGCCTGTCCCAGAGGAGCAGTTCAGGGTCTGCTGTGGAGCTGAGTGGCTGTACAGAGCAGCTCCCCTGTGTGGATGTGAAGCATGGCGTCACTTACAATGAAAATGTGTGATTTTTACAAGCTATCACCAGCTGGATAAAGATACAAAAATAAAAAAAGAGAGAACAAAGCAGCCTAGTAACAAAAGAGTTTTTTTTTTTTTTTTCAAATAAGCGTGTTCCTTTCCATCTAGTAATTATGTGGGTGTGATGGCAGAGATGAGGAAAATACTGCGAGGAAGATATTCTATAATGTCGTAATGGCTAAATATCAAAAGGCCACAAACTGCCTTTATCTTCTGTGCCACTTTTCTTTTTATCCACATCTTTAGAAATGTGCAGTGAGAGATCACACAGCTCTGAGGACCCAGACTCTGCGATAATTAACCTTGCCTCCGCTTTTTTTTTTTCCAGAAGCTAAAGATTAGACATAGTTGGAGAAAAGACTTTTCTGAGAAATTACATGTGTCTGTTTTATGTTGTTTGCAGACCAACAACCAGAAAGTCAGTATTTTTTAGAACCTTCTGCAAATCTTGATATGTATTACTGAACTTACCTGAGACCTTTAGAAGAAAACTTTAACCAACCAGTGTCTAAAAAAGGTGTGGTGGTTTTGAACATTCTCAGAAGAAAGCAGTTTGTTTTGCAAGGGGGATGATTGATAAATTCATGGCCTAAACATAGAACGCTTAATTTTCAACATAGACCCACCCACCTTTTGCACACTTAGTCCATTAATCATAAATGATAGGATGCCTTCCTAATAGAAGTTAAAGTCTCAGACCTCCAGGAAAGTGTCAACAACAGTGATGACATCATTATTTCAGTCAAGATTGCAACAACTGAGCTCTTGGACGGGGAAAAGGAAGTAGTCTGAGGGTAAAAATCAAGTAAACTGGGTGGCTGTTGGGTGAGTTCAAACCCACATTCCTGGATGACTCAACGAAGGCAGATGGACCATACCAGTGTTAACTGCATGTCAAGGTTGGCCACATCGGTTACTAATTTTCGCAAAATAGCTCTATGAGATATTGTGGCTTTTAACATTTTGTCCATAATTAGTAAATGTTACAGAAACTACCTGAAAATGCGCAACAGTATTAGTTAAAAAGAACGCCTGTGTCAAAATCCTTCTTCATGCTCATATTTGAGCTGAAAAGGCAGCTCTTGTGAGCAACTATTTTTCCAGGCGTAATAACATTCATCTCAGCGGCTCCTGGTTCCCCCCTCTCAGCGACTTTTCATCTGTTCTACTGTGTTTCTCTATCCTGTTTCAACATAAATGGCAGTGAATAGGGTTTAAAAATGACATCTAGGCTACTAGAGGATGCACATGGTTGTTTTAACAACAACATTTGTAGAAGACTGGGGCGATCTCTGCTAATTGTGAGAAGTCAAAAATAGACTGACTTTCTGCATACTACCTTAAAAAGTAACAGTGTGTGTGCATGTAAAGAGCGCTGTATCTACTTGCATGTTAGCACAAAACTTTTCAGTCACCCCTCATAGTCCTCATAGTCACCTATTCAGTTTCTCCTTGGTAATTATGTTTGTGGACACATTTTATTTTGGTCTGTGCAAACAAGTAGTCAGCAGGCCTAAACAAGACTTTTTAATCACAAAATAATTACTGCTCATGTAAAAATCTAGAAGGGTTTTGATCACAGTCTTGCCCTTCCCTTATTTCCCCCCTAAAACATCTAATTAATGAGAAAAATGGATTAACTTGTGTGAAAAACACAAAAGTGACAGCAGCAGTGCGATCAAATTTACAGCCCCATCAACATCATCATCATAGTCGTCAGTGTAACTCTAACTGCCACAAACACCTTCATCATCAGTAGAGCATTAAAGCAACTCATTACTATTCAGTGTCTGTTGTATCCCTCAAGTATAACGCCAATTATCATCATGCCATCATTATTGTCATGTAGCGGCTCAGCCTGCTTTGTATGCACAGAACACAGGCTCCTTTCACCTTGTTAAAGAAGAAAAATTGGATTTTCATCAGAGGATCTGCAGCAACATGTGCTGACACAGCACATGTCGTTAATAGCAGCAATCCACGGCCATAAACGTAACTGCGCCGCAGATGTTTTAAAAATGAAGCCCTGCACCAATCATTATTGTGTGATATGAGCAATGCCGCTGTAGAATTACACCAATCACTATTGTGTCGCTGTTATTATCATTCTGCAGCTAAATCTGCCTGCTTTGTATGCGGAGACGATTGAGCTCATTCCAGCCAGAAAATGACAGCGCGTTATGTGAGGGAAAATGGATTTCGCCATGTTGTGGTATTGCGAGGGACCCTGAGACAATGCTGTCAATACTATAAAGCACTGTCTGAATTGGTTCTTGTGCAAAATGTGCAATGCATGAATAAAGGCCTATTGATTTGTTGACGACTGCCAACAACTCTGTTGCCTACATGTCTCACTACGTGCACACAGGCTTCCTGAAAGTGATGATATTTAGTATTGATTTACTTTGATGAATTACATTCATCTCTGGAGCCATTTTCCTCGTGATAAACATGGCGAGAGCCTACAATTCAAATATTTTTGCTGCAGCGATTAATAATGAGATAAAAACAATTAGAAGATGCAATGATGCATGACAACGCTAAAACATATTCTAGGGTAAACAGTTTTGGCTGCAGGTTGCTTCCATATGACAATTAAGTTATGGTGTGAATCTATAAGTGGGTATCAGAACCACTAGATACAAGTGGGACAAGTCCCAACTCTTCAGAGTCATTGATTTGGGCATCCCCCAACCTTCAATGTGTCCAAAAGTCAGCACATCTGTGAGAATGGGAGAATGGCCAAATTAGTGAAAATCCATACCAAGTTTTTACAGCAACTTTGCCAATGTTTAGTCAGACACAGAGCACCAACAACTCTAATCCATCTAGCGATATAGAAAAAAGCCCCGCTAACGTTGCCTGGTTGAGGAGGAAGACGAGGAGGGAGGTTTGAATCCTCTACATTTTGGTCAACATCTCTTGCTTTGACATGTTTCTACTGCAGAAACATGGACAAAAGGACATTTTTTAAGAAAGCAAAGTAAGTAATAACTACTGCTGGTGGCAGGAATCAGTCAATTTCAACCCTGTTTTAACAAATAAAAGCCAGGCTGGTCCACACTAGCCAAATTTAAGTATCAACCACATGTAAAAAAAAATGCATCAGAATACAGAAAATGACACCTTCCCTGCTATATTCTCCTGTTTTACCGTTTGCAACAAGCACCTGGAGGCAAAACACCAGCAACAAGTGCCTGGCTTTTATTTCATAATGCAAGAAATTTAATATTTCTGGAATGTTATGAAGAATTGTTGTGTGAGTTCTGATCCCTTCTGTTCAACAAGAGAACAAAAACATGTTTTAATGATAATAGTTGCAGCTTTAAGGTTATTTAAGGATTCAGTCACTGCATCTCAGCTTAGCCACCCATCATTGCAAAAAAAAAAAAAAAAAGATTTTTTTTGTAAGTTTTTTTTTTCTTTTTTTTTTTCTTTTAGATTTTTGGATAAGTGTGCAACTGTGGCATGCAGACCTTCCCAAACATGCATACACAGACGCGCTATTTGCCCACAGATCTCATGCACACACGCTAACAGAGCGCTTGAAATCCAGCCATTGGTGTTGTGTCTGTCATTAGCTAAAAGGCCTGAAGCTGGAGTGAGACCAGAATAATTATTCTGATTATAGTCCTCTGAGCTGAGCTCCATCCAAACACATTACACTCTCTCGGATTAAAATCTGGTGTTTCATCTAGTCTCTAAATCAAGATGCTTGGATTTATCCAATGATAGCAGCCAATTGGAACCTCAACATTGCCACTAAAAATGGAGACAGGCCAGTTTTTCTGCTGTTCACTAAAAGCAAATGGCAAGTGCTAGTTTTTCTTGACTGAAGATAAAGTTTAAAGCCTTTTTCATTTCCCCACCTGCACACAGCTGCTGCTCTCTGGCTTTATCGAGCAGTACAACAGATGACCTTAACATGGGGAAACTTTGCTGCATCCAAAGGCTCTGAACTCATTTTTGACTTAAAGTTTTACCAACATTTTGGTATATACAAACTTTTTTTAAAGACACTTGCCAATCAGAATGATTATCTTCAGAACTAACTGACAACAGCAGCTGAATATGCAAGATCTGAATCAAATGCACTGTTAAAAAAAAACAAAAAAACAATTATCCTTTTTTTGTGTGGTTCATTTTAACATAAAAGGTGGCTGCAGCTTATTGTAACACAGCTTCCACATAATACAAATCATGTATCATAGCATATAGTATTAGTATAGTATCTCATGTCCCTGGATGTGTGTTTTTGCCAGGAAGTGATCATAAGCGAGTGTGAGCGTGAATATGTGCTCGTAACAGTGAGCATGTGTTCATGAGTTTGATGCTCTCAGTGCTGCTGCGGTGAAATGATGCAGGCAGAATGTGATCGTGGCTTTGAGGATCAGCACAGTGGGCGCAGCTGGTAGCCTCACACACACACACACACACACACACACACACACATACACACACACACGCACACACACACACACACACACACACACACACACACACACACGGACACACACACACACACTCATATTGGCTCGCAAGGACGGGTGGACCCCAGCTGTGTCAGTATCATCATGCGCCAGCATGCCTTCACAGGTGCATGGGCACATAAGCACAAACACACAAGCATGTTTTATCGTATGAGTGTATACAGACTAGTGAAGTGTTAGCACGTATGGTATGGGTCCGTGCACTCGTGCACCTGCACACAGATATTGATCAGTGGCTCATAATTTCTCCCTGATTTCTCTGCGCAAAATCACAGCATCGTGGCAGCTTCTTCATGGGCAGAGCAGCCAGTCAGGAATTTACGAAATCTGTCTAAATTTGGCAGCAGTGTGAAGAGAAGTAACCTTCTGCACTTTACCATGTGACATTTAAAAACTTATTTTTGTTCTGTTCATGTATTTCATCTACAGGCAAATAACCTGCTCTAACTACCCTCCTCCCCCACCTCCTCCTCCTCCTCCCCACCTCCTCTCAGTTCCTTCCTGACTCATTGCCGAGTCTAAAATAAAATGCTACACAGGAGATGCAGGTGCAAGTGGCGGGCAGCTATTTTACAGGGGATTGGCTGTGAACTACAGGCCTATTTTTTTATCTTTGAGCTCAGACGTCCTGCTCCCACAATAGTGCTACTCCTACAACACTTGCTGCAGACAGCTTGTGTGTTTTTTCCACTTCCTCATCTGAAAATATAAGCCTGCTTCTCTGTCCGATACTCCAAAATAGCTCCATGGTTAGATAAGCTAAGAGAGAGGGAAGTATGATTTTTTTTTCCAATCACCACTATGGGAATAAAATCCTGTTTGCCCTTTGCAAGTGTAGTTATTAGTTTCTTTACTTTAATATGGAAATGCATTTATTGAAAAGTAAATATGGACCAATAATTTACATGTTAATTTAATCCTGACAGCTTGTAACTGAACTTTATCATGTGGCGTTTTTTCTTACGTTCATCATTAAGAAAAACAACATGTGTGCCACTGAATTTAAGGTTTGCTTCATCCACTGTGGAAGGTTGCAATGCTAAGACACTCACAGTCAGGCGGTTGCTAATGTTGCTGAAGACTCCACTTCGTTTTGTTTGACCCTGTCAAAATAAGATTGCTACTGCAAATGACTTGTTTTGTCAAACCCACAATCTGAAGCTTGTATTTATAATTTATGATGTCAATGACGAAGTGGAGCAAGGGAATGTTGACGTGTTTGCTCGATAAAGGAAATCAACCATTGACTGTTTGTGGATTGACCAATCAGTTGACAGACAATTAATCAATCTGCTACTTTAAGTGAAATTGTCATTAAAATGAATCCATGTTGGACCACATGAAATTTAATGAATATTTAAATGGCCTTTTGAATTAAGCTGCAGACACTTGAAAGCACTCAGTATTATTTCTAAATCTGCAGACTGTGTGAACAGCAGGTGTGGGTGTCTGATCACTGGCAGACACGTTGATGCTCTCTGCCTTTTCAAGCAGAGTTGGATCTGAGCGGCCGTGGCGAAGATGGAAATCGTCTGTAGTTGCTGTTAGATTTCCTTTATCGTCTCCCTTTCCGTTAATTGATTTGTTATACAAAGAATGTGACAAAATAATCCTTCCTGAAAGAATACTTTGAACAAATCATTCAGTCCAAGCATAACTCAAGACTCCACCAGTGTGACTGTAAAAGCTTAGCGAATTTTCATTGTCCTTAGGTGACACTGAAAGCTGAAATGGAGAAACAAGGCCAGCATGATGCTAGTGTGATCTGATTTTACTGTCTAGACTTTGCAATTACTCAAGTCTGTTGGGCGCAGGCAATTATTTAAAAGTAACAAATCATAGCTGAGTAATTTTGTTGAAATCAGTGAGCCATCAGTAATGTGTTTTAGTGATACTATTTTTAAAATTGTATTTCCCACAACAATTTCTTCCTAATTCTGTTCCATCCCTGAAGAAGAGCGTGTTGCTCATTTAAAGAATGCTGCCCATGTTTTAAAGTCATTGAGGTAATTTAAAACTGTGATGGCTTCACCCTCTGCGTTCCCAGGGCCACAGATTTCTTTATTGCTTTAAGATGAGAGGCTTTTATTAGCCCCTCGAGGTTCTTATCTGCAGAAACTAGTCATTTGCATCTGGTATATTCATTGTTTTGTTCAATTCAATTGTATCAGTAATTCCTCCTTCCTCTGTTTGTCGCTGCACACACAAAATTAGAAAACAAAAAACTTCACTTTCTCATTTTAGGATTCAAAGAAAACTAATTTTGAGCTTTCATCGCACAGCTTGGCAAGAGGGGGTTGGCGGTCTACAAACAATTTTCAAATATCTCCCAGTGGACGTTTAATAGCACTGTGTAACATAGCCGAGGAAACAACTTCCTTTATTGCATTTAATGATGAACTTACAAGAAGGCCCAAATCAATTCGTCATTCCATGTTTCTCCTTTCTCAAATCTAGTACAAAAAAATGAATTCACAAACATAAGACATCAGACACCAGTTGAGGACCGTTTACATACACTCTGCTAAAAGAAAGCATTCATTTGTGTCCCAGAGTCACGTCTCAAGACGTTTTTGGGAGGCATTGAATTCATTCTCGCTTGTGCTTAGAGCCTTAAGTAAACTGACTGTAAACTTGGAATATTAGAAAAACTGGAGTTACACTAACACACATGCATGCATTTGCACTCTCAAACACACATCTGTGTTTGAGAGAATGTTGAAGAAACTCTGTAAGAGATAGAGAGAGAGAGAGAAAGAGAGAGAGAGAGGGAGTGTGTTACCAAGAGCTCAGTCATTCAACAAACTCTGAGCAGTGCCGCCCTGGCAGCTAAGACTTAAATTCTTTTAAAAAGCAAACAAACAAACAAACAAAACTTTGTGACTGATGGATATTATGATGTAAAAAAACTGTACTTTAAGCGGATAAAAATAAGCGCCCTTACTCCCCTTATTCCCCCGCCGGCATGTAAATAGGATGGCCGATATAGGCAAATCATCAAGTAATAGTCTTGAGCGCATGCACGTCTTTGAGCACATTCGACAGTCAGAGAGCTGTGTCATCATCAGCATCTGTTCCGGTTCACGTTCCTTTGCCAACGTTACTGACTATTTTTCATTCCTTTGCTTTCCAAGTTTATCCAAAATTGTTGTGACTCGCTCAGAAATGCAGCTGGTGGGTGTTGATGGACGATGGAGCACGAAACAGAAGCGCGGCAGAGCCGTTCAGAAGCGAACACGCAACCTTAATCTTGATGATAGCGTATGGATTTAGCGTTAATGAGACGTCCCACTTCCGCGAGAACAAACAAGTGGGCGTCATGTAGTCTCTGAGAAAAGAGAGAGGCGAGCGCCACATAGTGCACCCTAATGTAATGAATCGCCAAGAGACATTCTCTTACAGAAAGGACTGGAAAGGGTACTGGGAGCTTGTGAGAGGTCCCGGTGCACCGTAAAAAGTCTCAGTACAGGAAGTAAAATCTAGAAGTGAGGGCACTGTGTACCGGTGCGTACCGCCCAGTTAAAGCACTGGTTAAAATTAAAAATCTACACAAATTGTTTTGGAGTGGAGGATTAACATATGAAGGAAAGGCACACCAAACAGTTTAAAAAACAGATTTTCATTTGCTCACTTTGTTTCTCACAGACCCTGGGCCTCTGTCCTTTACACGGACATCAGCCTGCTTCAAGCTTCAGAGCATCTTCAGAGCAACATCACTGCATCCTGTGTCACTGTTCGCCTCTATAGCAAAGAATAAGCTGGTTTATAACAAAAAGAGGAGACCGAGGGAGCCTGTGATACATTACAATGCAACACTATTTGCTGTGCCACACGTAAAAGGATGATGCAGAGACAAAATAAAAGAAAACTGCAACATATGCAGTTGCGACGCAGCCTTCTTATTGCACAGCCTTCTATATAGTAATGCAGATGCACACACACACACACACTGTATGCTGGTTTAGTCTACCATGAAAAGACATAAACACAGCAGATGAACAGACAATAGTGTGTCTATACTCATTTCCATACAAACTTAAACACATGCAAACAAGTCTCAAACTCATCAGCACATCAGAATCACTTTTATTTACATTTCCAAGGATGCATAAACACAGAAGCGGCAAACAAAAACATATGTATGTGTGCACAAACAAATCCAACACATCTCTACAAAAGCCTCAATGCTAACTACACCAAAAGACAGACAGAGACGGCGACACACGTGGCGGTGAGTGCTTAGACAAACAGATAATGACGGTGTGTGTTACGGACGACGTGACCGAGGGAAGAGATATATTCTACTTGACATGTTGACTTAGAAAGACGGAGAGAAATGAGCAGCAGTCATTTAAGTGACAGGGTGGGGAGGAGGGATAAAGGGCGAGGAAAGAGATAGATGATAGATGAAGAGGCAGAGAGAGGGAGATGGGAGGAAGAGACAGGAGAGAAAATAAATCTGCCTTTTACATATTCAGTTCTGCATGGATGCCTCGTTTATGTATGTACGCGCACACTCGGTTATGACTCGCCTCACTTGTCTATGATTTTCATTTAGATAGTCTGTTATTGTATGACACGCTCTCTTACTTCTATAGCAGTCCAGCCAGCAGTTTACACATTCACACACAAATGCACACACACATGAATATATAATGATCTGTCACAACTGTGTTTTGACACTTAGCAGTGCGATTTGGCTTTTTAAAGTCTGTTTAGAGCATGACAAAATAACCAGCCAACCTCACGTCTGAGCTGAAGATAAAATCCTCAGTCCGATCAGAAGCTGCCACTGACGCCACATCACATATAGATGATGGGGAGATTTCCTTAACATCAATTACATGTGCTGGAGAACATGTCATCATGATCTTGGGATTATTAACTGAGACATGTTCTTCTTTCCATCTCGCTTGGATAAGTAGCTAGAAAATGGAGGACATGATGTACATTCAGAGCCTGGAGAGTGACGGGCATCCTTTGTGCCTCTGTGTCCTCCAGCAAAACACAGAGTCATTCATCCTGTTCTAGTGCATGATCCTGATTATTTATAATGACATTATTAGAATATCCATCTGGTAAATAATCACCTGTGACCCCATTAGCATACCAGGTAACCCTTTGCTGTGTCCTGACCTAAATATTGAGAAACCCTTGCCTGGCGGACACTGTTGTAGTTAATAACCCACCATCAAAAAGGCTGTTTTTGGTTTTTGGACCAACAAATTGCAGCCAGATTAGATTAGATCCTTTATTGTCACTATCAAAGTACATCTGATGTTGTTTGAAGCAAGTCTGGAGATAAGAGTGCAGCTCAGGCTGCATTTTTTTCTGTCGAAACCCGAACGAGTTCGAGAGAGCTTTAACTGATCCTAATCCGAATCCGACAAACGGTCTGTTTTTTGTGTTTTGTTTTTTTTGTCCAAACCCGACCCAAGCCAACACACATACTAAAACTGTTTTGCTCCAGCTGTCACATTAATGACAAACCTCAGTAGTTCACTGAACTACTAGTCCTAGCACAGACACTAGGTCCATCTCTTTGTGGCTATTTTCACTTATTTTTACACTATTTTTATTTTAGTAAAGCACCTGAAAGCGCAATAACAAATCAGCCTGTTTTTAAACCCTATTTTCACTAAAATTAACGCACTCTGTCGGTTGAAGTGATCAAACCTGCCTGATGCCCGACATCATTCCTAAATTTTGTTCCAAGCCCATCAGGTATCCATGCAATACTATAGATGTCCAATAATTGGAAAAGTACAACATTAACAGCACATGATAAATGAAAGATAAACAGTATTTCATCCGAGGAATATTGCATCAGAATTTTGCACAAATA
>JAQLOL010000003.1:24677012-24692232 GCA_029783665.1 Naso thynnoides
TGAACGGGTTCTAATTGCTGCGGCACACGCACCGGAGTCGGAACGGAGCTGTGACGGATGCTGTGGAAATTGGGGGTTAGTCTCTAAACTTAGCACGCACTGCGTGTACTCTTACACTGCATACCCTGACTGTACACAGCAAACTATGTTGGAGTATTACAAGCTAACAAGCTAACCACCGGCGTTTGGCACCTACCTGTCCAACATAAAGCAGGTCAACTCTGTGTTGCTCTTCATCCCCAGCCTTTCCTCAGCTCCAAAGCAGCTTGAAGCCAGATCGAGATTCACTCCTTTTGTGGAATGAGCTTTATCAGCTTGCCGTTTCACTTCACTAGGGCTGTATTTCCCTTTCTTCACCGCTATGTCCGTATCCAAAATTTCTCCAGTCTGAGCGGCGTACAGTAGCTGTGCTCCACTGTGCTCTCAACCTCACCTGCACGCTGTCGTTGATTGAGGGAAACGCTCCCTCACCCCACCCAGAAAGGTCCCAAGCAGCTCCCAAGACAAGCAAATACTCAAAAATTCAGACGGTGGGCAGTGTGTCTACACACAGTCACCACCACACATTTACAGTGGCCCAGAGGTGATGATTGTCATCACTTGTGTATAAGTCTTTGTTTTATTTTTTAGGAAAATCCCACTGACTCCACCTTTAAGTTATACAAAATATGCTGGGACGGCTGTCAGGTCATTAGTAAACAGGAAATGAAATACAGACATGAATACATGCTTTCTGTGTGTGTGTAGGGGTGTCTTGTAATGTCATGTTATATTATGTTTTTGTTATGTATTTCTGTATTTTACTGTATGTTGTGTTCAGGACTCCCTCAGAACTTCGATGGTTCATCTCAAAGAGCTATCCTCCTAATAAAGAAATTCAAATTGAAACCCAAACCTTTATCGACAACAACATGTTCCTTAAATTTTAAAGCAATCTTTAAAGAGCATCGGAATCTGAAACGTTGCACACTGAGAAGAAAAATTAAAAAAAACAGTGTCACTGCTTGTGGCGGCCACAGTGAGAGCCAGCAGTCTCATGCCATAAAAATTTAGCTGAAGCAGCACATCTAAGAGGTCTGGAGCCCAAAGACGATTCTATTGTTGAACACGCTGACCCACAAACCCCAAACAGAAAGGGGATATTCACTGTGGGCTGGGCCACCCAAAGGATGCACACATACAAATATAGATACATGTACGGATTCCAGGACTTACTGAAAACTGCAGGAACACAAGCTAAAATCAATCTTAGCTTAAAGAAAGATTGCAGGAGCCTGCAAAATAAAAGGCATGCAGAGGAAACAACAGAATGTGAGTTCTTTCCCCTTCTCGCCTTGATGATGTCACTGCCCAGTAACTAAATATTAACACCTCCAACTGACAAGACTGCATGCTGCACTATTGTAGACAACTGTGTGTGTTTGCATGTGTGTGTGCACAACTTCCTGTGTGTTTGTCAGAAAGCAGAAATGTGCAGTTTGTTGTGTTTTTACACAATATGTTTCAGGAAGGGTGAAGTTGTGTGATAACATAATTATAGTGTGTGTGTGTGTGTGTGTGTGTGTGTGTGTGTGTGCGCGTGTGTGGGTGAGGCTCATTCAGTCTTGACTAAGGATATTTAAGCCCCAGTTTCCAAAAATACCCTGGACTGACTGAACAACAGAGACCTGAGAGTTATTTGCATTCTGATGCTGTTGGTGGTTTAATTATCAACTTAACATATTCAGTATATTTAACGTATTGAATGTGAAAAACGTTGGTAACTGACTGGAATTCAGTTAACAGGGCTCCATACTAACTTTTTACATCAGTTGCATTGGTGTAACGTTTTCATTTAGATATACTGGCACAAGATTTAGGTTTACCCAAAATTTTTTGCTGCACCTTTTGGCACCACAATACTTCAACTATTTATAACTTTTTTATGACAGTCGTATTTTATTTGGTACTTTCTTGTGTCTTTCTGCTTGCCATGCTCATTGTTTAACTTAAAACACACCTCATGTTTTTAGCATGCAAACTCAGCTGAAGCACTTTGTGTTACTTTTTTGTTTAATTGAAAATTTCTCTATAAATAAAATCTAATTGACTGATTCAACAGATCACAGACTTCAGGAAGCAATACAGTAGCACAGAAATGATGTAATTTTGAGCATAAAGAGTACTTTTTATACACAAAGTGTGTACTGTTGGAAGTTATCACATCACATCTAATGTTATTTACTCTGTAATGCTATGTCAACATGGACCTATGTTATGTGCACACTTCAATTAGAGGACTTGGCGTGTAAGCTAATCAAAAGTACATTGCAGACTGAGCCAATGAATTTTAAACTGGCGTTACGGCTTGTTTGGGCTTGAGTTCCTGGTGTTACATGGTGGCGGGTCATATACTGATTGCATTACTTGACCACCGGCACAACACCTGCAGATCTGTGCAGCAGCAGCAGCTGAGTCACAGCACAAAGTTGCTGAAGACACAGTGACATCTTACTTTTAAAATGACAAGAGTAAGGAGAGTTGACCAGCAGGACAATGGCGGAGGATTTGTTGTCAAAGCGAATCGCAAAAAACATGTACTTCACAATATTTCAGATATGGATAGAGAACCTGAAAACTTGATTGCCAGAAGAGTTTGTTAGCTCACCTGCTACCTGCAGCTCTTAATCTAACAGCTCCTTCTTGTTCCATTATTTTCATAGGTAGAATGAAAACAATCTAAAGTGATTTGCTATAAACACGTGCTGAAAATGACTGTTGTTTTGCTCTGAAAAGATGTTTTTTGAGGGTTGTTAGTGGTCAGTTGCAGTCCGTATTCAAACTACTGAACTTATAGTATTTCTTGTGCCTACTTCAAAATAAAAGTCAACTGTAGGAAATATTTATTATTAGCAGTAACTTAACACTGTGAGCTACAGATAGGGACTGTCCTTTTCTTTTTTTTTTTCCATGTAGAAAGTCTGTGTACAGAGGATCACATTTTATTTATTTATTTATTTTTACCAGCCAGCTAGTGGGTGTCCTCTTTTTTTTTTTAATCTACCAGGCACAAAATTTACCCACAATTGGTGCTTGGTGATATTTTTGGACCCTGGCTACACACCTAAACAGACCAGCTAAGTTATAGGTGCACCAGTGGGACCAAGGAAAATTCTTAATTGCACTTTACAGACTTTTGGTTGCATGTGCGACCAAAATGGTTGCACTCAGGAGCCCTGATTGACGGACTGACTACATATTCAGTATTGTCACCAAGCTGTGGATTTTTAATGTCTGTCTGTTGTTGACTCACTCTGTTGAAAAGCCTGTTTGCCTACTGATCTTTACCAGGGTCTATTTAAAATTGAGATTTCAACCTGCAAAGCGGAGATGCAAAGACATGACATTAACTTGCATTCTTTCTTTTCTTTCTCTAAGTAGATACGACTTTTTTTTTTTTTGATGTAGTTTTACTTTTTTTGTATAGGTCACTGGCCTTTAGAGATCATTTTGTAAGCTGAGTGGTTTGAAAGAAGTTTTTTCATTGCAACTTGAGATTCCCTGAGAAAAAATTGGTTTCATTATGCAGATTGAGAAAATGGTTAGACACTAAACACTTGATGGCACTACTCATGAAAAAGAGGTTGTTATTGGTTGCAGAAGGTATTTGAAGAGCTTCAGAAGGACAGAGGCTTTTCTGAAAAATCTGAACATAAAATGATCTCATTTGATAAGCTTTTATTCAGCACTGAATCCAAGATTTGGAGATCACTTGCAGTATTCTAAAAAAAAAATAAAAATCTCAAATAGCTTTATTTCTTCCCTGCAGTAAAGCATCAGCATCTTTGCATTTTCTTGCCATCATGCTCGTCCACCTTGCTCACCACTCACTCGCCTACATGTGTTTGATATAAAGCCCACAGGATGCAGGGTGAGAAAACAGTCTTTTCTCTAGACACCATCACAGCTGTCATTTTCACATTTTGTGTTGTTGATCAAAACCCCGTAGTTCAGTGTTTTCTCATGGAAAAAGTGGCCAGCCCCCGGAAGATTGTGAAATAGTCCTGGTTAATAAAGTGACCTGAAATATTCACCTCCATTCATGAGTTTTCTAAGAGACTGAAAATACTTTTTTTGTGATAATGAATTTGTCCCAACTCATCATTGTTTAAACAATCTGATCTGATCTTCTGTGATTTTTAGAAACAAACTTACAACCTTCAAACTACATTTTCAGCTTATGTTCAGTGTAATGTACTTATTCAAGCTTTGGGCCTTTGATGTGGAATCCAACTCATTTATTTAAAACAAAAAACACATACATACATCTCTGTCTACATTCTCATGTTTTGGTTATGTGTGGTGCGGCTGCCTGAGTGATTACATAGGGATTATGGATCTGGCTTTTAAGGGCACGGTTGTTTGTTTTAACTTGAGCCTGAAGGATACAGGGGGCTTTAAGGAGATAAAAAGTGGGGCATATGTTTTGTTTTATACCTTTAACCTTTATCTTACCTTTCTCTCTGTTCTTTCTTTCTTTTCCTTCATTACCTTTTTGTCATGTTTTACACTTCTTATTTTTGTGTAATAACCCTCTCTGCCTCCCTGTGTCCCCCAACCTGCTGTGCTCACTTAATGGAGGGCTGCGATGACCAATCAGTGACCTGGGATTATCACACAGTCTGCAATAATTGAATTTGGGCAGTTGGCACGGTAACTGAGCTGGGGAAATTGAAGGTAGCTGGGACTTTAGAGGGACAGAGAATGAGAAAGGGTTGGAGTCTCATTTGAAGATAGACAGAGAGAGGTGCAGGGTGATAGAGAGGAGGGAACACTACAAAAAAATTTGAGCCCTGACGCCAGGATGCAGAGAGGGGGAAGAGAAAAGAGATACAGCCCTATTTAATACCTGTTTATTCCAATTCAGGTTCACAATGAGGCTGGACCCTATTCTGAAACAAGAAATGGGCTGGGGACGCACAAACAAGGATGGAGGGATATGAAATGTTGCTTTCACCTTTAGGGATGGTGGTTGTGGAAGGGAAAGCATATCCAAGTGACACAGAGTGAGCGGATTGAGAGAATTAGTCAGGCAAAAGAGGAAAGATAGAGAATTAAAGAGAGAGAGAGAGAGATCTAGAGAGAGAGAGAGGGAACAGAGAGCAGCCTTGTGTATGAGTTAGCAGTGAGGAGCAGAGCTGCATAGCAATCACTTGTTTGCTGTGCTTTAATCAGCCAGATAATGCTAAACATTAGCTTGCCTCCTACACGCTATACTCTTTTAATCAGGGCTCCAACTTTGTGCATGAGCGTCCTCTTTTTATGTCAGTGTCTGCCGGAGTTAAAGTGAAGAGCAAAATAGGCTTTCAATAGCAATGTTTGAAACAGAATGCACAGTCAGAAAAAAAGAGGGGGTAGAGAGACTTTTCACTTTTACCCTCTTTTACTAAAACATGTCCAACAATAGAAAAAAAGGAGTTGGAAGTTAAATGAAAGGACGGGCGACTTGTTTTGGTGCACTGGAGATGCAGTAAACACAAGAGGGGCCGGGGAGGGGCCGAGACTTTGAAGCCAAATGAACAAAAACTGAACAAAATGAAAAGGAGGAGGATGCTGCAGCCGTGGCCCTGACCTAAAACACACAAATGCTAATGGACTGCTGGTTCAGACATATATNNNNCTGAAGAAAGAAAGACTGGAAGGACTGAAATGAGTATTAAGGTTTTCATTAAGTTTTAAAATGGACAGACTCGGACTAAATGGCCATTTACCTAACTCACCACCAACATAACTCACTCAACACGACTTGCTAGATTTTACCTAAACAAGTCTCTCCTAACCGATGATAACGACTCCTTTGACGTCATTTTTGTTTTCGTCTGACACTAAGACTGTCAAAGCAAGTGCACTGATTAAATAAACTGATTTAAGCAGACTAGGGTCTAGCTGGTGAATGCAAGACTTCAATTGTTTACTTCACCAGTATGTCAAAAGTCTCTCTCATTACTGGCTGCTTCCTGAAAACCTCTGGTTCTGCCAAACCCTAAAAAAGTGGCCTAATGAGGACAGCTGCCAAATTGTGACACTTTTCTAGTAAAAACAAAAATCCCAAAATGAATGAAGCCATGTTCTGCTTTGCACAGCTCATGTGTCTCTCAGAGGTTTTAGCCTTTGATCCAACATGATGCATTTTAGCTATGATGCGAATTAAAGAATCATACCAGCGTTCATGTCTTTGTTGTTTGTCAACATCGGCCACACAGATTACACAAACCCCCTCAAATTTTCCCCAAATAGCTTTATCTATAAGATATAGAGTGTGTTTACATTTTGTCTGTATTCAGCATACTTTTCAGAAAGTACATATATAAATGTGTAACAATGCTAATTAAAAAGAACATCTGTGTCAAAATCCTTCATCACGCTATTATTCGAGCTAGGAAGGCAGGAACTGTTTCTATGAGCCTAATAACTTTTGTCTCCATGGCTTCCCTCTCCACACTCTCTTGCTCAGAGATTTTTGACCAAATAATTGCAGATGTTCTCTTTACAAGGGTGAATTACCTATACCCAGCAACTTTCAGTGTCCTATAGCGTTTGTATACCCTGTTTCAACATGAATGGCAGTGAATGGGATTTAAAAATGCAGACTGAAAACTACTGGTCAAATTTAAAATAGATGCTGTGTGAAAAGGGATGCCATTGTAGAATATTCTGCCATCTCAGTGTGAAGAGGGCTTCAGTTTCCTCGTCTCTTCTGTTCTTGTCTCTGATAACATGTCATGACTGAGCAGACAGTGATGTTAACTAGGCCAATACTGTTTGATTCACACAGCAGGATGCAGCCCAATAATTTACATGATGTATCACATCAGTCACATCATATCAAACACACAGACAGTATTTTTACATTCCCAATACTTAAAACATTTACCACACATGGCATTGTGGATAATTATACAAAATGACAGTGTTTTACATAGAAAGGGCATTTCTTACAAGCATGTTGAGACTTCCTGACCAGTTTAGGTTTTTTCTTAAAACAAAAAAAATTAACCCCCAAGAGGAAGAATTGAGCTTACAGTGAGCAAAGCACAACACATGATGCGTACACATCGTTCTCACACACTCATCAGACATGCGGGATTAAGCTTCTGACAAAATACTGACCATTGGATTTCACAGCATAAGTGTCATTCTTTGCATTCTTTGTAAATTTCTTTTTTAAGCGTTCTTTTCTCTGCTTGTCTAATTCTAACTTTCTCTCAGTCCGTCTCTCACTCGCCTCCCTCTCACATTCACAGACACAGCATGCCCTTTACCATTTTCTACCCCAATTTATTCCAATTAGAAAATATTGACAGAGACTTGCCGTTACACACTGCAGCTAAGGGACGAGTCGGGGGCATTTTTAGAAGTAGCTGCAAAAGATCCCTAACCATTATGATTTATTTTTCCCTTTACAAAAAAACACTCTTTCCTTCAAGACGTCCCAAATGTTTTCATGCTGTTGTGCTTGAGAAATTTGGCAGCTGTGGCCTATTTGCATTTGGTAGTCACAGTCGATGGGGAACCAAAGTATTTCACTCTTTAAACCACATGCAAGCTGTTTAGTTTACGCTCCTCAGTTTCTCTTCAATTGTTCCATTACTTTAACAAAGGTTAACTTGTTGAAAGAAACAGGCTTTCTGCAGGATACTGCACATTTTTTCTTGTGCATGTCGATGGGGATCCAAAAACATTTCCCCTTAACTAGATGTAAATGTTTTCCGAATTGATTGAGTCACAGTTAAGAACTTCTAATTCCTGCTGATACTCTTCATGTCCTTGAAAACAAACTTCTGCCAGTGGCTTGAATTCCACATGAATTTCAATAGCCTATATATACAACATTTTACTCACTTTGAAATAACAAAGATTTAAATATATGTGTCGGATGCATTTGCAAACATTTTGCAAAGCGTTATTTATTCATTCATGCACATAAAAACCTACATAGAAACAATGAATGTTTTGCAAAAGATGTGATAAAATCATATAAATATGTTGTTTGAAACAGACCTTGTTGTTGTGATACATCCTTCCTTTTCAGCTGGTACAAACAAAAAGTTAATGTCATGCTGCCACTAATTGTTACAGGCCTCCACGACGCCTGAAAGCTGATTTGGTTCCAGACAGGGGCTCATTCCCACCATCCACATCAGCCTAGCAGGCCATAAAATAAACACCACAGGGCACATGTGGTTCATTAATTAAATCAAGAAAGAAACAACTGCCATCTTCGTTCACAATAACACAATAAAAATGTTGTTTTAGGAGAACAGTGTATTTCTTTATTGTCACATACAACCATACTCAGTGCAATGTAATGAAACTGGCTCTCTGCATTTACGCCGTTTGTAAGGAGCAGTGGGCAGAGCCTTGGGCAAAGGCACTGACAGGAGAATTAACCTACTCATACATGTTTTGAAGGCGATGGAGACCAGATCACCTCAAGTAAACCCACACAACCACAAGAAGAGCATGCAAACTCCAGAGGGAATCAAATCCAGTTTTAGTTGTGAGGCGACACTGCTGACCACTGAGCCACCAGGCTGCTTTTCAAGGAAGTTGAGAAGCACTTATTTACATCTAATTTCACAAAGATTACCTCAAAATACGTGCAATATTTTAATGAACACACAGATTTTGATTTTGCACAACACTCCGTCAGTCTCCACTTACGTTAAAACAGCCTTCAGGGCATCAGTGTGGCACACTGTTCAGGTCAAAACAGAGCCTGCTTACTGAGAGTTTGCTCAACTCCGGCTGATGGTAAGCAAATTTGCTTTTCAGGCATTGAGCTGACATTGTGGATCACTCTGGATAAGTGCAACTCAGAATTTATGAATCCCACCATCACAAATAGCTTAGAGACAAAGAGGTTCATGCTAAGTCCTACACACACTTCCCTTCTAGGAAGATATCTTGCCTCCATCAGTAAATAACAAGCAGCTATGTTCCAACTTTGCAGCGACTGGCAACAGTGCCGAGGCAGCTTTGAGATCCTGCAGAGCCGCCTTTCAGCTGTCACACACCCACAGCTCTGCTATCAAACTCTCAGTCAATCAATTTAAAGGTGAAAGGTGTGTTTTGGTTTTCAGTGGGGGGTTCACTGTTTTGTTTATCTTGAGCTTTCAGATCCCTTTTAAAAACAGCACAGGTAATTAAAGATTGAGCCCATTTTTCCATTTAGAAACACACACACACAGGCAGCCATGCAAACAATTGTTGGGGATTGGACCATAGTTACACTCAAACTGACTCTGTTAATTGTGTTAAAAATAAGTAAGAGCAAATGTTTGAATGTTTGTCTGCAAAGATAAAGTTCTCCTTTTTTTCTGCATTTCTCCTTTAAATGTGGCAGAATGTCCCTTTAAATCTGGTTCTGGTCAGATTTTCCGCCAGGCTGGTTAACGTGTGAAAGCCTCCTGTGTTTTCCTTGTGTGTGGTGTATGCTGCTGGCTAATGTGTGAAAACCACTTCTGTTTTCTTTAGCTGTAACCCCCTGCTGACACACACACACACACACGAGCACACACACAAGCACACACAAGCACACACGAACACACACACACACACACACACACACACACACACTTATGTGTTTTTTCTGCATCTCTTCACTCAGCAGGACTCCTTTCTTCGTCCAACTCATGTAATTATCTTATCCCTCACTGATGACTGAGTGCATTGGTTTGGTGTGTGTGTGTGTGTGTGTGTGTGTGTGTGTGTGTGTGTGTGTGTAAGAAAGAGAGAGATAAAGACAAAAAATGAGTAAACACAGACACTGTGATTCCTCTTTCCTTTAATGTCTATCACACTAGCCGCACTTTTCTCCCCTGCTCGGTTGTTTCTCTCTTTGTCTGACCTTCAGTTCATCGTCACCTCATCAACACTTAATTTAAAGTTCATTTATGCCTTTTCCTCTCTATAACACTGTTTATCATCCTGCCATAGTTCTCTGCCCTCTGGGCTGCCCAGTGTGACTACAGCCTTCTTTTGCTGGCCAATACGCAACCTCGGTGGAATGTTGTCTTGCTCAAAGGTACTTAAATAGTAATTGTTCTCTTCCACCATCAACATTTTCCCAGTCTGGGAAGACAGTCTTAATATTAATGGCTGAGCAGGATGAACTCTCACCACTGCTATAGCTGAAATATAAGGGAAGTCATGCAACAAACAAGATAAATTGCTTTCGACTGTGTGTTATAGTACCAACCCCAAACTTTTGTCCCTATTTCACTTCTATAACTTAAGTGTTAATGCAGTGCTGCATTGGTTTAAAATCAATTCATAATAGTCATTAATAATTAGTTTTTTGTTCGTGTTGTTGCTGGTTTTGTTAAAATTTAATTAAGGTTGAAAATGATGATGTAGTCCTGAGTTTATGAGACACAATGATCTTGTTCAGACTGCAGACAAATCTGTTTTGTTTCTCAAATGTGATTTTTAACACAGACTGTCCGCACTGTCATTTGCAAGTGATCAGATCAGATTTGTTGGGTCCAGACATCACTGCTCTGTACCAGCCTAGCTGCGGGGGTTACTGTGGTAACAACATAGGCGTCAGTATATGCGCTGGTGAGCAGCTTTCCACTGAATAAATACAATGATTGGAAAAATGGAGATGCGTCATTTCGCTATCCAAAAACTTGCGCTGCCAAGTCACTGTGCTGAACTCGGCTGCACCAAAACAGACCGATGAATATTACAATGTTCTGTGCTGCAGTCATGGCGAGCTTCACTGTGCAGCGAGAGGTTTGCACCGTACACAAAGCAGTGACTGTTGGGAGCATGTTGTCCTTGGGACATTTGATGATGAGAGGTGGCGTGTAAATTTTATAATGTGCTGCGGGACACTCATCGGGCTCTGTGGCAATCTAGCACCTGTGCGTCACGGCTCTCCATTGAGGCGTCCAGTATCCGTGAGGTGACGCAAAAGATACTCTGACATCCTATTTGAATGAGCAGAGAGTCTGGACTGAAGATGCACCTGCGAAAATCAGATTTGAATCACATTTCAAATTTCCCCTCTCCATGTGGTTTGAATCTGATTTGCAAAAATCGGATTTCATGTGGTTTATTGCTGTCCAGACTTCCTGAAATCAGTCTGGATACAATCTGGATATGCCAAAAATCCGATTTGTGCTGGCAGTCTGAACAAGGCCTAACAGCATTCTTCACAACAGTAAATTATGAAGAATTATTGATTGAGATTTTAACACTCAAAAATGCGATCAGATTTGATTGACAACAGCCCAAAAACCTGCCCATTGTGCTCCGATAAATCCTGACTGATACACGTGACGTATTTTTTTCCCCCTACTCCAACCACTTCAAACTATTGATGACAGTGCACAGAGACACAGATATACAGATAATCTCATGTAAAACAACCCACACTAGAAAATACTGTGTTAATGTAAGATCCCATCACCTACAATAAGAAGTTGATTGAGAAAATAAGTCTTAAGCCTCTTTAAGCCTCTCAGTGTCATACTGAGCTGATCACATGCATTTCATTTGCTTTCTCAGTGGATAACCACTGCCTGTTGGTGATTCCTTCCTCAGAATTCTTTGCTTTGTGCAACAAAATTGCAGTCATGTAATACTACAGAGAAAACCTAATTCATGATAGCCTGCTCATGTGTCTTATTGCTGTTCCTGCATCATAAGCTCTGATTGTGATCGCTCACCGTATGCCTCAGTGTGGGTCTTCCAACCACTTATATGAAGCAGAAGTGAAAGGAAGTGGAATCGGATGTTCTCATTATAGTTCACTATCCACAGGGAATTATTTTCCAATAAGAAAATAACAAAAAACAACAACAAAGAAGCCGGCTATGTTACGGATTAGATTTTCTGAGAAAACCAAAAAAATCAAACAAAATAAACTTTATATCTAGTAGCATCGAGTTGTATCAATAAGATTTTCTGTGCATTTTCGACTCTGAGGAGGCCACACGGTCACATATGTGGCAAACTCTGCGTATGCACTTACAGAAATCCTCTGCATCCATTCCCATGTACTCTTTAATAAGAGAACTGCACCTTTATCAAGAAGTGCTTCTGTGTGGGATGCCATGGCAACCAATAATTAATGAGGTGATGAATCAGGCGGACATTCCGAGGTTCACATCCAGAGAAACTAACAGCAAGACACCACCAAATTGTTCTTACTCACACATGCATACAGATACGCTCACTTATTAAGAACCACAAACAACAAGACATCTCAGGGTCAAATCAACATCTTCTCTCAGAATGAAGAAAAGAAGGGGAGGAGAGACTGAGGTAGATATATATTAAAAAAATAACTGCTCAAACACGTACTATAGTTTTAAATCTAAAGGACTGAAATATCACAGATGTTTCCCTGTTTGTATTTAAATCTGTCTGTAATTATTCATGTCCTTTACGTGATGTGTGCTGTAATTTAAAAGATATATAATTCAGTGGACATTTTCCCTGTGACCCATAACCAAACACAGCTACATCCAGGGGAAATATTGAAAGATTAAAATTTGATATGCCAATATAACAGTATGTTCGTCTTTGAAGAGAGGCAGGACACAAGTCAGCAAAGAGACGAAGAAAATGTGGGAAAGGTCTCATCCAAAAGATTTGGTCCATTCATGCATCAGAACTGATACTAACTTCTGGTCTAAAAGAATAAAAAAAACATTGATTATTTATCAGATCCTTACCAGATACACTCAGTACCTTTACATAATGTTCAAAAAGTTGATTTATTGTGTCAGTCTGACTAAAACTGATCTTTTGAAACACACGTAAACATGTTAGTCTGACTTAAATCATACTAAATCAAATTTCCTGAATTTGGACCAATACAACTAGACAGCGGGGTTGGGGGCCAATTTATTCTTTCATGTTCATGCCTCAATTGTCCCTGAACTGGCCTCAACATTTTATCATGACCCATAATTCCTGCGGTGGTTTTTGACCCAGAAGTCGAACTGCATAAATTCGTAGAGGAAAGTAAAGAAGGAAACAATAAGAAGGTATAAAAAAACTAAATGCTATGTACATCTGGGTAAAATTGTCCATGTTTTCACTGTTCAACTTGAAATCCGCTTGCTGCTTACTAACTTGTTTGTCGCTTGTATGTTTGTGATGTAATAGGTCAACCAGAAGAAGGTTCAAAAGCAACTGTCTGAAAGAGGGCATATCACCACCTACCATACCAGAGTTGGACATACTTCTGTTGATAAATTGACTCTCTCCTGGTGCTTGTATACTAGGACTAGTGCAGTAGTCCAATTTAATTGTCTCATCAAGCTATAACCATAGCTCGACTTAACTGTGCATGGAAACACACTAATTGTTTCCCAGGTGGTGAAAGTTACACACAGGTGATTATGCTTTAAGAATCAAAGAAGTTATTTACAGTACATGCAAGGAAGTGCTTTAGTTTTATCACTTTACATATAATTTGTCCCTGTGATGTGAGGAAAAAAAAATGCAGATTTATGCATGGACCCAGCATACTGAGGTTAGGTAGGACAAGATGCTTCTGTTTGCACTAAGTATTTAAGTCAACTGTTCCTCGTTCCAATAAGGCAGCTCCCAATGGGCAGCAGTTAATTGCCACTTTAGAAGACTCAAATGAGATGAAACTATTCAGCTGACCTCAACTTCAATTAATTTTTGAGAGTCAGCAGCATCCAAACTGACTGAAAAGCTTTATGCCCGCAGCTTTGAAGAATCTCTAAAGCTCCCTTGTCGATGACTGGGCGGAGTTTGTCTTCAGGTGATCAGTTATTGATCTGATTTTAATAACTGCTGTTGAACCGTGTGCATATTGTTGCAGCTCACTTCAGTGGATCTTCGCATTCCCTTCGGGTGACAATTAGCTCGCTACAAGTGCTTGTATTCTGGACTCGAGGGACAATTAGCGAGCAGTGAGTTAGCGATTTGTCATATTTGTAGCACAATAGCACAACATAACCACCCACTGTGGAATTAGTTGAGTTATGAAGCTGCCATGTAGATGCTCATAAGAAGGAGCACACACATTCTCTCTCCTCCTCCTCTTCTCTTTCTCAGACACACACCTACACATAAATACGTATATTAATAAAAATGGCCTGAGCCTGATATAGGCCACTGCTCAGATGACAGGCCAATGTGAAATCATTAGCACTCGCCTGTGCAGAGAGGTCCAGACCCTTAAGAATGCTTTGTTAAATATGAATAGAGGAAAACCATGTGGCTTGTAGGAATGAATCAGCTGTTTTTTGAAATTATTTTTCCTCCATTAAAATTCCTCGTCATGTTGATATTCTCTGTAAAACAGAATATTCCAGCAGAGTATAGACATGATTAGCATTCAATCCTCTCGCTGCTGCCCGTAGCTGTGAGAAAATGTCAGACAGCCACTGCTAAAGATAAAATGCCAGCATTGCGCGGTTGTCAATGGGAAAATCGAAGCAATGGTTGATATTATTTTCAAGTTTCATGAGGTGTGAAAGAGGTAGTGAAAACATGATGTGTGTGTCTTCCATTTACCTGAAGTCAGCCGATGTCTGTCAAACTCTGCGTTAGCGGGTTTACACGTGTTACTTGAATCACGGTCGTCTGGTTCATGAGTACAGAAGCACTGATGATAGAGGGGAAAGAAAATGTACTCTACAATTTGCCTTTCTTTGAAAATATAGTCTTAGCTTGACTTCCATGAATTAATCGTCTTAGCCCCCTTTGGAGCAGTGGGCATCTATCATATATCTATCGACAATATCAGCAGGATCTAGTTAACCCCAAATTTATCATAATACAGAAATTCTGCCTTGCTATTGTGAAACGTGCAGTAGTTACCCATAGTAAGCTGTTTTTCATGAATCACCTGAGAACGGTTTCTTTGCAGACCATGAAAATGCCTTAGCAGGACCTAAAGTCAGAGCAAAGTAAAAAATACAACAGAAACAAAACAATTTCACAGCAGCTGACATATTTTAAATAAATGCAAATGTGACGTTTTACAGATGCTGTTGGTGGAAATGTGCCTCTGCTTCCTGCATATTAACTCTCTTCCTGCTTGTTGGACTCAAACCCCTGTAAAAACGCAAGTTTTTCCCTCCCAAGTGTTAAAACACATTTGAGTGTGTTTGGTATGTTGTCTTTTAAGATGACTACTGGCAGTGACGAGGAGTTAAATATCTTGATTTCATGGAGCTGACCA
>JAQLOL010000003.1:24692332-24711209 GCA_029783665.1 Naso thynnoides
TCTCTTGTTTGAATTTGCAGCGCCCCACATCTGACATTAACACTGCCTGGTTTAAACATTTGAAAAAGGTTGAAAACATTTGTTGGAAATTAAAAAAAAAAGATTATACAACAAGCAACAGTTTTTCAGCCAAGCTCTTCCTCTTCTCTAAGTTAGCTGCCACCTGCTGCTGGCTGCTTTCAAATCTCTTGTATGTGTGTTGCACACTCAGCACATCACTCAAAGGGTAACTGCTGTCTTGGCATCCCAACTTGGGGTTTTTACACAGTCGCCAGTTCTGAGCTGTTACTGCCCCTGCTGGAGTCGAAACAACAAACACTCCCATTCTGCCTGCGTCACTTTTATGAAGAACGGTGATGTGCAACAAGGGCACAAAATTTTAATTATAATGACCAGGCTGAGTAAGAGAGGCCAGAGAGGTTCCGACCGGTTTGACCTCTGTGCAAGTGTTTCAGATGTGGTAGAAGAGCTGCATCACTTTGCATTTTAATGGACTTAACCTACACTTCACATGACTTTATCACATATGGCTTACAAATGGACACATGCTCTCATGCCTCATTTTCTGTTGACCCGACAAAAGGATGTCGCTTTTCGTGTAAAAGAAAAGACTAAAGTCGAGGCACATCCAATTCTTTCTCAACTCTGATGTTCTGTGCTTAAAGTTTTACATTCATAGAAGGATTTCCCAGTCTGTCTGTGTCTTGAAGAATTTAAGATTCTTGGTTTTGTGCTGTTTTAGCATGGTTACTGCTGTGCTTCAGCCGATACACAGGAGAGCCGGGATGAGAGAAGATGGCAGCTGAGCATTTGTATCTTTAGGAGTGCTTGATCTGTAATTTTAACAATCAATAGAATTGGATAGTGCAGACAGCAGCTGGTACGTAGCACACAAATGAGAGAGCTTTTACTGCGTCTTTATATTTGAGTTCTTTATGATGAAATAAACATTCTTGATGCTCACTTACTAACAGTTGTACACAGGAAGAACACCCTGGAAATGGAGAAGGATATCATACACAAACTGATTCCTATCTATCTGTTTTAATCCTCTGGCCTTACCATTGAGTAACTTCACTCTCACTGTTTGTCTCTCTCATGCTCTCTCTCTCTCTTGCCCTCACCTCCCCTCCAGCCCACTCCTTCCTCTTGTACTGTCTCTCTGTATCCAACCATTTAGCAGCCCTTGACACGCTGTTCCTATGTTTGGCTTTATCTCCATCTTTCTCTGTCTCGTGATGGATGGCTGAGGGTGAGGGCCAGTGACTTAAGCTGGACAGAAAACAACTGGCTCCACTCTCACTCTGTCTCTGTGAAACACACACACACACACACACACACACGTGCACACACTGACAGACTGGCCCTGGGTGGTCCTCTCTGTGTGTTTGTGGTCAAGCCAGTTATCTGAGTGATTGACAGGCAGCTGGTTTAGATATAAACTGCACGCAGGTTGGGATGGAGCCACTCACATACAGTGTGAAGCAACATTCATTAATATTTTTGGTGCTGATTTTCGCAGTAATAGTGTTAAAGGGACCTACTTGCAAAATCAGTTACACAGCAAAAGTTGTTTAATACCTGCATAGGCCCACATGTGAATAACATCAAAAAGTACTAGTCAGGACATTTTTATTCTCCATTTTCAGAAAAAAAGAAATAAGAAGTTGAACTGCAAATATATTCAATTTAATGGGATCAGATATGGAACTCTATTCTGTTAGATTTAGAAGTTCTTGTATCAGTAGTGCGACCATTTTTAATCCCAGCAGTTTTCTGCAATGAATTCCAAAACAATATGATCAATTCATCAATAACAGTTTTAAATCCAAAGCCCTTCACCTGGTGTGTCTGACCTTTTTTTCCCCTTGACAGCTGTGTGTGTATGTGTGTGTGTGAGAGAGAGAGAGAGCGAGTTAGTGTGTTTATTTTTGCTATCATGTGATTGCAATCTGTGCATGACATGCCCGTGGTCATCACTATGCTGCTTGGGTAACCAGGTCATCCAGTTGAATATCAAATCATGAAATACACACACACATTCATAAGCACGCACACACAAACACACACACCAGCAAATATGGAATCGATTCAGTCTGACTGCCACTCCTTATGAACACATCACAGCTTTGAACTGATTGAATCTGCAGCAGAATCCTGATCTGCGATTCTTTAAAATTCTATTCCCATACAAACCCTTCATGCTCTCCTTCCCACACAGATGACTTACGGTATGTTTGGAAGATAAATTACATATCTGCAGAGTTCTGCCAAAGTTCACATTCTCAATTTTATATACCAATATTTTTTTGCATTGCCATTGAGAAAACCAATATCACCTTCCACATTGACACCTAAAGAAGAGTTTATTATTGTGAGAATAAGCCATACGAACAGTTTTATAAACAAAAAAAAAAACTTTTTAAAATTTGGTCAAGTCACTTCATCAATAGCCAACTTTCCATATTTGATGCGCATTTTGAAATATTGCATTACAAATGGTAAATGGAAACAGCAAAGTTCGGGGGGAAAAAAAGTCCTCAATTTCGCCACCCAAAAAAAAAAAAAAGGAAAAAAAAGTTTTTATGCTAGCTTGGGGGTGGATTTTGCCTTTGCTGAAAAATAATTAATGCACAAAATAGGAGATGGAAACCGCTGTGTCAAATAAATTGTGACATAGCAAATATTTATCTGCTGTTTGCACTCCCAAAAAGAATGACTTGGCCTAGCACAAGAAGCTGATTCTACAGTCTTCCTGGATGTTCCCCCAACACACATAAACATGGCTGGGAACAACAACAACAGGTCCGTATGGAGCGATGAGGAGACCGAAGTACTACGCATTCAAAGAACTTAACAGCAATTTCAATAAGTAGACGGAACGCAACAGTGTTTTGTTTCTGATCTGCGACCTCTAATCCTTCTGCTGTTTATTACAGCCATGTGTAATATTGTTTATATTACTATCTTCTGACCAAACCATGCTTTGCAGCCTAGTTTATTTTCTCCAAACCAGTTGTTGTTTTTATTACCTTCGCCAAGAAGGTATTGTTTTCGATGCCGTCTGTTTGTCTGTCGTTAGTGAGCAGGATTACAGAAAAACTACTGGGCCAATTCCCATGAAACTTGGAGGAAGGCTGTAGACTTGGCCAAGGACGAACCCATAAAATTTGGGGGCGAATCGGACGTGTCGTTTCTGACTTTAAATGGCCAAAACTTGGTGGCCATTACTCTGATTAATGCCAAACTTTGCATTAACAGTGGAGACTTAGGGGGAACAGCAGGGGTGTCCCCTTCCTTGCTAAGTGAGTCTCTCTCTCATCTGTGTGTTTGTGTGTGTGTGTGTGTGTGTGTGTTGACTATGGGTGCGTGTGTGCACCTGCACAGGTACATGTGTGTGACTCTGCTTCTTGGCGAAGGCATGCACCCTCTGAGTGCCTTTCTAGTTGGAAATGCTCCTGATTCGCATTATTAAACTTTTTTGCAGGATTTCAGAAGATTACTTGTAATTCAATTCACACTTAATGGAGACATGGCTAACGACATGTCATATTAAAAATGTCATTTATGTACAACTGCACATGGAAATTAAAGTTACACTCTCAGCAAACTTATCAAAACAACTACCCCATATATTTGTCTCCTTCTCCTCCAGGCAGTAACAAAACAAACATCTCCAAACTCCAAAAGTCAAACTGACATGCTTGCGTGTCTACAAACAGCAGGAGATGAGACACAGATCACACCTTAACATCATATACATACAAAGTTACAGTATTGTATAAAAGGTAAACATGGACATAATGTAAGCAGTAAATAAGAAATGTTCTCCAGACACATCAATCATCCCCTAAACTCTTTCATCATAACTCACCAAGAAAGTCAATTTTCCTTTTCAAAACCAAATAATCGTTTATGCACTGGCTTTGTATACAGCTTCATGAATTTTTCTTCAGGACACAAGTAATGCAGCAACGCTAACAGCATTAAATTCCCCAGGGAGTGATTATAATAATGAAGAGTCGTGCCCTCTGGGTTTAGGGGTTAAATGTTAATAAAGAAAATGTGCTGCGTCAGTCTTTGTGATCCTAAAAAAGAACCATGTTAAATGTGCTTAATATGACATCAGTAAATGTTTCATCATGGGGAAAAAAATAAATTCAAAATAGCAAAAACTAAAAGTGCTGTTGCTGGACTGTGAGCCTTCCCTTGATTGCAACTTCTGTCATCATCATGTCCCGTAATGAATGACCTTGTCATCATGTTATCATATGAATGAATGAATTCGATGGGGTTTTTTGTCCGTTAGGAAATTTTTATTGTACAGTTATCAATGGCAAACAACAGACAAACAATATAGAGAGACGTCATCACAAGACAAACAACACCTCTCACATTAATATCAGACAAATTAACCTGGAAAACATACTTAAACATTTCCAGTTGTCAAGTTCTGTAGCATCAAAGTGTCATAACTGTGTTGACCTGCAAAGACACTTCAGTCATGAAGGAGAACAGTGATGACCTGCAGTAAACATGCATGCTTGCATGGATTGGGGATCTTTGTGCGCAACAGGTTCTTCTATTTCCATATAAGAGAATGTATGTATTACACATTAAAGTGACTTTTTTTTAACCTCAAATTTCGTTTTGTGATGTTTTAATTTCATGCTTGCAGTGCACTATAGGATAAATGCAAGTCAAATGAAGTGCATCAATTGACCCTTGACCCCCCCCCTTTGTTACTGTCGCTATGTCTGTCAAGGTTTCGGAGCTATGGAGCTCACACTGTAACTAACTACACTTCCGGGAGAAATATTTTCTAATTTTTGGAAAAACAAAACAGTGATTTCAGACAGAAGCAGACAGAAGGTCTTTGAATGATAAATACAGAAAGTCAAAGTGACTCGGCAGTGAAAACAGGTTAGAGTTATGAATATAAAGATACATGCTACAGCTACAGATCATAGTGCAGCCGCTTTACCTTGTGTTTCACTTCATTCATAAAACAAGCAAGGACCCTTGTAATGATTTAGGACCTATCAAGGACAAGTGGAGAACACGTCTCTTTGTATATTAACATTAAGGGTAAAGTCAGGCTTTTTGGTCGGGTATGAGTTCAGGTCAAATATTGCAGACTGTCGAAAGCTGCAATTTCAAGACTCCAGCCATAGATTTTAGCTTAGCCGGCCAGGCTTGATAGCGCTTTGAATAGCAGTAAGTAACTCAAATAAAGCAGCTAATATCCACTAATAACAACGTAACATGGCCTCAATTTTACTTAAGGGTTCCCGAGGCAGATGTAACGTTAGCTGTGTTGTTCTCTGATTGGCCTATTTGCATCTGAGGGCCAGCTGAAGGGTCACTTATCACTGTCAGTGCATTTGGGCCTTGAGCGTATAAACAAAATACAATAACGAATGATAATGAAAAGAAAAGAAAAGGAAGCCTCTGTGGACACACAACTCAGGAAAGTGGATGGTTTAAGTTATATCTCATTTGCAAAAATATGTAAAAATTAAATGAAGTATTATTCTCTAACAGATGCAACCTATGATCTTCAGCCAAGAGCTGAACAATCCAGTCCATCTCCTCGACCTCCACACTCTAACTTTGCCTCTCTACATAAATGACAATGATTCCTGCAGAATATGCACTATGAATATAATTTCAAGGGACACGGTGCTGGAAGGGAACACTGCTCATGTCCAAAAATTACCCGAATGTCATTGCCCATAATTTGCCCTCTTACAGTATTATAGTCTTCATGTAAAGCTAGAGTCATTTTTTCAAGGTGAATTTTACCACTGAGGAAAAGTTGTCCTACCAGGTTTCAGAAGGGATTTAGAGCCAAGGAGAAGTTTAGTCCATTCAATGGTAGCGCTGGATTTACACACATCACTGCGCTGGGAGTAAGAGGAGTGGGGTGGGGGGAATAAGGGGGTGATGAGGGGGAGAGAGGTGGAGGTGGAGGAGGAGGAGGAGGAGAGGAGAGGGAGTGGGAGTTTTCAAATGTCAAGTCCGGGGAGATTAACAAGCTAGCGAGGGAGGACTGAGCTCGATTCGACTCTGCTCTCTCCTCCCTCTGCCTCCTCGACTTCAACATCCTCTGTCTCCAATGTGCTGTCTTAAGGACACACTGTCTCCCTTCCCGTCTTTTCACTCTCTAACATCCTCCCTGTCTCTTGCACAAACTCATAAGCATGCACACATTCTTTTGTCATTCCCCATCCATCCATCTCTCCCTCTCTCCCTCTCCCTCTCTCGATACGGATATTTTAATACCCATACTGTGCGGGGATTTGGTGAATGAGAAGGAAAGAGAAAAAAAAAAGTCTGAATAAATTTTAGAAAGGGGTTAGTGGTGGGAACTAAAACGAGCGTGGTGTCTCTTGTTATGCATGAAAAGTCTGGCTGAGGAGGGAATGTGGAGAGACAGTCGAGTAAAGAGGAGGAAAGCATAGCAGAGACCTGTAGCTGTGCGAAATTGCCGTCGATTGATAGGAATAATCAAGTGGGCTGTTAGAAACCTTGTTTTACATAAATTCTGCAAAAAATGTCCCGCTCAAAATGATTGTGAAGACAAGATAAAACGATTCAAGACAAAGCAGGAGGTAACGACACGATATGAGTCACTGAAAGTGGAGAAACTGTGAGAAGAAGAGCAGGCGTGAAAGAAAGTTGCACCTACTGGATACTGAAGTAAAATGAGATTTTCATTTATTGATTGATTTATTTTGCACAGCAGAAGTAGAATTCTAGAAAGTAGAATGCCATTCACTCTGTACTTTAATTAGTGTCTAAATGGAGGCTGGATTTCTTTTCAGCATTCAGACATATCATCATTCACTGGGAGGACGGCTAGGAGATGAAATTATACAGTCTGAGTGGTATTTAATGATTCTAATCTCCCTGTCATTGTCATTAAGATTATTTGAAAACTGTGACAAAAATTTGGCATTTTTTCAACCTTTTACTTACTGTTTCTATACAAATGAAAACAGCAACTACCAAAAGTTTTCGATAAACATCCATTCTTGCTTCTGCTAGTTTATAGGTACAAAAAAACTTTATAAATACACTACGTGTATCTAAGCAGTGGGCATTGCTGGCGAGCTTCACTTTGTTCCACTTATCGTTACCACAGAGACATTATACCCAATCAGAGAAGAGAATGCAGGGTGCTGTGGAGACAGTAGCCAATCACAGAGTCCGTCAGCCATTGGAAACAGCAGAGCAAACATTTCCAACTGACATTTTCAAGCGTTCAGCTGACGAGAAGTACCCTGAAGAAGTGTGGTAGCCCAATACCAAAGAAATCACAGTTACGCCACATTTATCGTCTCTGTAACCTAGGTACGTTATCTCACAGCTCTAAACTGCTCATTTAAATTGAAAAACAGCACAAACATAACATTACTTGCTTTCAGGAGTTGTAAGTTAATGTTATGATTTTCAGCTTTTCAAACTGCAAAAAGGAAATGTGTTTCTCCTACTTAGGTAAGTAATTAACAATAATAAAACACATTTTAGTTTTACTCTGCTTATTTACATAACCTAAATAGTACATGGTTAAAAAAATATAAAACTAAAATGTGGTTGTGCTGAAATAATTTTTTCCCTTTAGTTTATGTTCGTTACACTGCATATTTCAATCAGATCATATTTTTTTTTTGTAAAGTATAATGTACCTGCATGAACAGCTACAATAAATAGTTGGTCAAGTTGCAGCATCCAGTGCTGAATATGAAGCCAACGCAGAAGAACAAAAACTGCAGTTATTCAAATGACCACTTAAGGCTGGCTAAAAAACAAGTCAGCCCCTACTCTGATACAAAATGGTTTTGGTCTCTGAAGATGTCCCTGTTCATTGCAATTGTACAATTGGGGGGTCATGTAGCTCGTTTGTTTAAAATTTAAGGCTTTAAGTTTGGCATATTTAAGTTGTGGCCTTAAAGAGTGACAGTAGCTGCTAGCCTCTGCTAGGTTACACATTGTCATTGGTAGCAGTGCGTGTCCTCCACACTTGCGTCCTCTGGTCTAGTATTATTGCTGCTGATTCTAAATGACTAGATAAAATGACCGACTTGAGACCTTAAAATGGTAGTTCACAAACCAATTGGTGACTTTACAGTGGCTCCATCCACCATTTATTATACAGTCTATAGTTTATGTTGACATGTCCCATACTCATGCAGTAATATTGTTAGACTGAAATGAAGTGACTGCAAGAAATAATGAGGACAACATGCTGTACATAAGCAATGGTGAGGAAGAGATTAGAGATTATGAAGGGAATGTCAAGGGTTGGAGTCTCAGAAACAGTCAGTAAATACAATGACATTTCTACTCTTCACGGCAGTAGTGACCTTTTAATTGTGTCTATGATTTTCTGTGAGGCGAGTGCTTAGATGTGGGTGTCCCTCCTGCCTTTTTCTTCTGATGCTTTACAGCTCATTCAGGGAAAGGCAGAGGAAAACCAGTCACCTGCGAAGTGGTGCAGATGAAAGATTAGAGGTTGACCCAGGGAAAGGCACTGAAGAACCACTGACTGTGGTAGAGGATGTTGAGACTCTTTTCATTTCCCTTGAAGAAAGTCTGTTGTTTTACCTTCCTACAGTAAGCCAAACATGCCCACATTTTTGGGTGTTGGTTATGTTTGACCATGTGGAATTTAGCTGAGCTCACAATTTAAATGTTTAAGCCACTCTAAAGCCAGTTTGACCCTATAATTCTACGTTAGGTTGTTGTGGAATCTGCAAGTGGTTGCCTGTTTTAGACATCTACAAATGATCATCTGCTCACTAGCAACCTGGCTCCCACCCACCTCCAGCATCGATATACTTACTTTTCTGATGCCTGCAATTAGGAATGTGTTAACTTGTGTATCAGCAGTGTCTTGGGAGCAACCTGGGGGTCACTCTTGCCCAAAAAGACTTCTACATGTAGACAGGAGGAGGTAGAAATCAAACAACAAACCCTACCATCAGTAGACAAACCACTGTATCTCCTGAGCCAAAGCTGCTGGGTTTCTATATTCAGCCTTTTCTGTCAGTGACAAAACCTCTGGTGCACCTCTTAACCTTATTTAAGACTGAAACAAGTAAAAGATACTAGTATGAACAAAAAAAGTAGCGTGCATGACAAAAAATATATTTGCCCATATTTCCTGAGATGTTCAATAAACATACTGTGATTGTCCTTTCGCCCCTTATTAGACAAATGTACTGCCTGAGCTCAAGAAGGGGAAGCTGGCAATTGTGGAACAACACAAGCTGGAGATGAGGGAAAAAAAAGGGAGAGGTGTGCAGCCCAGACAGGTCGCTTGAAGTCAGAGCTAGAGAGTCTAAAGAAGGAGCTGCTGCACACCTACGAGACCTCCAGCCAGTGGAAAGATGAGGTGAAAACTACATTTGCTTTCTCCAGTACATAAGGTGTTGAGTGCTAAGATATGGTTTAGGCACCAGAGTAAGTTTTAATTTGCTGTAATTACCACTGTAAAGTTTTTGTGTAGGACTGAGAGGACTTAATGTCTCTGTCTCTTATGTATTGCTGTGCATCGGGGTTCAGCATCAGCCTGTAACGTCAAGATACTCACTGGCAGGAGGACCAATCAACGAACAACGATCGGAGCTCATGCAGTAACTGCTAACTGCCTGCTCACTTCCAGTGGCAACACATGTAAAACTCACCGACCCTTCATTCACCTTCGCTTTACCACAGCAGTCGACTACGAGCTCTATCCTCTTAGAATAAAAAGACGACATTAGTTTTGTGTCTTCAGCAAACGGAATGTGAGGATGGACCAATCAGAGACTGCTAACAGAAAACAAGTGCCTTACTGGCTGTTGGGTCACTGTCAGATATTCGGTTACTGTGTAGCAAAAACTATTACAAAGAGAGAGAGAAGCATTATTCATTTTTTACAAAACGATAATGTGGACACTGCTTTGCATGAAAAAATAATGACTGCAGTCATTAACTTTAACCAAGTGTAAAGCAATTAGATTATACAGTCTTATCACAAACATTACAGGACTTCTGTGAGACTGAGCTCAGATCTAAAATATAGTGAATAGTGAAACAGTGTGTAGTAGATACAAAATAATGACAGAATCATGTACCAAACTGACAGAAGTAAATGCAGGGTATGATAAGAGTCTGATCCGTACTCAAGACTTGGACAACTGAGCAGCTAGGAAGTTGTAGGCCATCACACACCGCTACCTTGTAGAACACTGCACCGGAGTGTATGAAACTGAGAGAAAAGTAACACACACTGAGAACACAAATGCATGACCAACATAACACTCTTTAACCATATGCACAGACATTGCTAAAAGGGAGCACAGCAGGCCTTGGGCAGCTAACAGTAATTTAAGCATCAAACCCAAAGTTTAGTTAGCACCAGAACTAACGTTAAGTTAGCACCAATTATGCCCTCGTTTTTAGACAACGTTGCATAATGTAATATCACAATATAGTTTAGTACATTGAAAAAAATACTTATTCCCTTACCGTTCTTTATCACACTCGCGCGTGAGGATACTCTAATTACTTTTATCACCTTCTTTTGTATTATAAATCTTCGGCTGATATTGCACACAAAAAATAAACACTTCCGGTAGGGAGTGAGGCTGTAGGGGCCACTTCCGGTGTAGCTTGGAGATAAAATGGCGGAGCAGTTCGGGTCTGTAATAATATAGACGAAAGAAGGACAACTTCCGGCAGGGAGTCCCGGTAGGGAGTGGAGGTGTTCGGCGCCATCTTGCCTGCAGCTGGGTGCCTCTCGTTAAAACTTAAACTTATATTAGCAGGTCGTGCACTTGTAAATTACTGTAAAAATGACTCCCGCTTTCTCAAAAACTGTTTGCAGTCTTGAGCCCTGCAGATGCAATTAGAAGCAAATTGCAGGGTGTGACAGCAGAAGAAGAAGAGGAAGAAATCTCTAAAGTTCCACGTAGAGCACTAATCTGAGTCTAAAAATAACATAACGTGGTAAAATTAGTCAAAACAAGCACGCAGGACTGTTTATAGTTGTTGGAAGTATTCGATGGCTTTAGGAGGAGGAAGGCTAGCACTTCCCGTTGACTACCAGTGTTTGAGCTAAGCTAATTAGCAGTGGGCACACACAGTTAGTGTACACACAGTTGAATGAATGGTATCTGTCTTCTTGTCTGGAACTTGGGAGGGAGACAAATAATAATAAGAGGGGGAAAAAGTTGTTGTATCCTTTTGAACAGATGATTCTTCACCCAGCTTGGTCTGATGGGACCAGTAGCTTATGATCAGTAATGTGAGCAAACTGTCTGCAGACACGACCGAGTCAGTTTCCTTACTGACTTAATGCTACCTGTGACAGTAGGTTGAACTAGTTGGCATCATCCCATAATTCAAGTTAGTCATGGCTGTTAAAAGTTTAATCCACCATCAAAATTGTGTCGGATCATTTTCTGTAGATAAATTGATCAACCAATCGTTTCAGTTTGACAGGATTTTTGAGATGTCTGTAAAATTCTACAAATGCATGATCACCTTTGACTTGACAGCAGATACATCAGGACTAATAACCTGTTGACTGAAACTGCAGGTGGAGCAGCACAACTGGCAGCTCCAGGAGAGCTTTGCTCAGTGGATGGACGGAGCGTTCAGCAACGTGCAGTGCCTCGTCCACCAGCATGGAGCCATGCTGAGCAGCTACTCACGGGCCATCGGTCAGAGCAGAGCTGCAGAGCTTATTTGAGACTTCTCACAGCAGTTTTATTAGTAGAGGAAAATAGTTGTAATCTAAAGGTCTTGTCCTCTGAGGACCAGGAATGTGTTGGACAGAGGCAGTTTTTGTCGTCTTTAAACATGCCTAAATAATGAGATTCTTGGCTGAGAATGACCCTTTTCTGTCAACCATTTAAAGACATTTGAGAGCATAACTACTCTTAACTCTATAGTTTGGTGATGGCTATTGGGTAGATCGGAAAATAACAGAAGTTTTCTTCGAAAATTGCACTCACAGGAATTATAAAACTTTTGGTCTAAATTTCATTTTAGTAAATGAAAGTGGCTGTCTCATTCTGTTTGTGTGCTTTCTCCTGAACAGATGATCTGCTGCTGATGAATGAGGCGACGCTGAAGGGAGCTCTGACCACCCTGGAGTCCCTCGTGGATGGAGTTAAGAGGGTGGTGGCTGAGGGCGTCAGTTGCTATCAGGACAGAGTGCAGAAGCAGGAGGCACTGTGTCTGCAGGACAAAGAGAGTCTGCTGCAGCTGCTGGTGAGGACTCGAAGACCTCCATGACAGTTTGAAAGAGAAGATGAGGAGCTGAAAGGCCAATGTATTAGTTAAAGTGATCTGTTTTAATTTTTATAGTAGATTAAAAGAAGAAAAGCATTTGAAAGTTTCAGTGATTTTGTTTTACTGTGTTTATTGGAAGAGCATCAACAGCACATGGAGGAGGTCCTGGTGACTCGGACTGATGGATCTGTCGGCTTTGAAGGAGCTCACCGACAGTCTGAGAGCCGCAAAGGAGATGCAGCGAGCTCTGGCCAACAAGGTTGGTCCACATCTTTGTGCTGCCTACTTGCATTTTTTACTTCTGCTAAAGCTGCCCGTCATTCATATCATTTCCATAGTCTCCTCTCAGGTGGGTGCGATGAAGGAGGTGGTTCAGTTGCTCGGTTCAGGAGCTGGCCGGGCTGTGGGAGGCTGCCGTGCAGGGCCTGAGCTCACTGCAGGTCGAACGGGACTAAAAGCCCATGAATCTGCAGGAGAGAAAATACAACTAATCTGTGTCAGTTATATTTGTTTTTGCCTGGGTATGTGCAGTGACACTGATACCATTTTCCCTCAACAGCAACATGTGTTTAAACTTAATATTATCTTGCCTGAAAATGCCCTGTGTTCCCATACTACCATTTAAGCATGTGTTGATAAATAAACTTTACAGTGTTATTATAAAAAAAAATAAAAACAAATAAAATGTTGTTATTGTCATCATCTTTGTTGTCTTTTCTCTTTGTATTATACACAACTATTCACATTGATATCATTATTATTCACTGATCTGTACTTGTTTATTTTCTCTTTCTCTCTCTCTCTCTCTCTCTCTCTATCTATATATATATCTATTTATATCTATATTTATCTATCTATCTATCTATCTATCTATCTATCTATCGATATCTACATATGTGTAAATTATATATAATATATCTAATATTGGGTTCAGTTTCTACCTCTGTGTGTTTGTGTACATTTGCATTTATATCACTTGCACCGCACACCACTTCAACCACCTTTCTGATTTGTTGTCATTGTTATTGCCCCGCTGTGTTCTTATGTTAATCTGTAACCTTGTTATTGCACAAGTATTTTAAAAAAAAAAAGAACTTATAATTCAGGCAGTCTTCCAGCAGTTTCTGCCTCACTTGGCTTTGAATGCATTGATTCACTTTGTCTCAAGTGGCTCTAATTTAAGCAGGTTCTATTTGTAAGGAAACTTTTTCTATCTGTGGCCAGTTTTTGCATAAAGAACATAGCCACGCAACAAATGAGCAGCTTTTAAACCAGATAATTCTGTAACTAAAAACAACACTGAGGAATAAAACTTTTCTGTTCAGTGCCATCTTGAAGGTAAACAACAAATGAAGTGGCAATAAATTCAGTTATATTCTCAAAATACCCCGTCAATGATTGTGCACATGCTGGGTTTAGATTTCTGAGGTAAAAAATTTCTCTTAATATTTTCAGGTAACAGTTGCCCGATGTTTAACGAACAACCGAGATAAATACTTTTTAGGAGTTGGAACTGATCGGATTTTGTGCATCTTTCAGCTCTGTGGTGCATGTTGTCACTTTTCAGTGTGTATGTGACTTGTCACACATCTTCTCAGGGTGTGAAGCAGACCGTCCAGTGCCTGCAGGACCAGCTCAACCTGATGCTGATGGAGACCCAGAAGGACAACACAGGTCTGTGCTCTGCCTCCAAATCTCTGCAGAAGCCGATACAGACCCTGCAGGGGAACATCAACAGGTGAGTCACAGCGAACAGTTTTTAAGACCTACAGACACGAATCTTTGTCCAAATTCAGGATCAAATGTCATAATTAAAAAAAAGTTCAAACTTTTGCTGTAAAAAATGTTTCTGAATTATCAGCCACTAATCTTTTGTTATTCTTTTTCTCTTACTTTGGCACTGTCGTGTGCGCAGCAGTTTCAGCACAGTAGAGTGTCAGGCTTTAGCTCAGGTGGATCTCCTCTCCTCCACGTCCTCCTCTCTGGCCTCCTCTCTGCATCTGACCAATAAAGAGAGCGAGCAGATGCTGGAGGTGATGATGGGCTGCTGCTCCCACCTCTCCAGCTGAGTGTCCGGTACCAAAACCAGCATCTCCTCAGTTATCATTCCAACCCTCAACCCACAATTCAGTTCATGCCAATGCTGACGCTGTGGATTTGTGAATGCAGTTTTTTTTGTCTTTGTAGTCAGTTTGTACCTCTAAGTTTTAGGGTTTAAAGGCTCGGACATACTTTCTGCGTTACTGGTGCGGACTGGGAAAGCGGTTTCAGTCATGCTAAAATAAAGGTCTGCACCAGTCTGGTCATACGTAGTCTCTATAAACAGACTCTACATTCACTGAATGTAGAGTCTGTAGGCAAGGTAGGGGGATCTTGGTACCGGAAAAGTCCTGGTTTCCGGTTGTAGTCTTTTGTAGTCCACGTAATTATCGCTGGACTGTTAACCGTTAACGGCGTGTAAACTGGCTACTTGTGAAAAGATCCACGAGTAGATGTGGTCTCTCAACTCCAACTCCATTTTGTAAGCAGTTGGACTGTAAGCAACGAGCGGCACGTGGAGAAGGAAGTCGGAAACAGAAATTCGCCTCCTCCAACGGAAGCCCAAGAATAATGGGTCTTGCCCACAGAGGCTGCTATCGCCATCTGCTGGAAGTCAGATGGCTAATGCAGCTGATGGGTTAAAACACTAAGTCATACCTGATATGCAGCAGAATAAACAAAAGACAACAGAAGAAGTTTTAGTGTCTGCACTTTCTTTTCTTTTATGATTTTTAGCCAAACTGACGTTACTAATGTTGCAGCTACAACTAAATACATGTCATCCAGGCAGAGACAACAGGAGAAAAAAATAAAGGTTTTCAGCTGAGATGTGACGTATTATATTCTTTTTTGTTGTTGTTGAACGAAATGAGACAGCTTTCAGTTTGAAATGTTGCTGTGAATCAGCTTATTTGCAGTAAAACTAGTTAAGCGGACAGTCCATGTGGTCACAAATGTTGGGCTGCATGCAGATGTCTGCTGGCTAGAGTGGCCCCTCCAGATGTGGAAAGTATGAACTGGCCTTAACTGTACTAACAATACTCAAGAAGGGTCAGTGTATCACAACAAATTGCAACATCATGACTCCATCTTCTCTCCAGAATGTCGAGATGCGCTGCACTGAACTGAGCGGCAGAGGAGCAGCTGTCCTGTCGGCAGGAGGAGGTGAAGCGGTCGCTGATGGATGTGCAGAACCAGACCTCTCTGGATTGGACTGTCCTGGACCAGTAGCAGCTGAGCTCCAGGACGACATTTCAGTCAAGCCAACAGCTGGTGCAAGGCTTCCTACAGGAAGAGCTGCAGCAGGACGTCCTCACCGGTACATGACTCAACCTGTTGTCGTATTAAAAGTGACATGACGTGTCATATTAGTGTGTCCTGTTGGTGAGAACATCAAGTCTTGTGTTAGTTAGGTTTTGGATGTACGGTGTTCCACTATTAATTAGCTTCAAGTGATCTTATTTAAAACTTAAACAGATTGATATGTTCTCATTAAATTTGTTTTACATAAACACAGTTACAATGTTTACACTGTTTAGCCAAATTTATAGATCCCTTGTTAATCTCCGCTGCATTTTCACCTGTTTCTCTTTTTTGTGCCCAGGATTCTCTGAAGGACGAGCTGAGTGCTTGTAATGAAAGCTCGGCCACAGAGCTGTTTTTCATCGATGGGAACCTCATCTTCAATGAGAGCAAACATGTTCCCTTCTTCAAGGTGAGCAGCAGAATAATCAATACACTATCGGGCGTGTTTTTACTTGTATGCCTCATGCAAGAGATTCACTCACATTTTAATCTATGCAGCTGTCTGCATCAGCTTCCTGTGTCACACCAACTGAATTTATAAAAAGTCTCAGTGTAAGCAGTTTCATCAATGATAATCAAGTAAAAATGATTTTAGGAGATGGGAAGTGTATATATACCATTTCACACCACTGGTACAGCGTACGGTGGGGGATCTTGTGTTCATAATTGGCTGTCACATCTGGGTCCAAGTCAGTCTTTCCAGTATGCTGCAGTGTTGTGTCCCGTGTTGTGTCAACAGGTCTGAGTAAAAGACAAAATGATAAAACTTTCATTCTGCTGCTTTTCTGACCATGAGAAAGACAAGAGGACACGGCTGCAGTTGATCAAGTACGTTAAACAAATGAGAAAAAGAAATTTTGGAGGGGGGGTGTCTCACTAGAACCAAACTGACCCTGTGTGAATATCCGTCATGAAAGTTGTGGTTTTTATGATGTTATGGTGTTAGTGATGCCTTCATACTAAGTGGATAGAGAACCAGCTGTGCTCTCACCTGGTTAAAACCAGAACCTCCATCAGGGATTTTGGCAAAGGGTCATTTTGGTTTAAGTGAATGGGTGCGGTCGTAAAAGCCAAAACTTTTTCTTCATAAGTCTTGTCTTTCTAGTCACAGGGAAAAAAACTGCTGTGAGTGTTTGTAATATGTGTAAAGAAATAATGCTTCATTTGTGGTGACAGTTTTTGTTTTGTTTAGTTTTGACTGTGAGCCTGTAGGTGGTGTTTAGTTTGGATTTTTGAAGCATACGTGACTTTTTTTCTCTCGTCCCAACCCCCCCGTTACAGCACCTGCTGTGTTGGCGTATATTTTATGTGTTAGTTTGTTTTAGGTTTAAGGACCGATTCTATTCTGAAGAGATCAAGGCACAAACACAAGGGCTGCTTTTGGATCTGTTGGCTGCACAGACAGGCCCTGATGAAGGACCTGGAGCAAATGACACAGACGAGCCAGCTGAGAAGATGCCATGACCTGGTTCTTTGTCATCAGTGTTTGGTGAAATCATGAAAGAAGAAAGGCCACAGCAGGCCAATGCAGCACTGTCACAGGTGAATCTCCCACTGTCTGAGCCACCCATCCCTCGGAACACACAGCCACTGGGTTACTTGAAAGCCAAAAGGGATCGTTTTCCTGCCCTCGCCACTGTCGCAAGAGCTTACCTCTCTGCTCCCAGCACAAGTGTGGGTAGTGAACGTAAAGAAAGCCTCTAATATCCTGGATGACCACAGGAACAGACTTTCATCCGAAAAAGTTGAGATGCTCCTCTCTGCCATTGATGCTTAAATAGGCATAGGCATTTAGCCCAAGCAATATAGCAAATTTAGTTTACCGTTTTTTCCCTTATATGCTTAGTAAAATACACCCTCTCCATGATGAACACCTCCCTCCTTGTTCCCCCAACACTAAAATCAGATTTTCGCCCCTGCTCCTCTGGAACCCTCCTCTCTTGTTACTTCTCGCCTCCTCAGAGACACATTTAAGTGACTGCAACATCCCCAAGATGGTGGACCTCAATTGATTTCTGGGTCACTGGCTGGAGGGGCGTCAACAAGAGGAAGCATGAAGACTGAATGGAGAGCCCCTGTACAAGCGAGGGCTACAAGTCAAAAGTTACATCCATTAGTGGTTTTGCTTCAGGCAGAGGGATTTATGTGGTCAGTGTTTAGGACGGGCTGAAGAAAATTCATACAATGATTCCTGGGTTCTGTCATTTCCCTAGGAGGAAATGCTGTAAATTAATGTAACGGGCAAGTCTCAAAAAATGTTAAAATGGTACATCTCATTAAGATGTTATTTGACAAAATTTTTCATTTGATTAGTGCCATATTATCCAGTTTTGCAATACAATGTTCACATCATAAGATAATGAGTTCGTCACTTTACTTCATCCTAAACACAGGGAAAGATGATTCCATCTCAAGCAGAATTATCAAAACGTGGGTTTCTTTTGAATACGTCCCTCTATAGAACTATATATGCAACCAAAAATGATGCCTTTGTTTACCTGAAAGCATCAGATGCAATGGAGGGAAGATTGATATTACCAAACTGGGACTCAACAAAGGGAGCTAGAGCTCATTTCATCAACGCCATGAAACAGGAACATTAGCAGAACAATGAGCCCGACACATGCTGCATAACATACCACTCATATAACCAGGACAATTAGTTAATAATTCATTCCACGACAATGCCTGCATGAAAGAAGGGAAGCGTCAGTGAGTGTGTTATAAAGAATTTGTGTGTGTGTGTGTGTGTGCGTGCGTGTGTGTGTGAGAGAGAGAGAAAGAGTTGGAGTGAGAGAGAGAGTGCGCATCCCAGCCCGAGGCCATGAGCTAGAAACAGGAAGTGTAAAAAGAGAAAGAAAAGTGGCACAGACGCTCATCTCTTCTGTTAGCTTCTCTCTTCTCCTTTTTATTTCCATCCCTGTCCTTCTCTCTTCTTTTTCCACGTCATAACCACTGTCAATTTCTCCAAACAAAACTATTCATTAGTGAAAATGTAAAACACAGATAAATTATTTTTTATTGATGTGCAGAATGACACACTGCAGCCTAACTTCTGCTTACTAAAATCTTCCGATGCCCCAAAATAGAAATATTAAAGACTTTTAATTAACTGTTTAACTTGTTGCAAAACCATTAAAAAGACTATGTTGCATTCTCTGTTCTTGTTTTCTAATGTTCTGGTACTCAGAGGAGAGTGACAGACAAAATGAAACAACAATGAACAGCAAACACAACACTAATC
>JAQLOL010000003.1:24711219-24730209 GCA_029783665.1 Naso thynnoides
AATGAATAAATTACTAATCAGTAAAAAAAAGCTGACAGAAATTCTGAAAACTGCAGGTGATTTATTGAAAGTTGCGCTAATTTCAATAGAAAATCAAAGCACTGTGAATGTGACTGTAAAGTTAGCATTACTGTAAGTCAGCTTGCTTTTGTTGCTGTTGAAAAAGCAACATATGACGTATTTCAGCACCTGGATAATTCTCTGCTCTACAGTTACGAAAGCGGCAACATAGCGGTGCTAAGTAAAACCAAACTGAGTTTACTGAAAAGAATGAGTCTGTTTTGAATGCAATGGACAGTGTTTTTGTAAACAAATAAACAACACCACTTCCACTATCCCTACTGCCTAATTAATTAGAACAACACAACGCAACACAACTATGACGGCCAAAGACAAAAACAGATTAAAATGTCTTCGCTTTGGATGACTAACATCAATATACAATACAGTCTGCACCACAACTGCCATGAGCAAAACTGAACCTTGTGTCCACTGACTTTATATAAAGTAGTTTTTCTCATCAGTCTGATGACACGTTGAACTTTTTTTTCTAAACATTTAAACACGCATAGTGAATGTGCGCATGCACCAACATCAGTCACACACACTGGTACATCTGTTTAGTCCCTTTGAATGACTAATCCTTCGTGTTGTGTGTGTGTGTGTGCGTGTGCTTGAAATGTGGAATCAGCAGTCCTGCAACATCTGCAGCTGTCTTGCTCTGAGTCTAGCTTTATCTTTGTCACACACACACACACACGCGCGCGTACACACACGCACAGATATGCCTTAACTCATTTGCCCACTATGCATGCACACATGCACAAAGGCACATATAAATACAAACACACACACACACACACACACAGACAGATGTGGAGTTCAGCAGAGATGAGAGTGGTGGGTTTTAGAGGCACAGGAGATGCAGCACAGATGGGGACATGTGTTTGTCTGTGTCTGAGTGTGCAGCTTTGAAGTGAACAGTCATTAACTGGAAAATCAAGTTGCTTTGAAGACCTCAAACACACACACGCACACGCACACTTTGATTTGCGCAATACAAAAAAGTTGTAAATTGCCTCAAGATGGTTCCACGCAAACACTCGTCCCCACACACCCCACTATCCTCCCTTAGACTTTCCTCTCCACACACACACACACACACACACACACACACACACGGGTCATATTTCTGGTTCTCTCTCACATTCTTCTTCTTCAGGACAAAAGTTTCCACAGCACACTTTTTAGGCAAATACATATATGCTAAATCAGTATACGCTAGATCTCTCTTTCTTTGTGGCTTGCTGTCATGTTGAATCACTGGTAACAACAGCAGGTTGTTGAGGCCGAGCCATTGTTGGATACCCGGCTGTCTGCTCACATCGGAAACACAGAAATATGACACAAAGAGACATGGTGTTTGTGGAGGAGGAGGATGAGGGCAGACTAAAACAGACAACCCTCTCCTTTATATGTGTGTGTGTGTGTGTGTGTGTGTGTGTGTGTGTGTGTGTTTGTCTCTGGGTTTTATAGGTGGTGGTCTCCGCAGATCAATCTACCGACTTACTCTTGCTGCACATAAACAGATTGCAGTATGGACTTTAATTTAAACTTTTAAAATGAGAGTGCTATATATGTTTTCATTTGGTTTTCTTCTATAATGGCAGCTTTACTGAAGTATCAACTGGAGAGTAAAGAAAAATAGTTAAACTGCTAAGAAATGGCTTCCCACATTATTTTGAAATTCTGCAAAGTGATTTTTTTTCAGTCATCCTTCCCCATGGTTCTTCTTCATGCTTAAATTCAACCAACGTGTGTACACCCACAGTTTTGTTATAATAATTGACATTGTTATTAATCTGTGAGTTATTTATTAATCCAACTATCTTTCAACTTTATCTTTAAGCCTTGTCAATTATAGTGGTCGCATCCCAGCATGCATTTGTCAAGAGGATAAGGAAATCCTGAAAACATTGTCTGTCAATCAAAGAAATAGGTAAATGTTTCGGTAAACTGGGCACTATAAAACAAGCATTAGGTTGACTATGAAGAATTTTGTTTAATCTCTGGGAGCGCTTACTCTGTTGTTTTCTAACATCTACTCTGCTTTTTTGCCTCAGGTCTTGTTTGCTCCTCTTCAGGCCTAATTGCTTGAAACTCTTGTTCATACCTAGGTTACATGCCAATGACAGTTTTATTTAAACTTAGCCATGTTTCACCAACTGAGGATGATTAGAGTGATGCAACAAGAAAAGTCTGCGCTGATTGTGGATGTTTGGATGAACCAGTTGAACTCCTGTTGATTGCACTTTAATATGTATTTAAAATACAGTAATTCAATGCTTGTTACTCTGTTAACCTCAACTAACATGGGTGATTTGCATTCCAGGAAGAGATTGTAACATTTAAAGTGTTGCCTTCAGATTTTTTTCAGGTCTGTCTGTAGATTCATTTTTTTTTAAATCCAGTTTTCAACCAAATTTTAAAATAAAAAGGTCCTGTGTTACACATAGGAGGGTATAATCAGCTGGCCATCTATTCTGGAAATATAAGATATTTTACCAACTTCGAGCCATGCTGTTCGTCACTAATTAGCCAATATTTCAGACAAGTCAAGAGCAGACACTTTTTTTCCCCCCACAGAAGGGCTTACAAAAACTGGATCTGACGGATCATTCAAGGTAATCTTTGAGCTGACGGTGGCGGCTTGCATTCAGTTAGCTCAGCAAAATGAGTGGCGTCGCCTTAAGGGATCAGCAAACATTCAGTCTTTAAATGAAAACCAGAATGTCTTATGGGTTGAATAACATTAACTTCACCCTTAGGTGGCTTCATTTAAACCCATTAAGCATAAAAAAGCCCAAAATGTATCCAGTAAATGTATCCAACCATCATCAAGGCTACAAGTTATGTGAGGAGCCAAATATTTGTCTCAAATCCGAGGCCAGTGATTGAGTCATGAGGTTTTACTGTAAGAGTGAGTGGTGAACTCTACACTGGAAGCACAGTCATGTTGTGGTAAAACATTTCATGAAAGCATTTTTGTTCCTCAGTGACTATTTTAAAACAGTGGTAGTCAGTTTACAGTTGAAAAGCAAAAGCTTTTAATGACGGAGTCAGAAAAGTGACCACACGATTGAACAAAATACAGAAATGGTTTATGTTTCGTTTTCTGTTATTAGGTTCAGCTCACAAAGCGGTTCACCAAACACATGACTTACTTGAATTAACCAAGGACAAATTCCTGACAGAGCTGTTTGGTTTGTTTTCCAGTAATCACAAAGCGCCGCATGGTTGCCAGATGCAGCATGTGGTAGTAACACTCATCTAGAAGTACTAGTGACAGGACAGTCCGTCCAATACCTAAGGCAGTGGCATGACCTCTAAACAAACAAGAATGAATGGCAACAGGTATTAAAGTCAGTGTAAGGTAAAAAAAAAAAACCTTCTCTGAGTTTGTCACCCTGCAAAAAATGTGTTATTAAGCACTCAGCCAAATCTGAATAATTAAGAAAGTGGTCAAGTACACAAAATTAGGTTTCAAAATCATGGAAAATCAAGCAGTTTTCTCTGCTCTGAGAAGCTGAAGGTGTGTCCGCTGAAACCACGCCCACTTGTAGGAGTTTTGTTAGGTGTCAGTCAATTAACGCCACCATTTCAGCATGTGAAAAAAAAGAGACTGGTAAAATACAGTTTAAGGCTCTAACTCCACTATGCAGTTCTGCATATTTCCCATCCTTTTCACATGTGTTCAGCATTCTCTCGCATAATGTGTTAAGAAACAGAACTCTAAAATCACTTTACACTGACTTTAAATCAACTCCAGAGAGCAAAGCTATTTTTTTGCATTGTAAGTGGTGAAATACACTAATTAAAAAGCCTAGTCTGAACCCCTTTGTTCTCTCTAATTTCAGGACCATTTCCAAATTGCCTTTTCTATCCAAAATTTTAGAGAAAGTCATTTCTACTCTGGTTGTTATCATTTTTAGAGAGCAATGACATTTTCGAGACGTTTCAGTCTGGCTTTAGGGCTCGTCATAGTACTGACACTCCTCTTTTAAGAGTTTTTAATGATCTCGTCTTAACTGTTGATTCCGGGTGTACTGCTATCCTGAACCTTGGATTTGACCGCTGCCTTTGATATGAAAAATCGTTGTCGTTGTCGTCGTTGAAAAACCTGTTGTCGCACCTAGACCAGTGTGCAGGTATTAGAGGTGCTGCCCTCATGCTACTTCAGTCCTCCTAGGAGCTTCTCTGTTCATTTGGGTGATTTCTCCTCCAATGTGGCCCCTCTTACTTGTGAGGTGCCCTAAGGCTCCATTTTGGTCCCTTTATTATTTTCTTTATACATGCAGCCCCTCGGTTCCATTGTCAGAAAACACAATGTTTCATTTCATTGTTATGCAGATGATGTCCAGATCTACCTTCCTTTTAAATTAAAGTATAAGGACTCTCTGCAGCCTCTTCTAGCATGTCTTGATAACATAAAAACTTGGATGGACATCAGTTTTCTCAATCTAAATGACTTCAAGACTGAGGTTATTGTGTTTGGACATCCAAACACAAAAAGCCTTGGTGTAAATTTTGATAGTGATCTCAAATTTGATAGACAGATTGGTTCTAATCAAAGGTGCCTTTTTTCAGTTAAGAGTCCTGTCCAAAGTTAAGCCCCATCTCTCCTTCAATGACTTAGAGAGGGTTATTCATGCTTTTATTTTTTCTAGGCTAGATTATTTTAATTCTTTGTATGTAGGTTTAGATCAGCGCTCTCTGTGGCGCCTGCAGCTAGTACAGAATGCTGCTGCTCACTTTCTGACTGGCACTAAGAAGCATGACCACATTACATCGGTTCTGGCCTCCCTGCACCGGCCTCCTGTCCGCTTCAGTATTGATTTTAAGATTTTGTTATTTATTTTCAAAATACTAAATGGTCTGGCACCTCAGTATTTGACTGAACTCCTCCATGTTCACACGCCACTTAGAGCTCTGAGGGCATCTTATCAGTTGCTTTTAGATGTCCCTAAATCCAGGTTTAAAAACAAAGGCGATCAGGCTTTTGCAGTGGCTGCCCGCGAGCTGTGGAACAGCTTGCCAGCTGATATTAGATCTGCCCAGACTATAGGGATTTTTAAGTCATTGCTCAAGACGTATCTTTTTTTAATGGCCTTTGAAGCACCATGAGTGGTAGCTGACTCCCGTGGCTTTCTGTTGGTATTGTTGACCTGCTCTTATGTGGTATTTTGTATTTTTCTATTCCTATTATTGTTTTTGTAAGTCTATAGTGCTGCGGTGCATTGTTGTTACTGCACTATGTTTTGCATTTTTGATTTGTTTTATGGCTGTTGCCTTTTTATTGTACAGCACTTTGGTCGACTTTTAGCCGTTTTTAAATGTGCTGTATAAATAAAGTTGACCTTGACCTTGTAAAAGTGTTTGCTTCTGCTGTAAAGTTGGACATTTTAATGTAGGAATCTATAGGAATTGACCTGTATTTGGAGCCTGCCTCCAGTGGCCATTGGAAGAACTGCATTATTTGATACTTCCATATGAACTCCATTCAGAACTCACTGCTTAGAGAAAACACAGTGGTTGAGGAAAGGTAATAGTCACAACAGCTATCAAAGCATTACTTATATCAGTACCTGTTTTGAACTTCATTAAAGCTGCTAGGAGAGAACACAATTGGCTTTTTTTCATACACATGTTCTGGACTGGCTTGGCACATTGGCCCAGCACAGCAGAGATGTGCATTTTCATTACAGTAGGGCCATCGCTTATGGATGTGCATTTAACCGATGATGCCCTGTGCTGGTTGGTGGCAAACTAATTTTCACATGGAGGACAGACATAGTAAAACAGAGTGAGAGAGAGAGTGTGAGAAAACTTTTTTCATAGCCTAGTTTTTATGTTTAACTGATAATGATCACTAACTTTATTATGTTTTCTAAGTTTAGGTGTTTATCTAACAACACAGCATGCATCGTGCAAGCAAAATCCTGGAGACACAAATGCAGCATCTGAAAGGGAACAGATGTTTTCTCGGCTTAATATCATATCTTACTTTACTGAATTTCTTTAGTTTATAATATGAAGAACTGTAAAATATCATTTTAATAAGGCTATTCAGTCAGAAAGTGACAGATCATAAGAAATAAACTTGGCATTTTCATCCTTGCAGCATAGCAAAGTTCAAGCTGCTGCATGTGACTTTGGCAGTTTATATCATGTTTATTAGACCCTATTTGCAGGGTGGAGCTGGTGGAACACACAGACAATAATTTCCCTGATTAGTCCAGTATTGAGCTTTTTTTAATGGTTGTAAGAATTCCAGACATTTCTATATGCATGTTCTCCCCATTTTCAGGGGCTTAATAGTAATTACACAAAGTACCGCAGCAATGCGCATCTGTTCAGATTTCTGTTCATCTGTTCGATTTGGAAAGTTTTTCAGCTGAGACGAAAAAGGTAGAGATGAAGTTGAATGATGGCGAATCCCCCCCTGACATTAACGCAAATCATTTTGGGGGTGGGGTCGGTGTGCTTTGACCCCTCTCCAGAGAAGGTTAGTCCTTTGGCACAGCTCTGTGCAGCGTGGTAAAAGTAGTAATGGAAATGCAAATTAGCATGCCATGGTTTGTCTCGGTGCAGCCAGAAGTGCCAATGGAAAAAGTCCAAAATGGCTCCATAACAAAGCTGTTGTGTGACTGTACAGAGTCACTGAGCCATTAACTTTCATAATGACTATCCTTACTCCCTGATGTCAAGAAGCAGAAAGTAAGTGACAATGTGTAAATTAACTATGTATGCAAAAGTAGTCTTACATGCCACTGTTTATAACATGTCACTGTTTAAAATGGGAGCTTATCCTTTGTTGGATGCGCTTTTTTCTTTAAAAAAAGAATTGAGGGCATAAATTAAGAGTATTCACTCTTCTCCAGGCACTACTACATCACTGTGAATAAGACTTGAGCACTTAACCTTACCTTTCAGAGAGACCAGGTTGTGTTTGCAGTTTTCCAGCGTATTGAAATGAGAGGCTGTGGATTACACACAGTGTGAATACTGCACATCTCATGGAGTGCACTTGATATCTGCATGTCATTAACGGCTTACGTCTGTGCTCAGGACAGAACAGCACCTGTTCACACTGTTCTCACAAAGTTGCCTGCTTATCTAATTACCTGTCTTACTGCAGGGGCTTTGCTAACAACCTGCAATTTTTTTTTTCCTTAATGCTGTGCAGTGATTAGCTTGCAATGTTACTAAATATCAAGCCTTTGTTAATGGAAATATTTCACAAAGCTTCACTGACAAGATAGAATGCAAAACTGAAAAGCAGCATGGCAGCAAGTAAACAAAATCAATTATTTAAAAGGTGAGAAGAACTGTTATTCATAGTGTTTATTTGCTTATGCTCCTGTCCTGAATGTAAAGGCGAGCTAATCCATTTCAAGGGTGGCTGGACTGGTTTCCTGGACAAGGTTTCTGCTATCGACAGTGTTGTTCACAGCAGGAAGGGAAGCTGGTCAATCAATACACAACACAGAGCAGATGACAGAGCTTTACCTCATAAAATATACAAAAGAAAAGGATGGCTTACTTTGATTTATCACTGAATTAACACAACAATAGTCCATCTCTTTAGCTAAAAATATGACAAACCCTGCTGTTTCATTTCAGACTTTTTAACGTTACAATTTAACATAACAGTGGATTTGATTTACTCCCTCAAAGGAATTGGTTGCCATTTTCATACTATAGCGTGACTGATAGAGTTTGGTAGCTAATTGCTAGTTTTCAGATGTTTTTTTTATTGTTCAACTCTGAATCAAAAGATGAATAAATCTCAGGAATCAACAAGGCTTCCATTATGGATAAATGTTAATTAAATGACTTAAAGTTGGGGTAGGTATATCTTAAAATTAAGCTAGCTATAGCATGAGACTCCTAAGGAAGCAACTCCGCTGCACCCTCTTTGCTCCAGCTTGGGTTTTATTTTACCTTGTTGTTGCTCTCTCTTTTGAGTCCAGTTTGCACCAGAGATTCTTGTGAATTGACTCTCTTTGGTGTAGAGCAGCCTGTAGGAACATGTTTGCTCTAAAATGACCTGTGATTGGCTGAAAAGTGCCAATGAGAGGTGCAGAAGCCTAGTGTTCTTTCAAACCACCTGAATTACAATATGTTGAAAGGTTATTATAGAATTTTGCCCAATGATACCAAAAGTAAACTACCTGCCTGGGGCAATTCTCTAATATGTAACATATGTCTGATACTATAGCACTTGTAATTGAGTTTAGGTTATAAAAGACATATCAGACTCAAATGATGGTGAGTTAATTTAGCTTCTCTGTCTAAAGTTTGATTTGCTGACATTTGTAAGTTTTAAATGCAACGTTTCCTACCCTAAGTTATTGTGGAGTGTAAATTTTACTTAACAAGTCAAATACCAAGATCATTTTTTAGAATATACTAAAATATTTGTATGACCAAATAAACGTCAGCTCATTCTTTCAAACAGCAAAAATGACCAATAAAGACAAGTTATGAATACACTGAGATATATGCCAGCCCACAGGATGACCGCTGACAATGAAACAAAGGAAACATTTTATAGCTTCCTCTTATGGGAGAGATGGTTATTTTACTGCTGCTGCTGAAATCTGCTGAAACATAAAATGATGAAATAAGAAGTGAATAATGAAATATGCTGAGCTAGTCAGGGGCCATTTTTCATTCCTTCCACCCAACAGACATCATATTATATCATCAGCAAATCTGTATATTGGATCAAGTCACTCAAGCTCCGACTAGCCCAGTAGTCCGTCACTTTCCTTCATGATCAGTTCAGATTGTAAACTGGAACTCTGTCGTTTTCAAAACAACAGTGCACAATTAATTGTCATCAAAAAAATAAGAATGTCAGGAATTCTTTTGATGCCTTTGCTTCTTAGCATCAAAAAACAAAACTTGTAAGAAGTGTTCTTGAGTTTGTATGAAAAATTATGACACAAAGTAATAAATTTCCAGTTTTTCCCCTGTTGGATCATGAGCTATAAATCTTTCATTGTTTTGTTTTGTTTTGTTTTTAGCACAATGGAATTTCTTCAATATTCTATTTGTCTTCAACAGTAAATCTTCTTCCAGGAATCTAATTGCCCTGCATTCTTGCCGCTCTCCTTTCAAAAGCTGTTAGATATTACATCAAATGCGTTCATATCTGTCTTTACCTTAATCAACTCGCTAAAATGCATTTCTTTCCGAATCACAATAGCCCTTCAACCCCTAAAATAAGCCATGCCTGAGTTCTTCCTAACAGGAACCATACGCACATGCAGACAAAACCCTCCTAAGTGGAAACACAACAGACAAACCACCATGTGCTCTACGTTTGCAGCCACAGGATAAAGAGCAGAAGGGCAATGAGGAAACGACACCGTTATCATTGGTATATGCGTGCTTGCGAGCATGTTTTGTGTGTTTTTCTGTTAAAAGTTAACACACGGCACTTTTAGCCTCCCCGAGGGCAGCGGTGGCAGAGAGGATAATTCGGCATTCATTAAAGCTCCCCGACTGACCTTACGTTCAAGCTTCCCTGAAAACAGTCCATATCCTCCAAATGATGTATGATTACCATCACCGGTCATAACCTTGGTCAACCTGTGCAGAGGGGGAATCAGGCCAGGCGATGGACAGCTGCTGCTGTCTCATTTGGCAGGAGTCAGTCTGAAGTGAAAAAGTCTGTGATTCTGCAGAAAAAAAAAAGATGTCTGAAATCTGAAGTCAGAGGGGAAAAAAAAGAGAGAAAGAAAAACCCAGACACAAGTTCAGAGGCTAGTTTTACATGTAATGGAGATTTCTGTTAAACTGATAATCTTCTACAGTCCTTTTGGCATAATGATCCATGAAACTACAGTTCCTTAGGTCATTTTGCCAAGTGTCAAGTCTGTGAACTCAGAATAGACTGTTACACAGTTAACTGACAGGTTTTTATTTGACTGTGTCTAAAGAAGCGTGTCCTCTATGCATGAAGTGTTGTCTGAACTGATGCCACTATTGACAGGATAACTTAATTTGTCCAGGACTTTGAAATCCATTACAATTCATTGTTTAAAATGACGTCAGTTTTATTATGTGACAACATTATGATTGAGGGTTGGTTAAGCTTAAGCAACAAATGTTGGTAAAATGTTATGGAAACATGGGGGTTTTGTTGGGTCAAGTGGTTAGAGTGTCTGGATTTTCTCTGGAAAATGTAATAAATATAATTTAAACATGGAGTATAAATACAAAATGCAGTGCAGCTGTTGCTATTAATACTAGAAAAATGGGACCAGGATCAATAGATGATGTAACAAAGTGACTGCACATGAAATTTACAAATCTAAAAGTCAAAGGAAAATATAAAATTGAGCCTGATATTTGCTATCACACTGATATTATATACAAAGAAAAGCTGCTGGTTATCTTCTGTTATTCCTGCAAAGAAACGTACAGGTGCACAGGAGGAAGTCATGGTGATGATTTTCCAGTAAAGCGACTTCACCTTATCAAGCTAGAGCCCTCCACAAGTGGCAGTCTAAAACATTAGTTGTTAATGTTGAGTTTGTAATTACAGGTAGTCCACCTGTGATATATCACCATCAGATTATCAAAATTTCCTGGGGCGCTCGGTGGCTTAGTCGGTAGAGCAGGCGCCCCATATACAGAGGCTATGTCCTCGCCGCAGCGGACCCAGGTTCAGCTCCACCTGTGGCCCTTTGCTGTATGACATTCCCCCTCTCTCTCCCCTGTTTCCTGTCCACTCTTCAGCTGTCCTGTCCTCATAAAGGTCTCTGCGTACCCCTGCATATTCTTTTCCTTCTACGGTGTTAGGGGTCAGTCAGGAAATTGTTCTAACATTTGTTATGCATTATGCTAACAGAGGTGTGACTCCTCACTGGCCTCAGATTTGATTCGATTACTATTCACGTGTCAGGGATTTGAAAGCAACAGGATTCTCAATGCACCTGATGCATCGATGCATCTATTTTGTGTTGCATCCTTAATTTTCTAGACGAATATTACTGCACAGTGCACACACTTTATTTTCTTTTTTAAATATGAACAGTCAGATAATTCTGAACTCCCTTTTTATTTAGAAAGTGCTTTCAGAATTTACACATAATCCACCACACATTGATTTTCTATTTGTGGAGCTGCGCATCCCATTCACTCACTCAAGACAGCGCACCAGTGCAATAGCATGATGTAATATAGTCTGATACAGAGGGTGGTATGTGGCTTTTAGTCCGTAAGTAAAACCAGTGAAGAAGATGGGCATCCTGTCGTTTAAAAGGGAGAATGAAAACAGGATTTGGATGTAGCCTAATGTATTGTTGGGTGCTAAATTGAAGTGAGTTGCAGTAAAGGAAATAGTGAACTTGTGTGTGTGTGTGTGTGTGTGTGTGTGTGTGTGCTGACAATAAGTTGGTAGCAACAGCTCAACATGAGTGTAGCTGAAGACATAACAACTTAATCGTAGTACCGCTAACACAAGCACAAGCTAATCCAGCTAACAGCTATGCTCGTGCTGCCACTTCTTTTTGGTCCTCTTCTAGCTGTTGTCAGTATTGACTGTGCATGTCAGTGGATAAGCATTATGGCTAATTTTATACTCTGACATTTCAAGTGAAAGTACTTTGCTAGTCTTTTGTTATGTGTCGGCAGCAAACTCTTGAGTATGTCATGTCAGTGCAGAAATGAGGAGTGGGCTGCAGAGACCTGATGTTCCCAAGTTTTGTTTTGTTGCCAAACTTGTCATCTCAAGTGAAATAACTTGTGGCGGCTTATAAACTCACAGAGGTCATCCTGAAGCCACAGAGGGCTTACTACCTTTTTTTTTTTCTGTCACTCAAATCGGTGGAGTTTACCTTCAAACAAATGTAGTGATGTAGTGATAGTTCATGTAGGCAGTGGAAACAATGCGGCTGTATGAAGAGTGATATCCACAGCATGCGTAACTACAAAACCACTGGATTCTACAATTCCCAAGATGTAACTCGAGTGGGTGTTTATTATACTCCCCCTGCCTCCAAATTCCAACTTTTCTTCAACCCACGAGCTGTGATTGCAAAACTATTACCCCTGATAACATCATCAAGGTTATTTTTTCAAATGTTGGAAAGCTCCCTTCTGAGCAATGGAAGACATTATACATCTGCTCTCTCAGGCTGAGTTCTTCTTGTCATGCCAAATACACTGAGCTTAATGTGTAAAATCAGTGCAGTGCCCCTTTATGGGGCCTAAATGTGAGAAACCATAAAACATTTAGCTTAACTTACACAAAAATGATTAAAAACACACTGCAGCACATTGCATTTCACAATAAAACAGACTCACATTTTCACAGATCTGCTACATCTCATTACTTTGTAAGAGGAGAGAAAGAGCTGTTAGTTTACATAAAGCAATATTCATACGTGGTGTATTAAGGTTAATTTGAACATCTTAAAGGCAGTAAGACCGTAACCAGTGTGAATGTGTATTGCTGCTTCACTTTATACGTGTGGTCGAATCCAAAAATAGAGTAAAATAATGAGACGTAATGAAAAACAGACTCCAATGCAGTTGAAGTCATATGCAGAGAACCTCTTAACCTTGCTGACTTTATCCAAAGTATTTTTACAGTAATGGTGCCTGATTGTGCAGACCTTCCACTAATTAGACCTGTAACCTTACTGCAGTCATTACAATCAGAAACCCTCCCACAGAGCAACACACTTTGCTGCAGTCTAGACATCCTTTTTCTCTCAATCACACTCCCTCTTCTTACATCCATTTACTTCCATTCCCCCCTCTCTCTCTTTCTGTTAACTTTCCAACTTCCTCCCTCACTATGCATCTCTCACTCAGCTGTCTCCCCTCTCTCTTTCTCCAGAGCCATCTGTTGTGAATCACCATCATGATAATGGAGCATGATGTACACTCCTTAACATACTGAAACCATTGACAGTGGCTTTCAGTCTGTGATTCACTGCTCCTCATCCAACTAAAATTGCCTTTCAATCACTGCTGTGGTCAACCAGGTTTAATGTTACTACAAAGGGAATTTCACTGCAAAACGAATGCGGTTCTCACAGTGTTCGTGTATTTGCTTTGCAATGTATTGATTTGAGATGCAGAGCAACTCAAGAGACCAGAAGTGAAGCTGAGACACCGGAAGTTTTATGCAAATGTGCTGCACAATGTAGGCGGAACAACTCACACAAGCTTATTATGCAGTTATTGTTGAGCTTTTAAAAATACTTCCTACTCAATTTTGTCCACAGCAAACACAAGTCTAAGTGGTATGACACATGCTTGGAATATGCATGTACAAATTCCCTAAAGAAAAAAAAAAAAAAAAAAAAAAATTATATATATATATATATATTAAACCTGTATCCTACAAAAGGACTTATGTCAAAATATTCTTATCATTAATGTAGCTGGAAATGTCAAATTTAAAAGCAGGGAATCATATAGAGTGACTGGGTTTGCTGACTGGTAACCAAACAACAGCAACAACAACAACAACAAAAAAATACAGCAATCTTGATTTATATACAAGTAGCCTTATATCAACAGTTAAGACAGGGCTGATGGTGAGGCTGGTGGTAAACGTGCATCTTACCTACTCAATAAAAAGGGAAGATAACTTTGGGGGTTTTTTTGCTCAGCTAATAGAAAAATAGTGTAGAATTTACTGATACCATTTCTAGCTTCTGATTGGGTGGGCAGCTGATAGCCCTCCTCCAAAGTCATCCTCTCACTCTTCCCTTTAGATATGAACAGCAACAGCGTGCACAGAGCAGTCTCAAGCAGACCCGTCCGTGGTGAAGTTTTTAAACTCGTTTTCCCTCAAAAGACTTTATGTTCTGTTGGTTGTGAATGCTGAGGTAAGAGTGACAGCTCACGGTTTGGTCATTATTCTCAGCCTGTTGTAAAGCCCTCTGCTGCTTCCACCTCTAGTGATGTTACCACAAGCACATCCGAGGCTCCAGCGGCTAAAGTTAACGTTACTGCTCCAGCCACAAGCGCTGCCCCAAAGCTGTCCCTTCTCTCTGCTGGCACAGCACCATGCATGCAGTTACACCATCCCAGTCAGCGTTTACTAGCTACCCAAGGCGTCAATCGGTGGAATGTAAAAGTTGGGGTAAAGAGAAAGAACTGAACAGGCCTAGATAAATGAATGATTTTACTGTAAATATGGATTACTAGTTGCTTTTGTTATTTTCTAATAGCCTACTGTTTTAATTTTAAAAAGTGAGAAAGAAAGGTTTTTAAGTTATTAAAAATGAAAAAAGTAGAAATGTTTAAAAATAAAACGTGAAAAGATAATGTTTAATAAAATGTGAACAAAAGAAAGAAAGAAGAAAATAAAATGTTCAGACTTGGTCTTGTTGGTTTATATATACTATATAGTTACATTGTATTTTGAGTGTGAGGTTGATAGGTTGATTTAATTGTTTTATTTGTTAGCCTACTTTTTAGTTTGAGTATACATTTGAATATTTTCTTATTTTGTAAATATTGGCCATGGATAAAATTTCTCACTTGATTCTGTGTTCGCAATACTAGTCCACTTCTCTAAACTTTAAGCCTTCTACTGACCACCAAGTTGCCCACCTATGATTTCTATCAGCCCACCCTACTATAGCCGGCTAAAGCTGGCTGAGGGTAAACCTTCTAGCTTATCATTGTAGCGGCATGCACCAGGGGTCTTTTCAGAATAGATATCATGGGGATTGTAGAAAAAAAGGTAATGCTAATTTATGTGGTTTGCTAAACTGGCAGAGAGAGATGTGTTTTCACAAGAACATACAGAACCCTAAATAAGAAGTGACTCATGTTGCTACAGGAGTGTATATTTATGCAGTGCTGTCGTTTAAGTCCTGTCTGTGACTCCGTAAACTTTACAGATTAGTTGATTTCTATATATAGTACTTTGGCTTAATTTCAATGTCCATTTTTCAATGTCTGTTGCTCGTACTTTACAATACTCCTGGGCAGAGTTCTGTCCCATGTGATAAAGGTTAACATTTGCAATTTGGGAATAACGCCAATGCCTTCCTTTGTGCATGTAAAACCTGCTATAATTAGATTTTCTTACTTAGACACAAGAAAGACACTGTTTAGATGTGCAGACAAACCTCTGCCTAAGCATCTCTAAATAGCTTTGGGACCACAATGACACAGTAACTTTAAGTTCCCTGAGGATATCAGGATAAATTATGATGGTATTGACTTGTTTATCCCCACCGGCAGCAATCCTGAAAACAGCAAGAAATGTTGCATGGTTCATTTAGATATGGTGAGGAATGGTTTTAAATTATAAAGTGGGTTTTTAAAGGTTATCCAACAAGGCCTGGTTCGTACCCTCCAGTCATTTCCCTAAATTTGTAATTTCCGCACTGGTTACCTGAGGCATTTGCAGGAGTTTAATATAATTTGACACACATTTTCAAATTGTAAACAGTATATTTTTGAAATTCTTGTAATTCTTGAACAAAAAAAAAAAAAAAAAGAATCTTGCTTGTGTCATTTGTTTTTCCTTTGCCTCTTAAATCTAAAATGCTGTGTAAAGGACTAAACAAGAACACATCCAATTAAAGCAAATACAAAATGGCAGCAAATACTGCGTAATTAATATGGCATTAATTAATAATAATTATTCATTCTTTGCCCAAATCCTTTTGATGTTTGTGTTAATATTTTACTAACCCCAAATTGCTTTGATGAACATAAAACATTAGTGTTATTCAAATTTACCAACACAAAATTTAATGATGGTATCAAAGTAAACTGGTGTAATTTACTGTCTTTACATTTTTAATGAGTTGACTGACTGTAGGAGGTCTGATGAGGTCTCCCTCAAAGCTGCTACAGAGAGTTGTGTCACAACCTCGTGCACTTTTTGCCGTCTTTTGGTTAATCTTAAATTAAATCATATTAATTATTATGATGAAAAGAAGAACTGTGCTGCCGTAACCTTAAACTTGTCTTCATCTGGGAAGTATAGGCTCTCATTTGGAGGATGAAAAGTCTTGTCACATGAAAAAACAGGACAAACAGTTTCCTCCTGGAGCAATAAATGGTAACATATTCCTCACATGATTTTTTTTTTAGAACGACTCAACGTGTGATTGACATTATTAAAGTGTTAATAACCTTTTGTTTAAGCAGGGCCAGCTCCAGTGTCAGCATGCTCTGAAAAGAAAGTGAACTGACCCCAGCTCAGGTGCATGCAAGTCTATTTGCGTCCTCCATAATGATCTATATCCCAAGCTTTATTCCAGTGACTAGACACAGGCGATAAATCGTGGTTAAACTTTGTCCTTCCTCTTTTCACAGTGAGACAGGCTACATGATGGACTGTGTGTCTCTGCCATACACTTCTCTATTCTATCTCTCCCTCATTTACTTCATCTGCCCCTCAGTTCATCCATCCCTTTTTCTCTATCCCTTACCCTTGCCTTTTTCAACCCTCCCTCCATGCATCAGTCATCTACTCATCTCTCTCTCCTTTCTTCTTTTCTCTCTTAAATCCCACTTCATCTCCTGGCTTGCCATTATCCCTCCTTTACCCTGTTTTTGTTGTTGTTGTTGTTGTTGTTGTTGTTGTTGTTTTTGGTTGAAAACAGCAGAGCTGGTGTAGTTACAACAAAGCAATGCTCATCAACATATCTGTTAATCTTAATAACCACATAAAAAACACACTCTTGTCTATTGATTTATGTTGTTGAACAGCAGCAACACTCAAGGCAGTTGTATCTCTCCATCTGTCAACAGTCATCCTTTTCTTTTTAGAAAAAAAAAAACTACAAGTCATATGAGGAAGGTGAGCAACATGTTAACGAAATGATCTTAACATCTTAACGCGACTTCACAAATTCATAAGAATGATCATTAAATCAGTTAATTTTTTCAATATTTTTAACATCTTAAACATTTTCAAATCACAATATTTACACAGTAAAGATTCTCTTGCATGTTTTACTGATCAATATTCCAATCCAGAGACATTATTTTTTGTGCCTAGATAAAGTAAAAACAAGCTTGTATCCCTACAACAACAGTGAGCATGTGAACTGACTCCTACAAGCCTCTCAACTGAGTAAAGTCAACAAAATGGAACCATTTTTTAAAACTGAAGACATTAAACAAATGTTTATTTGCCTAATGAAGCTTTTTTTAACCTCTCTATGACAACATAGGAAGCATTACTGTAACCCCATAAATTAGGTTAAAAAATGCATTTATTTTCTTGCACAGGTCTTCCCGCAATAATATAGTAATGTTAAATTTCTTTGTGCTCCTACTTGAGCACATTTAATGATATGATTTGCAGTACATTCTCTCCGCCGTATTGCTTTAAGGCTGACTTGCATTTCTTAAATATGCACAATTTAATCCCAAATATGCAAGAAAGTCAACACGAATTTAATTGTAATTCTGATGCAAATTCAGCCATTCAGGGTTGAAATAATATCACAAGGTTTTATCTCGCCTCAGTGCTCTATCTCCCTTCCTCTTCTCTCCATGTATGTTTCTTTCTTGCTGTTTTCTCCTCCCCTGTCTCTTTTGCTATTTAGCTAGCAGACACAACAAAACAAAATCTGGCCACGGTCCAGCCGGGCCACTGAAGGAGAAGAGATGTCTGTGTAACAAATGACAAAGTGTCAACACGAGGAAATAGCTGAGCTGGACTGGTGTGTGTGTGTGTGTGTGTTTGTGTGTATGTGTGTGTTTGTCTCAGTTTGGGGAAATAGTCTGGCACGCTTGATTACATTTTAGCCAGTCAGCCAGCCGCTACAGTCTGGCAAAGTTCGACCTTTCAGGCTACCATAGATATAGAAACACACAGGGACAGGGTGGAAGAGATAGAAGATGAAGGTGAGTCAAAACGAATAAACACAGATCCGATGCCAGTGTTATCCACAGTTCACTTGTATCTCCAATTTGGGATTTTAGTCTGACAGCTGGCCTTTACTCTCACCTGTACAAAATGCAATTCATGACCCCTGAACCAAGTCAAGCCACTGCAGAACATTTCAAAAAATAAACCTCGCCATCAATCCCACCACTCAGAAATGAAAAAGATGTGTTTTATGGGTCTGAAGTTTCTGCTAAATGCTGACAGTAATGTTTTTTATTTACTTCTCATTTCATTCAACAACAACAATAACAAGAAAAAAGAATATAATACGTGTCTGCAGAACCTTTTTTGTCACTGCCTGGATGACACAGATTTAGTTGTAGCTGCAACATTAGTAACGTCACTCTGGCTTAAAATGATAAAAGAAGTGCAGCCACTAAAAATTCTGTTATCTCGTGTTTATTTTGCTGTAATGTGCACACTGCACATAACGTATGGCCAGCGTGGTGCTTTAGTATGAATAAAACCACTTTCCCAGTACGCATGAGCGGAGGAGTCCGCCGATCAGTGGACGCCCAATGCAGAAACTATGTTCAGGCCTTCAGTCTGCAAAGGCATTTTTGCTCCTGCCTTCTTTACTCTGCAGACAAGTTAATGTAATTTGCAAGATCTTTGTTTATTTATTTATTTTTTCCCCCATTTTAGTGCGCACTTGCGTATCGTCAATTAGTTTGTTTTGCTTTTGAGATTACTTCAAAAAAATGTTTTAAAATTCATCCTGTCACATGATGTATATTAGTTTGATGTACTTGATTCATCTGTTGTTTAAGTCATCACAAGGTATCTTTCTGCATATTTCTGTGTTTGTGTAGCCTACACCAGTTAAGCAGGTATTGCGGCTTCTACAAATGTCAGCAGCTTGTGTAAAGCAGCAGATGTTGTTTTCTGTTTTGTTGTTTGACAATACACGACCTGTGTTAATGTGGTTAGCTGGTAAACTCCATTAATTTATTGCCCTTAACATAGAAAGTTCGAGAGAGAGAATCAAAGGAGGTTGGGGGGTGGGGGGGGGGGGGGGGGGGGGGGGGTGT
>JAQLOL010000003.1:24730903-24751514 GCA_029783665.1 Naso thynnoides
ACTACCCCCGCACACACACACACACACACACACACACTCACACACACACACACACACACACTCAAGCACATCAACTAACAATACCACATGTGCACGATGAGATTTCACTATATTGTGAGCACATCACTGTGTACTCACTGGCAGACTGGACAGCATCATGTTCAGTAAAACAAACAGACAGGAGCAAACAAACACACACTGATATGCTGCATGCGATCACAGTGTTTATTAGTCATCTCCCATTGATCAGCTGCCTGCTGCATTTGCCCTTCAGCGGCAGCTTAACTTAGGTTTCCCATCCATCTCTGTCTCTCCATCTCTCCACCTCTCTATTTCTTGGACATTAACATGGTTTCAGTTTCACATCAGTCAGCCAAGCTTGTATGTGCCTCTCTCTCCCTCTCCCTGAATGTTTTGCCCAATCAAAATTCACATACCCTATACATCTTGGGTCTAACTTTATTTTTTTTTATGTGCAGCAGCTTTTCTAAGGCTCCCTCCAACAATGCTCAAACACTATGTATAAAAATGAAATCATTAAAGTAAAAATGATATTTACAAAGATACTCTTTTATTAGTATCATGTTGATAAATTTAAAATGTCACAACAGCCAGTGGATAGAAAGAAATAAAGGAAGCATCAAAAAGGTAAAACAAGATACAATAAAGTCAACAAGCAAAAAATATTTGAATACATATCTATAATTACATATACTCAATCACATGAAAATGCAATAAAAATGTTTGCAAATAGTGCAAAATATTCCGTGTAAAGAAGAACAAAAGGCTAAAACAATAGTACAGAATACACTATAGCAGCGTTGCAACACCTAATATTACAGTCAAATACACCTGAATTAAATTTTTACAAAACCCAGGTATATTTGACTTGGCAGTGTTAGCGATAATACATAAATATACAATATATTATTAATTAATTAACTAATTAAAAATATTGAAGTAGAATAAAATACATATATCAAATAAAACATTGTGGTAAGTAGGTGTGCAGTGATGATAAATAAACTTTAATGTACACATGATATGGAAAAGTAAGAACGGATTTTTTTTGTCACAACCGAACTAGGACTTGGACCCAAATGCTTAATCTTTTAATAACAAAGTGCAGAAGAAAAAAAATCACTCTTACAGAGGAAAGATTACTACCGACACTTTGGAGCAAAAACAAAAAAATCACTCTTTTGAGGAAAAACTACGATGACTCTGACAAGAGCAACACGAAGTATCACAATAATACAAAACCTAACTTGACAAAGAGCATGGCATGAAAATGGTGTTGGTTCTCTGACTCACTGGACAAGACAAATTGGCACAGAACAAAGGGAAAGGCAGACTATGTATACACAAGGTAATGGGGAACAGGTGGAAACAATCAGGGTGCAGAAGACAATCAGACCAGCAGGAAACACACAAGGGGAAGGGGCAAGTTACCTGAATCGAGAGGAGAGTTAGATTTCAAAATAAAACAGGAAGCCACAAGACAACATAGACACAAGACAAAAACTAAACATAATCAGATTTCTTGGCACTGCACCAATACTTCAGTGGCTATTTGAGTTTGATGGGGGGGGGGCACGTCCTCCAACTTCAATGTGTGAATATGAGTGAAAGAACGAGGCAATATTGTAAAACCCTTTGTCCAGCAAGGTAGGAAAGTGCTCTATAAATGCAGCCCATCTGCTTTCATAAAATAAAGTAGAAAGTTTAGTAGTTCCATAATATGACTTTTGTGTAACTCTCAATGTTGGTTATGTAAAGATTAAAGAAAAGCAACAGCTAAAAAAAAGTATTTTTGACTGCAGTGTGGAGAGTTTTGCTCTCAAACCCGCTCTGTTTGATTGCATAATAAAGACACCAAAGTATTCTTACATAGACAGGCTTTTACTACTTTTATTACTCTTAGACAGACACTTAAGCAAAGACATGACATAAGTTTCCTGTCGACAGCAGCTGAAAATATGATTTCTAAGTGTCTGTGGCAGAGCTCTGACCTTCTTAAAAAGACTATTAGAGCAACTTTTATCCCTGCAGTGGCAGTTTGTTCAGACAGCCATGATCTGTTGCACTCTATATACATTTTGTCTTTTTTTTTTTTTTAATTAAACTTCATGTCAACAACAATAACATGCCAGAAATATAATGACAACTTGCATAATACATGGTAACGGTGGGTTTTTTTTTGGTGGATTTTCCATTACAGAGTTCTGCTCTGAAAGCTCCTCACTCGTTACTCCTTTTCTCTATCGCTCTGATGTTGTCTTTAAGGTACAAATAGACCCTTCTCAAGAGACGTGAAGTGGCGTAAGCACATGAATAATTTGTATCTAATATCCCTTCTCCTCTCAGCAATATAAACACGCTTATCCTCAGTCTCACCTCCTCTGATCTCCTATTCTTTGCCTCTTCTCGTCCCTATTCTCTCCCTCAGTCACATTTTTTCCCTCACTTTCTCTCCTTCCTTTCTTCCCTCCCAGACTTCACTAAACAGGCTTAGAGTGAAAATGGAAGTGGTTTATCACTCAGGTCCATTATGTTAGCATTCAGCAGATAGGGCCAAAGGACATCATGATTAATTGAGTAGGTGTGCGGGTGTGTGTGGGTGTGTGTGCACACGTGTGTGTTTGTGTGTGTGCATTATGATACTTAAAAATTACAGTATGCATCCCTACTCTAGCAAGCTACAATGCATGTTTATCTGCTTTAATGCATATGCAATATGCATAAGATTTCAGCTTGGCCATAAATGGTAATGTGTAAAGTACAGAAAAGGTCACAGGGTCAAATTTTAACACTACTGGAGGCACACTAAATGTGTCAGAATCATGGTCTACTGTCAGAATCATGGTCTACTTTAGACTTTCTAAAACTAAAACAAATAGCACAAATAAGCACCATAAAGCTATTTCATTGTAAACTTAAACTAACCCAAGGGAAACAAAAATATGTTAAAGTGGTGAGAATGAAATGCATGCTCAAAGTTCCTTTAGAAACATCACATGGAACAAATGCTCTCACTGTCTTTGCCATAGATAGACATTACATAGTGAAAGGAGCACACTGGCTGGGGCAGCATTAGCTTCAGTATTCAGAAAGTGCTCAGGCACAATATTGAGTGTAGGTCAGCTGAGATGCTTAGAGCTCAGTGCAAGCATTTGTAATGAACCCTGCTACATATTGGATTTGATCATCTCTTATTTTGAAAGAGTCTGGTCAGATTGAAACATTTATACAGCAGAGAAAAGAAGAAAAAGTTAAGATGCAGGTTTCTGCACAATGTTTCTGCGGCAGTGCTCTGATTGTTTACAGCCTGTGGCACAAAAAAAGCCCTTCTAATTAAATATTTGAAAATTAAAAACAATATATACAAAGCCATTCAAATCACCTTTCTGAAGGCTTTGGTTGTTTTGCTGAAAATGTAATTTGCTTAGGGATGCTGAACCTTCCAGCCGTAAGTCACAATTGATGTGTCATCTCTCTCTGTGCTTGTTCTTTAAGCATGTGACGACATAATAATGTGTCAGTACAAGGTTTAAGCACAAAGTCCCACATTTCATTGATAGAAGCTTCGGGCTGAAACATCCATTTGTTCTTTGGTGTATGTCAAACTCATTGAAATTCATAAACAGTTTACAGTCACCTTTAACTGTGAGCAACCTTTTAGTCTGTGAAATGCACATAAGCCTCAAGCAGCGTTTAACTTTTCAACACTGCAAAATGCAACACCTGCCTCCCTCAGCTGACTCAGGTGAGGAAGGCAGGTGTCAGAAATGTTTAAAGTTGGCAGGTGGTTACCTTTGGTGGCAAATCCAGGCAAGTTTCGATGAAACTAACAGCTTAACACCAGCAAAACTTACTGCCGACATGACCGTCCCCAAAATTAGACCAAGACTTGTTTTAAAACCGAACAATTTAATTTTTAACACTCCCTTGTGGTCCAGTGTTCCCCTGTTTTCCATGTCATAATGAACAGCAGCGTGGTGGACAAAGCCAAACACCGGCTGAACTGTGAGATACTCAGCAGACGCTTTTAAAATCCCTGTGGGCTTGCTGAGGTCTGTGCAGGCACAGAAACTCCAAAATGCTCTTAAGTGAGAAATCCTGGGATGAGACAGCATTCTACAATTTAGAAGCATATGCTCGCTAAAAATAAATTCATGCCACCTTAAAAAATTGAAGCAGGGACACCTGTGCAACTTTCAATTCAAAGTCAGAGTGAGTGCTTTTGAGTATTTTCTGCAGTCACACGATCTCCACTCTTTGCTCCTCAGTTTTTCAGGTCAGGAGTTCGTCACCATCCAACCCCGAGAGACACACTGCCACAGAAACTGATCCGGGCAACATGATATATTATTAGTAAAGAATTACATATAAATGCAGTTAAAGTGAGGATTTTACTGGCATACTGAATGGTTTAGCCGCTGAGACTTTCGCTTTATTCCAAGGGCTCACTTTTATCTTGCTCTCTTCGTCAGGGGATTTGTCAGTTGTCTCAGTTTTTTTTTCAGGTGTCACCGAGGACACAGAGAGGTGAGAAAGAGGAAGTGATGCAGAGGAGACTGAGAGAAAGAAGGGAAGGATGGTTTGATGGATGAATGTAGTTGGTGCTGTGTTGACGTCATTCTTAGAGTGATGTGTACAAGAGAGAAGAGTCAAAATCTGCAACAATGGTAGTGATATTTCTATATATTATACTTATAGAACGACTGTCTTTAGGATGGATGGCTTAAGAAACGATTGGAATGTAAAGTACCAGATTTAGACCAAATACACTACTTTTTCATTTTATTACAACACCATGGACTCTTGATTCCAGAGGGTTGCAGGTGTAAACTGGGACACATTTGGCTATTGTGAGGTTATTTTTATTTTTTGCTTTGAACCGTCCTCTCTGTATTGAGTCAATTATACACTTGTGAAAACTGTACTTAAAATGCCAAAATGTTTTTCCAAAGATATAAAAGTTTTTCAGTATTTTTTTCTGTGCTTTTTCTCAAGCTGTCGCTTTGCGATTTGCAATATTTTTTGCAGCTGTCAGTTGCTCCTCCAGTTCCTCTGTGCAAGGCATTGTGGGACAACACTGTCCTTTATTAGCCCACTCAAAAATAAGTTGATTTTTCATGTGCTCTGGGTATCTTTGAGTGCTTTTAATTTATTTACTTTTCCACCCTGTACACTCTGCACACTTACTCTAAAACCTGCTTTAGATTAATATGTATGGAGTTAGGATGCAGCTTTATACCCAGCCAGCTTTATTTTTTTTCCTTCTCTGCATAAAATCTTCTTTTTCTTCTCTTGGTTCTTTTCTGTCTTCTTTAAGCACCCCAAGAGTGACTCAAATGAACACTCAGCTTGTAGAACATTCTTGGTGAAAGCCTTGACTGCTGATAAATTCCAATGTTGGGCTCAGTTTTGGCAACCGGCACTGAAGTAGCATTGGCATTCTAGTTATTTCGACAGCTTTAATGGATGTTTAGATGGGAATGTAAAGTGGGGATAAATGGATGCAAAGGCTGATTAGAGGGAAAGATGGAGATGTGAGCCAGATTACGGATGGATGAAAGGAGGGATGGAAGCGCGCGGTGTGTTCTGCAGCAGAGAGGAAGGGGCTAAGGAGTGAGGAGGAACGAGGGTGAGACAGAGGCGAAGAGAAAGCTTTTTGCAACCTGCCACCAAAGACATCACAGTTTTTCTGCCCAGAGGGTTTTCACCCAATGCAAAAACAGCATTTGTGTATCTGTGTGTGTGTGTGTGTGTGTGTGTGTGTGTGAGCAACTAAGCTAACTAAGCCTCAACATGTTAGCACCAGCTGGAATGTCCTCCACTTTCCGGTACTCTTCTGCACTCCACCATGACTTTTGTCTTTGTGCTTCTGTCTTAGTCTTTCTTCTTTTGATGTCATTTTTTGGCGTTAATGCCCCCTTCCTTTAATTCCTTCCCTGCTCTCTTTCTTTGTGTTAAGTAGAGACTGTTTGGTTGACTGCTTTCCTTTTTTTGTGTGTGCCATTAGGTCCATATCCTCTCTCAGTATGCCTGAGTATCTCTGACAGGCTGTGAACACTCAAGAAAACCTTTACTGTCAATAATGGATTAACAAACATGCAAAAAGGAGTAAGGTATACAAGGGAATGGATGGGATAAATAAAATAACAGAGGTGTGTCTCCCTCAGTTTTACCTGGCTATGTGCCCCAAAGTTCCAAAAGAGAAAAAGGTGCACGGGTAAAGTGAAAATTGAGTCTATGACAGAGACTAGGAAGAAAAGAGAAGAGAGACACAAAGTTTGTGTTTGATGTCACTCTGAAGAAAATGATGTCAGATAACTGAAAAGAACAAGCTTTGTGACACTCAGGATTATTTATCAAACATCAAAAATGCACATAACGAGGAAGGATACCTCGGCTCAGAGGGGCGTGACGCTTCAAGAGACACGAATGGGACACTCTGTGACAGGCAGACAGATGGATAGACATCCAGGCAGACGCTGCACGAAATTGGTTGGTGGGAGGTAAAATTTACTCAGACGCGGGTCACGTCAAACAGGGCACCGCAAAGACAAATTGCATTTTTCAGACACCTCAGTCAGACTGCGGCATGCTTAGTGCAGCGAGTGGCTGAAACTTTATATGAGAGATGAATCTCCACTCTCTCTCCAAAGCCTTTCATTCCCTTCTGTGGCATGTCTTCAGTTTATTGTAGACATGACAAATAGTCAAAAAATATATAAAAAGAATACTTGAAAAAATAAAAATGCAAAACACTGTGCACTGCAGTGCATTTCTTAGCACTGATTGTTAGTTTCTTACTGTTGCCACAATGGTCACATAGGTTCTCATCAGGTGAGATTTCTTTATGATGATTTAGGAATCCCCAGAAAAAAGGATTCGGATGTACTGTTGGATGTGGAATATGTCTGATCAACATTCTCATGTTAAATTCATGCAGAAGGAGTACCTAAAAAAGGGGTTGGTAACTTTGGATAAAAAGACAAAAAGGTGAGGGGGTCTCAGAGAGCTTGACTTCAGGTGCATTTTAACCACGTCATTATGGCATTTACAAAATACAACACAGATTAAGTTATCAACCTCAGCTTTAAACACTTTCAGAGTGAAATACAGTTGGTGGATGAGGCCATAAACCAGCATTGATCCTGATATAATTTGCATTGAAAATAACACTGCATTCAACAAATTATTCTTATTATTATTATCTGGGCAAGTAGCTTCTGTTTTATGTGACAAAGCATAACAAAATGCACTTTTTCGGGATTCTTAAGGTAATTGTATTAAAATACATAACACACAGTACAGGAAGAGGCAGAAAGTCTTGAGTGCTTGTTTGAAGCCTCTATCTTAATAAAATACAACATAACAATAATAATGATAAAAATAATACATTAAATGAAAAAATAGATATTAACCCAAGAGAAGAAAAATGGGTTCAAAAATATTAACAAAATAAATGATCATAGCAGCAAACAACAATCAACATAAAAAAGATATGTATCATAAAAAACGATATTTCAGGGCTAAGTGTCCATCAATAATGAAAAAAAAAAGAAAACTTAGTAAGACACACTGATTACCATAAAACAACTGAAATATGGATACTTGACAGGTGTATATGGGTACTGAAAGTTACAGGTCTGCAATCAAGAAGTCTTTTTTGACGTCTTTTAAATTATTTTATGGATGAAAAGTTTTTAGCCAGATGACAAAAGCTATTCCATAGTTTAGTACCTCTGAATCTTATAGAAAATTGGCCCCTGCAGATGGGACATTTTAGATTTAAATTAAAAATTAATTTTCATTTTTAGACGAGAATCAAAAAATATGTCCCACTTCTAGCTTTGGACCATGCTTTTCACCCAGTTCCTCTCTGGTTTAAAGAAACCAGACATTTCTTCAAGATACCAGTTGCCTTTTGCTCCCTTTGTGTCACATTTTCCTCCTCCCCACTGCTCCCTTATGTCCTACATACTGTTACAATCTCATTCTTTCCTCCCCCCTCACCCCATATCTCAACATCTTGTTTCCCTTTTGTCGAGGTTGGCTCCTCCGTCACTTCGGTCATGTGTCTGTTTTCTTTTGTCATTTCTGCTCCTCTCCCCCAGCAGCTGATCTCCATACTTCCTCTCACGCACATTCACTGAAAACTTTGACATACATCTGACCCTTAATGTGAAGTATGTATGATTCATGAGCCCTTTGTGTCCTGAGAACTACATGGGTGAGAAATGGTTTTCTTTCCTCTCTCTCTCTCTGTCCACACACACACACACAGAGAGAGAGAGAGAGAGAGAGAGAGAGAGAGAGAGATTAATACTGGGACTAGAGTGCAAGACAAAGGAAAGTGGCTGCATGTAGCTGATGAGCACTCTTGACTTCCATTATGGTGGGAAATAGGGCTGTGTTTTCCTCTGTGCTTACACTTAAAATCAGTTCAATCCTATACAATTTGATGTAATGTGGGTTGTTTCAGCTCAATGGGAATATGTTCAATGTGATTCAGAGACAGTAAATTTGTGTATATTCATAGCTTGTATAAAAACTGGGCTTAACCGATATCTAGATTTACCTAAATATTGATGTAGATATGGGTCAGTACATGGTTTTAAGGGGATTTTGGGGTAACAAGGTTATAACCTTTGATCTGTTTTAATTTTCCACAGTAGTCAGTACTCTTAAATACGGGCAGGGTTGTTACTGGTACTTTTGGGCTAACAACCTCCCCTTTTTTAGCAGTTGGGAAGCAACAGCTTTGTTTTGAAAGGCTTTGTCATTTATTAATTAGTGAGTACCGTACATTTGCTGCCAGATTGATGACTTACTGCCAATCTTTTCCTCTCCTCAGCTTGTATTCATTATCACTTTTGTGAGACTTGCTCCCTCTCATCCTCTCAACTACACCACCACTTACACTGAGCTTCGCCTCTTTTAAAACCTTAAGAAGACAATGGAGGACATAAAATTTTTCATGCCTTTTCTTCTCAGTATGTGGTAGTTTATTACAACAAGGTGACAAGCCTTGCTTGAGAAAAGGATGAAGGCAGCACAACAAAAGACCTCTGAAAAAAATACAGGAGTGTGAAAAATCCTAAATCTGATTTGTCTCCTATTGTCCCACAAATTTGTGCTGTACCAGATCTACCTGCCTCAGGTCTCTATTAATTTCAGATTTCAGAGAAATGCACAGACATCTCCCTCTCAGGCAGATGAATGTGAGAACACCTCTCTAGCTAAAAACTTTCCACCTATCAGTTTAGTAAAGGTCTGGCATTTTCGTAGACAAACGAAAGAAAACTTGTTTTATGAATGTCTTTAGAGGGATAATTTATTTAAAAAAGAAAAAAAAATGGGGAGGGGGGTTGGGGGTCAACGTATCACTAGAGTAACCCCTAACTACTGCTCAGTATGCTCATTGCCAAAGGTTTCGTTGGTTGCTAAAAGCTGGCATTAGCTTGTTAGCTCAGTTAGCCTTGCTTCCAGTGTTGAGTGTTTATACCACAGCCAACAACAAACACAGCCAGACTAGGACTGAGCAAAGCCTGCAAGACCACCTGAGGCCAGTTTAACAACAGGGATAACAGTACTGAAGTGATTTACTGCGACTTCAACCAGAACTCTGACTCAGGGGACAAAAGAGGCAAGAGGAGGGAGAGAAGTAAGATGGCATTGCCAGCAGGGATTTTCACATCTACCTTATGATGAAGGATTTATTTCATATTCCTATTTCATTTCATATTAAAAGAGCTTTATTGCTTTTGTCGAGTTTGGCTTCAGTGTGTTTTATGATGAGTTAATAAGGCAATTAAAGTGGAAATGAAATATGGAATAATTTGAATGTAGTTTGTTCGATTTTTACCTAAGGTAAGATATGGCACTGAATTCAAACTTTATATTTATCTAGTATTGCTAGAAAACCAGACAGTGATTCGTTCTTTCACCAGTAGGGCGCAGCCATCTCACACTCACTGTCAACACATATGTTGCATTGCCAGTTCCCAGCTGTTTTCATGAACAAATCTGAGTTTTGGATTACTCCTATGGACATGCAAACATGAGAGAGGAACCATTCTGACAGTAGCGAGAAGTAAATTTGGTATAATAGTTTTTTTTTTCCAAGGCAAGACTAACTTTGTCATTTATAGTTTATAAGCCACTTTACTTTAGGAGGTAGAAGCTCTTCGTTTTCAATATAACGTTAACATACTATGTTACTTTAGAAGGAGCAAGATTGTGGTGTCAAGAATAGAAGAATGTTTGTTCACCAACAAATGGATGGGCGCATGTTTTCCAACCCAAACTGACAGCTTGATTAGGCTAAAGTTAGCTACATTAGCTGTTGATGATCATGGTGACATTAATGTAAAGCTGGCTGACGTTAGTAATTTACATCAATGTTGTGAGCCAACACCTTGGTTGAGACTGTGGGTGAGTGTGTTTAACTTGAAAGATTAACATTAACGGGCGTACTATAACCTTATTAAAACGTCAGCAACTAATGTAGCTAAAGTTTGTGTAACCATGTGTCCGTCCATTTGTCAGTGAACAGAACAGTCTTTTTATTCCTAATGTGAAGCCAGCACCAAGGTCTTGTTGCTTCTAAAGTAACATAGAGACGCAGTAACGTTACAGTTAGTTTGGAAATGAAGAGCTCCCTTCTCACCAAGAGATGATAAAGTTAGTCTCGCCTCGGATGACTTTTCGCCTAGTTTGCCTCTCACTATCTTCGTAATGGTTCCTCTCTTGGGTTTTCATGTCTGTGTGAGTAATCCCAAACTTCAATTCATCCATCAAAACAGCTAGGAAGGTACTGCACCAGCGATGCAATGTATGTCCTCCCTACAAGCAGCACCAGAACCATACCAGTGATGTTACCACTTAGCTTGTGTGAAGATGGCTGCGCCCTTTTGGTGAAAGAGTGAATTATGTTCTGGTTTTCTAACAATATTAGATAAAGTTTGCATTTGGTGCCATATCTTTACTTATCTGGTAAAAATCAAACAAACCACATTCATATTATCCCATATTTCATTTCCACTTTAAGCTCAAGGTACATACATAAGGACATAGCTAGCTGGTTAGCATGCTAATTTCAGCAGAAAGGTCATTCTTTGAATTGCAATGCATAACCTCTTTGACATGATGTCAGAACTGTTTTTTTTCTTCCCAACATTCTGCTGAAAATGTTAGTTTTTGTTTAAAACTTAAAAAAATTGAACTATGTAAAACATTGCATATACAAGCCCTGCGTCAGTGTGCGAGGTACCTCAACATAACAAAAGAAAGGGATGAAACAATTTCTTTTGCTACATACACAACTGTAGATGGTGGAAGCATGAAAACAACTTTTTATCAAGTATAACAAATTGAACTGAGCCTGACCGCTGGTTAAAAACATGGCACATTAGGCATTTAATGTCTTGATAACTTTCTGTCCTGACTCTATTTTCTTTTTTAGATAGTGACTACTGAGGATGCAAAATATGTCCAGATAGTAAATAAATATCTTAGCGGGACGGAAAATGAAATGAAATGAATGAAAAATGGCATCTGCTCCGGGGGTAAGCTAGTAATGGCACTTGCGACAACAGGGCAATGGCTGCGCGCCGGCGTAAGATTATTATTATTATTATTTTTAAATTTCTTATTTAAGATAGAGACAGTGCATATTGATGAACACCGACATGTAAATATCCCAAATTGCAGTCATGGGACAGTTTCCATCTGTAGTCCCTTGGCAGGTTGATGTTGCACATTTATACAGAAATTTAAAAAAAAAACAAAAAAAACAGATATGACACACGTAACTCAACAAATGAAATCAAAAACACCATGAACTGTACACGAACTGATATAGACATACATATAATAAAATAAAAGTGACTATGTGATGTTGCATAATACAATGCAAAGGTGCTACAAAGGCAGGAGGTAAAGTTCTTGACAGAGAAGCTAGTTTACTGCATATCATAGTCTCTGTGTTACAGCATGTGATCTACCACTAATTGGATACCTGCTATGTGTTATTCAGCTTTCTTTAGTCAACCTAAAAGTACCTGTTGTCACAGGTTCCAAGTCTTTCGTTTCAGCTGTAGCACACTATGAAATGAGAATGAACCATAAAACTGCTGCCAATACTCCTGTGACTGTACTGCTTGAAATAATGTTGCATATCAGGGACCAAATGCTCAGTTTCGTTTGGCAATATAACCTCCTTTTATAGCTCAAAATGTGTGAAACATTTCCCGCACCGTGCCCTTAACTAGCAATAAAACTGGCTAAATGAGAAACTTCTTTTAATGAGAAAGATCAAAACATAAAACATACATAAAACATTCTCCCTGAAAGGTTCATGTGTGTGCTGTATGTCACTTAATTTTTACTATCATTATTTTTTTTCATAGTTAGTTTGTGAAACAAACGTCATTTATGCATTCAGACCTGGCTAAAACAAAAATAAATATCAACAACATACACAACATCTTTAGACCAGTGTTACCTGATACATATGACATTTTTTCAACCAACATGTAATGTAAATCCCAAGACAACACAAAACTGGGGTGCTGAAAGCAAATGAAAGTAAAAGCTATGAACGAGAAGAGGAAGAAGAAATGCTTGGTTTCATGTTCACCAAAATTAATTCAGCTGAAACAAAACCTCTGAGCTGTCAGTGAATGGCCCAAGCTCTATCCCCCAGTTTGTGGAAAGTGACACCACAGGAAATGAGTGGAGTTTCACCTGCTTAGACCTGAATCCTGTCTGGCTTGAAGGCTTAGTGTTAATTAATTGCACCAGGCATAACAACAAATAATTTTTCCAATTTCACCAAAGTGGTCGAGATTGCAGATGAACAGCAACTAGCAGTTTATCACTGATTGGCACATTGTAGGGGTTCTGTTGATTGTGCTGATAAGGAGAACTTGGCTGATGGCAGCACAGCCCCCAACAGATGCCGAACCTATAATACCTGCAGGACAGTCTACTTGTCAAGAGTGGATATAGTCAAATGAAATAAAACGTGTAGAGGGAACCCTATCAGTGAAAAGATTCAAGGCAAACCCATTAAAACATCGTCAGGGATCTTTTTGTTTTGATTTTGCTTCTTTTTTTAACTCACTGTTGCTTCAATACTGTGACCAGTTCTTTAAGAATTTTAACCCGGCTGTAGCCAGGAATTTGATGTAATCCAACAAGCATGACTTTTAGTAGCAAAGGATATTTTTTTAATGCTCTCTGGATAGAGTGTTAAAGCAGTGGAGTAAAATCCAAACATCCAGGCCTTCAGCACATCAGTGCCAGAGCATCATATTCTCCCTAGGCTGAGGTGTTCTTTCCTGGGAGACGGGCAGCGTAATACAGGGTCATCCAACCGGGGACTCCGGGGCAGTCTGGCTGATCAACAGGACACACACACACACACACACACACACACACAAGTTTGTACAGCTATACTTGTGAGGACACTCACTGACATAATGCATTTCCTAGCCCATTACTGTAACCTCAACCTTAACCATTTTATGCCTCAGCCTTACCTTAACATAACCACAAGTCAGACCTTACCCATAAACTCAAAGGTTAAGTGTGTAGAAATTAGGATGATCTTTTGATAAACATGGAATATAGATATCATTAAAATGTTATAAATAGTGTATAAACACTTTTAATAATAAATCGTAGCATTTATTTAAGCCTTACATTGAGCCTTTTATATTTATATGGGAGCAGGTCATCCCTTCAATGGAGTGCGCCATCTTGCGGCGCCATCTTGCTGCAGTAGCCCAAAACGGACAAACCGGCTCAAGAAGGCCCTACACTTTTTCATACCGGCAGCTTGAATACAACCAACGAAGAAGAATCACCCCCCTGAAATAATGGTGAAGAAGAGGGAATAGAGGGAGTTTGTGAGAAGTCTACTGGAAGTTTGATTAGAGTTGTTTGAAGATTGTTAACTGTCTGATAACCGTTTTTCAACTGAAGTTACCCTAAATGGAGGACCACGCATATCTGATAACCATTTTTCAACCGAAGTTAGCCTAAATGGAGGATCACACGTATCCGTTAGTACCTGGGGGGCGTGTACTGCCGTCGTCGAAGAAGCGAAAACGCAATGAAGTTAAACAGAATCGGGACAGGCGACGACAGAAATCGAGAATCAAGATTGGTGTTCCCTTTCCCCGATGAAAATCTCTATTGAGAAATAAAGGCATTCAGAGCGACGCCGAAGTTGCCTGTTTTCTACTGGACAGGTAAGCTAATTACTCGTGAGATTGTTAGATGCCGTCGTCGACATTTTGGTAGAGGAAGGCCATCGTAGTTCTCCTAGTGTTTGGAGAGAGAGGGGTGAGTGAGCTGGGAGCGAAGCGTATTTCTGTTGATTGCATTCTAGAACCTAACTGTTAGATCAAGCTGATTTCTACACACTGCACCTTTAACCCATCCCTGAGGAGCAGTGGGCAACCACAGTGCAGCACCCTGGGACCAACTCCAGATTGTAAGCCAGTACCTTGGTCAAGGGTACTGACTGGAGATAGACCTATGTACATGTTTTGATGGTGGGAAAAACTGGAGGACCCGGAGAAAAATCACGTAGAAAAATCACACTTATTGATATATCTGTCACAAAGTTTTTGGAGCTGCAAGGAGCCATAGCTCACTGTGTGAGATTAGTTGATTATCTCCCCGCTGTAGCCCGGCTTCATACGCTGTCATCCCTTGAGGGAAAGTTAATTGATGAAGCAATGATCTGTGCAGAGATTAAACGTCGGCCATAATGTTTCTGCAGCATTTTAAAACATGATAAAAAAATGAATGGATGCTTTGCTGCCTTTTCGTGTTGATTTCTTGCCATAAGTTGAACATTACTGGTGAGAAAAAAGATTATTTCATTCACTGTGATGCTCGAATGCATCTTTTAAGGTGGAATGTTTTCTTTCATGTTGTTCACAATGCTTGAGTTACACCATGAATTAATCAGTCCACTTTAAATGCCAATATGACAACTTGAAGAGAATTTCAGAGGATTTGTCAAATATACATATATTACATGTACGGTAGTGAAATGTCTGGACATCACACTAATTCATTTGCATCTTTCTTTCTTGCATGATGACACACACTGTAGTAATTACTAGCTTTTCAAACACATACACATTTTATTTGCTATTGATTTAGTGGCCCAGTGCCATCCGGCATACACCCCACCCACCAAGTAAGGGTACAGTCAGCAGTGGAAATGCAAGCCAGATCTAGGGGACCCATTCCAAACCAATATCATACCAAACCAAACTTTGTCAATCAAGGCTTATCGTTGTGTGTGGAATAACTATCTTTGAGTCCAAACAGATGCCCCAAATACAATTTATATCACAGATTTTTTTTTTCTTCTAAACCAATGTGTTGTGCTGTGATGTTTAAGTGCAATACTCATATGAAATAAAGGCACAGTTACTTTTTACTTCTGCAAGATTGATATTTTGAAATTCGGGATCAGCGTTGCTTTCTACAGTATTCATCCCTTTTGTAGTAAAGTCATTGTGGTGACATCATCAGGTAAGCACAATTAAAGTACCTCTATTATATGCTTAGTGTGAATTGATGTGGATATGAAGTGTCAACAGCCAGGTTTTGATGCTTTACTGACACGTGTGACAGTGCAAAATACACGTTATTTACTAACGTTAAAAGACGGAGTGGTGTGTCAGGCTAATTAAGATGAATATGAAAACATAGGACACACTGGAAATAAGATGGTCCACTCTCTGCTCTCTCCTCTTCTAATCTGATCTCTTCTCATAAAAAGCAGTAAATCAATCAATCAATCAATCAAATAACAGCGGCAGTCAAAATGCAACAAATACGGCAGTGTGCAGATGTAAAATGTATATAGGAGTAACACCAGTGCTACACTTGTGAAAGAGCATCTAGATACATCCAGCAGAACAGTGTTTACTGCAGCACTTTACAGTTGAGGCTTAACCTAGACCACGCGCTACAATTGTGGTTATCATTGTATTAGTGTTGTCAAACACGTTATTTTATTTTTATATTATAATTTTTATTTTTTGTTAAATTAATATTGATACTGAATATTTTGAAACAGTTCTTTTATCCACTTTTTGGACTAGCGATAGCAGATGGGCTTTTTCCTGTTACTTGTCTTTAACAGCAAGCTGACACTGACACACGCACACAAACGCACACAGGTTGATGTGTCTCATTAACTGCTAAATACTATGCCTGTCACTACCTCTCTACAAAAGCAGCAGTTTAAGCAGGGCTCCAAACTGCGACCAATTTTTTGAGACAGCGTGAATAAATTTTACAACTACTCGTGCATGCCTGACCCATAAATTTGCTGACTCAAGAATCCCCTCAGTAAATTATATCTGGCTAAATGTCAGATTTCCATTAAAAGTTAATTTCTTCAGACATAATGTTAATAAGTTGATAATAAAACAGCTCAAATACATATCCTCTGTTGTCCTTTTCATAAAGCCCTTTAATTCTGTCATAGCAGGACTGTCATCGTATATATTATTTCATTACTTTTCATGGTGTTTAAGTTTTTTGCCTTAATATTGTTATTGACAATATTTTGGACAGGTATCGCATCGAAGTCATAATTTTGGTATCGTGACAACACTAGCTTTCAGTCAGTTCAACAGCTGTTTGTGTCTGCGCACATAAGTACTGTAATATTAAGCACACAGTTATTAGTTTCTCTCTGTAATGTTATCTGATCAATAAACATACGTGAAAAAAAAGCTGCATGCTGTATTTAAATTGTGCACTGTGTCAAGAAGAGGCACACAGTTAATATATCCTGAAAAGAAATGTTTATATTTTTAATTAATAGCCCTGTCTGTTATTACTGATTTTAAAGTCACGGTTTAATAACCCAGAATGTAATTGAAGTGTCTTTTGAACAATGGAATTTATTAAGGAAACTAATTGTTTCAGGGAAAATTTAGATTTGGTCAATTTAATCAATGCTCAATGGTCAGCCTGACAAGAGACTTTTTTTTCCCCCCTGGCAAACAGACTCAACTACTCTCTCTGACTTTAATCCATAATAATCCAAATCCATAACAGCTCACATGGGAAGTAGCAACTCATGGAAAGAAAACTATTTCTAATGAATGCAGAAAGTTGAAATTTGCAAAGCAGGTTGATTTAAAGTGTGGCCCCTAAATTTCCTGCTTTCAGTAAGGGGCTACAGTGCTCCTTGTAAAAAAAAAAAAAAAAAAGTTAGTTTGGAGCCCTGTTAAGGGTAACACATTACCCTCTATTCCTAATGTTAGCTATCACCATGTATTCCTAGTCACTTCCATGTTTTACCCTTACATCAGCAACATTATCTGCCAAACAGAGCACACAGCAATGTTGCTATGCTGCAACAGGGAAACCTGCTGATGAATCCTGTATGACAGACAAGGGCAGATGGCATCATTACTGATGTGTAGCATCCATGAACCAGCCTAGATTCTGACCCATGCAGGATGGAAGCAGATAAGTTGCTGTCTTCCCCATTCTCACTGTCAGTGTTAGCTGGTGCAATGTCTTATTAGCTACCTCCATGTTTGCTGGAGACAGAGGTGAAACTCGTGCACGCAAACAAAAATTTCTTAACCACAGACTGTTGCATCACTAACATCACAGACCCTTCCCCAGATGAAAGCTCTTGGCTGCCTATTTATGCCCCTCTGGGGTTATTCACATAGCTCAATGTGTGGACTGAGCAATGCTTAAAGGTGGAATCAATAGGATTTTAATAAAAATTAAAATATAGACATATACAAAAAGTAGTGCTGCTCAATCATCACTTCTGAGCATCTATATATGTGTGGTGGTGACTTTGTATGGAGAAACACTGTCCTCTGCCTGTATTTTGATGTTTTGCCTGACTCAGGACAAGACTGGGTGGGGAGGGTGCGTGTTTCCACAAGCCAATGACAGCATGCAGGTGAGGTTGAGAGCACCGCGGAGCACAGCATCTGGACACCATCCAGACCGGAGAAAGTTACAAATGTGGACATTGCGCAAAGAAAATGAAATACAGCCCTAGTGAGCAAGCGGATAAAACTTATTCCAGAGCGAGAGTGAGTCTCGGTTTGGCTTTCAGCCGTATTGGAATACTGAAGGAGAGGCTGGGAAGAGCGATGCAGAGTTGGGCTGCTGTGTGATGGACAGGTAGGTGCTAAACACTGGCTTGTTGGCTTGCTAAATTATTGACTTCTCCATTAGACAAATGTAATATTTCAATGTAGCTTGCTGTGTAACGTTAGGTAAGCAGTATAGCAGTACACGTAGTACACGCTAAGTTACGATACTTCTGGTGCATTGAGCTGGGAGGAGGGGCCCAGTTTGAATGCTGTGTTTGAAAACGGCAATGAATGAATGCCACTGACTCTACCTTTAGCTCCTCTGCCTCTTTAGTTGTCCCCTGCTTAACACCAGAGACAGTTAATAGAGAATGAGACCTCTCACTGACCGTTCATTTCCTGTATCAGTGTCACGTTGGTTTCGCCAAGGCCCTGCCCCTTTAGGAGACTGAAAACAGTCTTGAGTTAATTCATTCTCATGAGAGAAATGAACATGATCACAGATTATATTCTTGTACTCCATCTTCACCAAGGTATATACTGAACCCATATTTTACCAGACACATATCTTCAGAACATTCTGACACAAAAACAGCATTTTCCAGACACACGTCAGGAGAAAATTAACTTTGTTCAAAAAATCTCTGTCTCAGCAGAACACACTTGTGAGATTTGGGAACTGGTGCTGTCCACTTTGCTTCGCATTGGACATGAACAGACATTTAAATAGTCCTATAGGTGAAACCATAAATTAAAAGTGAAAACTTACATTAAACAAACATCAAGCAAGGCAAAATCCATTTGCTTTAATCCTTTTACATGACGTTATCATATTTCTAGACCACACGGAGGTTCTTAACTGTCTCCATGGGAGATGTGACTCTGCCTACTTAGGAGACGGCAGATGTGTATACCATTTTACACCACTGGCACAGCATACAGTGGGAGATCTTGTATTAATATTGACTGTCTTCGTTAACACTCTTCTATGGGAACATGCTACAAGAGAACAATGCCATGTTGGCATTGCCATCCCCGCTAAAGCTCTGCTAATGACTTAATCAACTCTGAGTGTGCTTTAATTTGTGGTCCTGTCTCTCCACGGCTGGACAGGATGCTGACAAGGAGTGTGCGCACTGCAATCCTTCTGCTAGCCCTCCCCTTTTGCCTGCGTTCCATCAGGTGACTGGATGACACTGAATGTTTCTATGCCCCCATGCAAGCATGCCACAGGAAACATCTGTGTTTTGTGATGGGGGAAGATTTTTATGACAGTCTCCCCTCAGGATAGACTCTGGCCAACAGCACCATCGTAAAGTGCGTAAAAACAGTGCTTAGCCAACTCAGGGAGAAGGGTATGAAAATCCCGACCTATATAGACAACTGGCTTCTCTAGTTTAGTCATCACTGGAAATTAGCGTTTCCATGGCCCCTGTGATTAAGCAAGTTAAGCAACTGGGCTTTGCCATTAATTACAGAAGGAGCGCTCTCCAACAGAGTCAGCAGAGGCAGTTTGTCCCGCTGCATTAGGATTCACACAAAATAAAACACAGGCTTGTTTGAAGATTTCTCCTGATTGGGTGGTGAATGCAAAGATCATCACAGATTCCAAAAATGAAGCCTTTTAGTGGGCTACAAATTTACTCTTAGAACCTAAGTTATACAAAGCAACTATTATTTTTCCATTTGTTTGAAGAGAATTTTACTTTCTATCTAATTAACTATGTATGTATTTAAAAAAAATTATCAAAGTACTTACACTTTCATTTGTGTTCAGTGAAAAATTGATGTCTGATATTCTATCAAAGGGAATACTGCAATGTTAAAGAGAAAAGAGTTTAGTTTAGTTTAGTTAGGGTTGTTAGGCATACACATATGACAACACACAAGTAGACAGCTCTGAAAAATTGCTGCAGTACTTCATATTCAACACAGCAGTACACATTGGTTTTGAGACTTTTGTTCTAAACATGCATGTTGTAAACTGGTGAAAGCAAAGCAAAGAGCACAGGTCCCAGTAGGAAAACAGTGCATTTTACAAGAAAGCAAATATGGTCATCTTCAAAGTTTGGGAGATTTTATTGAAAATTACAGAATCAGTGTCATGAGTCTTTCATGAGTGGAATCATTTCATGAGACCCCAGTCCAACCTTGTCTACTACTGTCCAGTGTGACTGACTCTGGGTGACAGAGCTGTTGGCAGTCATGCATGAGACACACTTTTTCTCCCTTTTTTTCTTTCTTCTTTTTTTTTGACTATGTAAACGTGTTTCTTTTTTCACATCAAGGAATATGAATTAAGAACTTGATGCGCAAGTCCAAGAGGTAACATCTGAGACTTGACATTATGGGTTAAAGGGATAATCCGGCGTAAAATGATCCCAGGGTCTTTTTCTGAACGGGCGCTCAAAGAAGACCTCCAGAGAGTTTTTTTCGCTCATTGACCTGTATCGGGTTTGACCGGAGCTAAGTTGCAGCCCAAA
>JAQLOL010000003.1:24753000-24765221 GCA_029783665.1 Naso thynnoides
GAGAGAGAGAGAGAGAGAGAGAGAGAGAGAAAAATAAAAATAACTAATTTCTAAGAAAGAAAAAAAAGCAACATATTTTTGCCTGGTGAAAACTCTTCAGGGGCAATAAGTTGGTCAACATTGGATCTATGCATAGACTCACAGATACAAAGTCATGCATTTAAAGCTTTTTCAGTGGCATTTACGATATTGATCAATACTGAAACAACACCGTTCATAAGCATGTCATCATTAATGTAGAATCACCTTATGATAATTCTTATATCTACAGAGGTCCACGGAGTTTTGTAAAGTAACCCAGATTTTGCAAGTTTTACAGCCACTGGAGGCTCTCTTTGTCCAGAAGAGGAGAAAACGGAGGAGTATTTAGTTGGTTGCAATCTGCAACCTCATTGCTAGATGCACCCTTTAAGTACAAAAAGTAAAACTCGGAAGATTTACTTAATTAATTCAGGGATTAGCAGTTAAAATTTGTCTTGATACGTTAGATACTGTACTTGAGCACCTCAGCCGTCATTGTGTCAGAACAATATTACTCACCAGACAACGCAACTCATCCAATCTTTAGTGAGAAATATTAAAATCCGGTCACGTAAAATACATGCTCTTCTAACCTCAATGAGTCTTTTTTTTTTTAAGTCTTTTTTTTTTTTTTTTTACTAATAGTAAGAAACAAAGGTCACAACAAATAATTATAATCTGATTGCTGTGCTTTTTTCAGTAACTGTAACAGATTAGAGCTTTTTTTAGTCAGATTCATATAATCCTGTTACATTTAATCCTTCACACGGCAACCCCGATGAGTCATCACCTCCATTAAGAAACAGTCACACATATTACACAGCTGTTATCTCCATAGCCTTTTATCTGGCTTTGCTCTCAGCCAGTTTCCTTATCTTCATTAAAGCAAGCTTTTATCCAGTGTTTTGCTCATAGCACTGTCTTGGGGGTAGGGTGGAGAGAGTGTGTGCATGTGTGTGTGTGTGTGTGTGTGTGTGTGTGTGAGTATTCTTCTTTCATCTAAACCAGTTTCATCACTAGAGTCCAGCCCCTCGTATAGCACAGCGTGTCTCTGCATTGTGCATTGGTTAAATGCCATCGCCTCTTACATGATTTTACAATTAGCTTCTCTTATCTGTAAGGGAACAACCTTTTATCCAGTTTCTTGTTTATAACGCTGTCTTGTTGGCCTCTGTAATCTAATTCCTTGTTCTTATCGCATCCCTCTTGTTGCGAGCTGCACTTTTTTCTTTCAAAGCTATTTGTTCCGAACAGGAGATAAAAACGCTGACTTATTGTAATGCCTGCTCTCATTCTGAATGTGATTCTTCTGAGCATTGTGTGCTGTAGCGCCTTGAACATCTTTATTACAAGTGCACTGACAATGACGGCTCGATCCAGGGCACTTTGCACAGGCCATATGGTTGGCACTTAAATCCAATGAATGCATATTGTTTGATCACAGGAGCAACTAAACCCCAGGCTCTGCCATATTCTTACCATGTGGGCATGCAGTAACGATGCTGACTTATACAAATGTCGACACTTATTGTAATTTAAAATAGTCGGCTGAGGACCTTAATTCTCAATGTAGGAATGTGAGATCATTGCCTGGCACCTTGAGAAATGTATCACTGTCACTGTGGATAACACAGTGAGCTACACAGGGTAAAAACTTGCCTCAGGCGCAGAGAGACAGGATGAATAGCGCAGCCTTTTCTGTTGCAACCATCATTCCGAAATGGTCATTTTGCCGATGCACTGAAGGCAGGCGCTTCACAGGAGAGTCGATAAAAACCTGCCTATTCAAGCTTTACTTTGACAAAACCTTTATCGAAATAGTTTTTTTCTTTTTTCTTTTTTTTTCCCCTTTCGTGAAAGAAACATGAATGCCAGTCTTAATAGTATTTTTTTTGTACTTGACCCTGCAGCATATCTGTTGTACAAATTCCTACAATATAGATTTCGGTTTCTTTTTTTCGAGGATAAAGCCTATCAAAGGTTTAATAGAGTTGCCATAGAGACAAATATTAAAAAGTAAGATGAAGTTGCTTTGGTGAGGTGGTTTGAGAAGAAGCTGTGGTTAAATGTCACACACACCTTAGAAAAATTTGGCAGTTTTTGAATACATAACAAATTCCTCAGTGCCAAATCTTGACAAGGCCAGTTAACCGTAAGCACCTTGTTTACTAAAAGTAAAACACTCAGTTTAGTCGTATGAGGGGCTGTATGGGACATTATTCATTCTGAATCTCTCACATACATGCATTTCCCTTTCAACTACATATATTTTTACTCTCACAAACATTTTTACTCTCATAATTAGACCTATATATTATTAACTCACATTCATACATTTTACTTACGTATTTATATACTTAACTCACAGATCTATTTTTTCCTTCCATATTCATTTATTTTAACACACATATTCAGACATTTTTTATCTCTGCATATGCAGGCAATATTTTAGATAATATATGTGTGTTGAAAAGATAATGTATGTAATAAATGTGAGTCAGAGAAGAACGTAAGTATGTGTGTATAGTGGAAACAAAAGGAGTACAGTAGAGATGGATGGCAGATCATTTATCCAATAGGATTGGCTGTCAGCCTTGCGCTGTGATTGGCTGAGAAGATCAAGCGGGGTCATGTTTAGGGCAAGATCAGCATAGACAGAGATGAAACTTGAGCACTGCAGCGAGCCATTGGAGTTTCAAGGAATATTAAACACTGTCAATTCGTTGACATGTTGCATGGTGTCTTCTTAGGGATTGTCCAATGGGATCAATTTCTTGCAGACTCTGTCTAACACGCCACCACTGAATGCGTAACTCACGTGACCTCAAGCTCCCCTCAACTTATTGTTCACCTGCAACTGTGGTAGACTGAAGAATTTCAGTGACAACTCTGTTCAGGATGTCATTTGATAGTGTTGCGTATGTCAGTGGCTGACCACCAAGCCAGAAAAATGAATCAAGCAAAAAGAACCAGAACATAAAATACAATAGTCCACAGAGAACCAAATCAAATGCTATGACATTAATAAATTTAATTACATGGGATGGCTGAAGGTGAAAGAGACTCATGAGTCTATCGTCGGAAAAACGTGCTGTCGGACCAATGTGCATCTGTCTGACAACTGAGTGGTCGGAATAATTGGTGGTCAGTCGGAACAACCGTCCCTAGATCCATTGTGCTCATAGTATTGTTTGACTGTTTGACTTTTGGGTCAAATGGATCATGCTTAGGCCCGTTTAGGGCCGATTGATGCATGCAAGGTTAAGTTGATCCCCAAACACGTTGTCTAGGTGTGATACTCAGCTTCAAGAAATTCAACTTAGTACAATTTCAGTTGGACTGACATGTTTACATGTATTTTAAAAGTCTGGTTTTAGTGGGACTGACATAACAAAATTAACTTTTTCTAATATCATGTAAAACTACTGAGTGCTATTTTGTTTTATAATCTCACAGTAATCACATTCGGTGCAGGTGCATTGCATCCTGTATGATAAATCAATTTCACATAGAAAATTAAGTGAAAATTTGGCATTTTGACAGTGAATCTTTATGAAATCCCCCTGTTAAAAAAGAAGTAATTTTTTTTTTTTTAATGGTGAATTTGTCTGTCTAGTGTGAACACAAGACATAATGTAGTTTGATACTACTATCCGGTGAGCCAAATGCCACCAGCATTACCAACATGCAGTAAATACCACATATAATATTTACAAAGTGTCTTTATATCCCCAGGTAGAGACTGTCTTGTGCTGAAATCACCTGAGTGTATGCACACAGAGATAGGGAGACACACAGACAGACTCACGTTGCAAAATACCTATGGGGGCGATGAAATCTAACCAGGCGTGTAATCTAAAGATTTCTACCAGAGGAATATTCACTTTTCCATCAGTCTGTTGCTCTGTTATCACTATCCCTCTTTATTCATTCCTTCTTCTGCCTCCACTTTTGCAGGAGCAGACGCTCTCACTTTCTAAAGTAAACATCACCCAATGGATTTATTTTATTCTTTCACTATGTGTTCGTGCATGTGTGTACTGTAAGTCTTTTTTAGCTGCCTGTGTATCTGAGTGATTTTATTTTTTTATTTTTTTATTCCCCAGCATGCACCTCCCTCTCTGCTTAGATTTCATTCCTAAAAGCAAATATCCCTTTCCAATACACAACACACACACATGGTAACACACACACACACACACACACACACACACACACACACACATATAATACTTTAATGGACCAAAGGGCTTCCATGTGTCCACTGTGGGGGGAAGCCTGACGTCCCATCGTGGTATTGCTGTGTTATGAAAAATGTATGAGAGGATAAAATACAAAGCAGAGCTCATATCTACGCAGTTCTGAATTAATCATTTGGTTTTAGTCTGCCAGTGACTTTAATATATTTTTTATCAATGTTTTCCTTTTCTTTAACTAGCTAGTTAAGAGCTTTTGACAGAATCAATATCTTTCCTATCTTCTGTCTATTCTTCTATCTCCATCTCTCTGTCAGTTACTTTTTCTAAATCTGGTTTTCTCCATCTTTGCTTTTATGTCCTCTCTCTTTTTTTGTTCTTCCCTCTCACATCCACCGTCTGTCCGTCCTCGCAGCTCACCTCTCTATCTCCTTTTGAAGCAGCAGCTATGACTCAGTAAACAGCGGTGTAATCATTCTGCCCTTCCGCAAGTCCGATTGCCAGACCAGCTTCCAGTTTGAAATATCATCAATATTTAATTAAGTGATTATCTTTTTGGGACACAACGCAGATAGCAATAGGAAAGAGGCTTAAAAGTTGGCTCCAGTTCATGGATAATCCTCTTGTCAAAATGGCTGCCCCCGCAGTGGTGTTACTGTCCACCCACCTGACCAAACTACAGATTTTAAGGACTGCACTGGGGCCAGAATGTTTTCATCTAATTGAGGTTTTTATGGTTTGGTTTTTCTGGAGAGCGGAAGCCTGGGCATTTGCTTTTCTGCCAACTTGTACAGCTCCCCCTTGAAAGATCCCAAACTGCGATAAGGCCTATTAGAATATATAAATATGTCCTTTACATACGTCCGGAGGTATAAGTCTCTAGTCTGCAACCATAAATTTGAGTTAAAATCATCATTAATCTTGAAGCGTCATCAAAAAGAGTATTGCTTCAAAAGTAGCTGAGCAGTGGGATCATTAAAGAACTGGAAAACATCTTTTTTAAAATTCAGGTCCAAAGTTACGTAGTAGCTACTTTCTGTAGATAGAATCGACGCTCACACAATACTTACAAGTGTTCTGCTACAGGCTGTAATCACAGCTTTTTTTTGAGGCCATTAGGTTCTCATATTAAACAATCAGCAGGAAAAAACAGATCTATTAAACCTGCTGTGATTTTAATAGCAGGACTCTTTTAAAAGCATCATGGGCCAAACCACAATTCAGAAGCCAGTAACCATGCTTGGCTGTTGCAGTCTGTTAAATTCACAGTCAGGCATCAGAACCTTTGCTGCATAACTTGACACTTTTGACTGTTGAACTTCTCCTATTGATAAAAATATGAAGGGCATTGCTGCATTTTTCAGCCAGTAGAAAAGAATGAATAACACTGAGCCATTCAATATTTCATATTTACCTTTACAGTCTCTAAAAAAAAATAAGAATGCAAGGACAACCCAGTCTCACAGCAAAATGTACAGTAACTACATTGGTCCACAGCCTAAAGCATACTTGACTTACATTATGGGCTCTTATATTGTGTTATAGTTAAATTTTTTCTGCTTATTCTTTTCTGCTGGTTTGCATCCTAGTCATGTGACTCTGAAGTTTCCCTCAGTAAAAGAGGAAGAGAAAGCTAAGCCAGGAGGTTGCACCTTTAATAACATGCAGTCTCAAAGTTATATTTCAATAACAATGCTGTTTTTCCCCATTATTGTTTTTGGTAAATATAATGCTGTATGATTTGCTTAAATGTGTAAAAATGATTGTAGCATCGGCTCTATAGCAACAATTACTGAGGATTATAGGTAGTGTAATGTGTTCAGCTAGCCAAAACAGACGAAAAAAGTTTGTTTCACGGAATCAAAGGAAAAATAATGGAAATAACCGGCCAGAATTTTAACCCATCTTACTGTGGAATTAACAGGGACACACTAGCGTTCTTGTACTGAGTAATGTTGCATTGTGAATTCACTGTTAACATGAAAACTGACAGTCCCTCCGTTAATCAATATGACTGCTTCAACAATAGAAAATGCAGTATTGTAACATTCTGGCAAGACTTGAAAAATCTGTGTAATAACTTGCAAACGAAAGATCATATAAATTCAGTGTGCAAATATTATGAAAATTAAACATATACATCTCACCAAAAATCTTATCAAAATGCATTTTAAAGCAGAAACAATCTTAGAATATTGCATTTTCCAGTGGGAATGAGAGAAATGTCCGCCACGTTTTTTGGTCTTACTGAGAGAAACTTAAGAGCCACATGACTAGGATGCAAACCAATAGAAAAGAAAAGGCAGGAAAAAATGTAACTATATCACAATATAAGAGCCCAAAATGTGAGCCAAATATGTTTGGACCAACTTATTATTTTGCTGTGAGACTGGGTTAACAAGCACATTTCCACTTAAGTATCTGTTAAATGTTGACATGCAAGCATAGATAATGACAGAAATGCAGACATTTGCAAAGTTAACCTTGTTTTGTCTTTATTCCAGTATCAGCTGGGTCAACCCTTTCTCTTGTTCTGCATTAAAAACCTCTTGCCTCAAGAGTCTCCATTGCTGGGGAAGCTCCTGTGCAGTGGGCCTCCCATTAAGAAACACAACTATTATATCTGTGTTGTTGTTGGGGGTGATAAATCAGCTGCTCTGAATAATTTACCAGCACAGAGGAGGAGAGAGATTTAAAGGTAGTACACAGAGAATGGAAAGCTCCCATTTGTTTGTCTCTCCTCTGGTCTGTATCGCCTCCCATCGCTCTCTTCCCTGATGTCTTTATGTCGCTATCAGTTTGCATATTACTTCTCTATTTCTGTTTGTAGCTGTCTTTAGGTTGGAATCATTCTGCTCAACACAGATATACACAAAAAATTGTTCTCTTTCTAGTGTTTCTAGTGGTCCAATGTGAGCAGGGATGTGTGCATGGTGTTATCGTTATTACTAGTATGTCCCAGACATTTACAGTTGATCAAGTTTATTAGTCGGTGGAGATGTTTGGTAAGAGTTATCAAAGGTTTAACAGAGGAGAGGCTGAGCTAAACTCTATACACTAAATGGACAAAGTGGCGCATATGACACCATTTTCTCATTGTTAATGTTTTGCAAAAACCTTGTATTTTTCTGTCAGCTTTTAAGGATGGACTTGTACAGTGGTTCCCAAAATGGGGGCCGGGACCCTCCAGGGGGTCATGAGACACAGAGAGGGGGGCCGCGAGATGCCTTCCAAAAATACTGATAGTGCATTTGCGCAGCTGTGCACAATGTTATATGCCACCTCCAGGGTCGATGGGGGTCCCCAGTCTCTTGCAATGTTATTTTGGGGATTGCAGGCTGGAAAGTTTGGGAATGCCTGGACTTGGATACAGTCGGCCTACAGCCTGCTGTTTACTCTTACTGTAGTCTCTATAAACAGTCTGTAGGCAAGGTAGGGTGATCTTGGTACCGGAAAAGCCCTGATTTCTAGTTGTAGGCTTAATGCAGCTGATGGGTTCCGAGATTAATTCTTACTGCAACACAAACGTCTTGCATAGAAGGACGGAATGATTGCCAACAGTATCATCCGAAATATATTTTTTTTCTTTTACTCAAATCCAGACATATGTTACTATGTATGCAGCTGTAAATATGTGCGGGTTGTTGCACAATTAACAGTTGCTGACACACTCATTGCACATTGCACTGAGTAAGTTATTGACCTAAAAGCTTTCAGTGTAAATGTAGTATGTGGGCAACATGAAATGAACAGGTTGTGACTATAATGAAAGGATGAAAATAAAATCAATCACCTGAGGCCCTCCAGAAGCAGGGATCACTTCAGTCAGGCTCCTTGTGCTCATGTTGTGTTCGGTTTCTTTTCGACCTTTCTTTGATTCTGAGTGCAGAATACGGTTTCTGTGACAGTGTCAGGAGGTTGCATCTTTAATAACATGCATTCTTAAAGCTATTTTTAAACGTAAAAGCTATATTTCTACATCACTGTTTTTTGGTAAATATAATGCTTTACAGTTGGAAGATCACATGATTAAATGGTTCATCAGTATGAGATTCAGACCAAGACAAACCAATACAGCTTGTTTATCTGTAAAATATTCTTACCACTAACACTTCTGTTACTATGACCGCGTTGCTACCAACAAGGACATACAGCACAAAAACAAATAGTCTCAGAACAGGAAAGATGGTTTCATATGCCATATTAACAGGACTGTCTGTATATTTCCTTAAATTTGGTTGGAATATTTCTAATGTGAATTGTTTAGTGTGACTCACTGAGAAACTATGAAGCAAAACAGAACATTTGGCTTTCTTATCGAACAATGCAAAACAAAAAACCTAGATATTTACTTGTCATCAAGCCAAGTTAATTCAAAATAATTACTAAAAAAACAGCTTTTTGCACAATACTGCCTGTACTCAGAAATCAAGATATCGTTGCATTGTTAGTCAGTACACAGTTTAGCTCGTATCTGTAACTTTCACATTTTTCACATCCTTTATTTGGAAGAAGTACTAGCTGAAACATTTTGGCCTTGAGATCAATAACAGTCTGGAAGCTTAGACTGATAGACAGAAAATTGAAAACTTTATTTCAACATCCAAGGACACTTTCACTTCTGTACATTCACAGGTACACTGTGAGTGAAAAATACCCCAAATGAACAAAAAATAAATAAATGAAAAAATCCTAGTTTTACAGGTTAAGATCAGGCAGGAAATATAGTTGATACACATCTGCGTAAAATGATTGAAATCAGCCTTTTAAAATGTGCTTTTAGTGAATAAATGCTTTTGCATCTGCTAAATTAGAAGTCAGAGGACCAGGTTCACTGCTCTAAACTCTTCTTTAAAAACACAACAACCTATTAAAGGTCCTTATGGACAACTTTCTGCCAGCCCCACCACTAGATATCGTAGTACATTTCCTGACTCTGGAGGCATGCCGACGCACAAGAGGTTACAGTCTGTTGCTCAAGTTATGAACTTTTGTGGTAAAGACATTTAAACAGTAAAATGAGACACAGATGGAAAGCTGGATAGCAAATATTTCAAGGTCAGACCTACTGTATTAACACACCACACCAGATTTTCTCCTTAATAGTAAGAAATGATAACTGAGAAGCAACGTTTCACTTCAAATGATATCAGTTAAACAGTCCAGTGCTCACTCCATGTAACACACATCTGTGCTTTTCATCACTCTGAGCAAACTTCATGCACAACAATAAAGGCATAGCAGTGGGCGCATTCTGTATGAACCATGAATATGCTGTGATAGATCAGCAGAAGGACACTAATTTTGTCTCCGCTGCACCTTGTCAATCTTTAACAAAGTCGTTAAAACCCATGACGTCATAACGTTACAGAGCTGCAGTTAAAAAACACAGTTTCTAAACCTTAATTCCTTGAACACACATCTTACGACTGAGTTGAAGCACGTCTGCTTATTTTGTTGGTGCTCGCTGAAACAGATTAGAGCAGCCACACAGCAAGCGGGAGCGGCACGTCAGACGCACGTCTCACGCACGCCGGCAGCGACACAGGCTTGCTGATTTTTTTCATGAGATGCGTGTGGTTCTCTGCTAAAATAGACGGAGAAATAACCTGTTGCCAGTCATATTAACATCATACCAATGACATTCACTGTAGTTTCAACATTTCCAGTGTGTCCTTCAAAATAAAATCTCTCACATACATACGTATATGTGCAAACAATCTCTTAATTTAAAGATTTCATTGTGAAACATTTTAGGGATCTTGTTATAACAGACTATATTTTAACTAGTTCCGGGGTTTTTTTTGGATCAATGACAGTCAAACCAGAGACCCAATGTGGTTGACTTGGCTATTTTGTGTAAAGGGGGAAAAATGATTTAAAAAAAAGAAAAAAGATCATGTGTGGGCAGTAGTTTCTACACTTTTACTGTCTAAACTCAGTGTGAGTTAAATGAAGAAGTGCTGCGCAGGAAGACGTAAGATGTGTGTCGTGGGCATAAGAAATGCTTGATTTTCACCCTCACATTTGTCACACAACACAGCCATGTTGTGCAGGCTTTGTAAAACACACAGGGAGATGCTACAAGTCAGTAATTGTGTAACGTAAATGTCATTTGCCATCATGAAACTTCAAAAGCAGAAAAGCAAAGTCTGCTCACTTGATTGCTGTGGTTGCAATTCACTGTCATGGAGCTTACTTTTCCTCTTTTCATTATTTAGGACCCAACAAAATAATCATATCATCATTTTTAAGGAAAAGCATTAGCTTTGTTTTGCACCTTTTTCTGTACAACTCTGTACACGTAAAATAAAAAAAAAACCTGAATTGTCAAACATGTAAATGTTATCTCTATCACCTCTAACTTCAGCAGACTTCAAATACAAATACAATACAAAATGTGTGTATTTAGCTGCAAAAAAGCAGTGTACTGAAAAAAAGGCAGTGTTACTTACAAAAATTATCACTATTGTATTTTTCAAATATTAATTTATCCTTAAAACTCATAAAGAAAGTCAACAGTTCCTACGGTCACAGAAAATATGAATGTCATGATAAGATGAAGTCAGCACTGATACATTTATTTTAAACTGGCTTCTTAAGTTTCAGCAGTTTTTTTTCTGTGCAGCTTGGTAGATAAAAGAAGACACTAACACTGCTGAGGTTTTTGAGGCGACTCCCACTGCGGCCACAGATGCTGTTAAGTGGATGCATTTATGAGAGCGTAAGACACTTTGTATAAAAGCATCTGCCCAATGCCATTTGCTAGTTACAGTGTGTCGTGAGCTGCTTGAAGCCTCAAGTTAGCTTTGCTTAAACGGAATCCTGTCTGAGTGGTTAGTTTTATCACAGTCATAAGGTTTTGATGTTCTCATGTGAGAGTCTTTGTTTGAAAACTGGGTCAGCACATGAGACGGACCTTGAGGAAAACATTACTGGATGTCATTCATGTACGTTTCACCTGACCCATTCTTCATGAGGTTCTCTGTATTGAAAGATGCTGCAACAGTAGCCAAAACACTTGATTATCACACTCCTGAAATGCCTTTCTGACTGGTTTCTTGTTGCACGTCTTTCTATGTGACTTGTCAAATAAAAGAGCAGAGCGGCAGATTAAGTTGGATTCAGCTATGGACGTTTGGCAGGTGCCAATGTTTTGCCCGCCTGATCCCTTCGCCTGTCACAGCACATCCTCTTGAGTGATATTACATAATGTGAATCCAGTGGCTCAGATATTCACAGTTTCCTCTCTCACAGCGACTGTATGCCAAAAGTCCAACCGTGAATGGAAGCACAGTGACACCAATGACAAGCTGAATTTGTGAAAACAGGACACAACAGAGAGAAATGTTGTATGAACTGTGTTTCTACTAGGGCTGTCAATGGATTAAAAAATTTTAGCGAGTTAATCACTAAAAATTATGTGATTAATTGCGATTAATCACAAATTGATCACATTTTTTAAATTTAGTTCTGAATGTACCTTGAAAGGATATTTTTCAAGTCTGTAATACTTTTGTAATAAAATTTGCTTGTTTTATGCAAAGGTATGTTTATTATTATTGCAGCCATTCAAAACAATGAAAAATACCGTGATTTTGATCAAGCAGTCAGTGCTCTGCTATATTTGTCTGTTGTGATCATGGTTCATTTGTTCTTGTCTGTTGTGTAGTACAACAACAGCCCCTTCAGTCTCGTTTCCATGTCTTATTTATTTTACTGATATTTATTATACTAATATTCATATTCAATGTCATATTTGCACTATCCTCCTTACTCAAATATTAGAATAATTATAGTCACATGGCACAATATCCCTATTTTTAAGTTATAGTCTCATTACTTTTTTTGCACAGTATGTTTTCTATTTATGTGGGTTGTTATTTGGTTTATTTATTTCTTGGGGCCCTAGTTTCGTAGACCGGGTGCAGTCTAGGCGCAGCGCAGGTGCGCCGCGCCAACAGGGTGTGTCCAGGCGCATTTGCAAGTTTCGTGCACGGCGCA
>JAQLOL010000003.1:24765321-24780932 GCA_029783665.1 Naso thynnoides
ACGAAACTTTGACTGCGCCATGATGAATATGTGACACCTCCCCCTGCCGCGCCGCCACACCCATCTCGGCGCAGCGCGGTCTACCAAACTGCCAAACTGACCGCACGCTGGGCTGCGCCGCTCGAAACTTGCACTGCGCCGGCTGCGCCACCCTGCGCCACCTGCGCCACCCTGCGCCACGAAACTAGGGCCCTGGGTCTTGATTGCATTTTTAGTACTGGACTGTTTCTCCGCGTGAATCTGTGTGTTACTGTCACGTTGGTCCTATCTTGTTTAATTTGTGAGCTGCTGTAACAAGAGAATTTACCTGATGTGAGATTAACAAAGTTTATCATATCTTTTTTTAGCCTATTAGTCATAAGTGTCTTATTAAACACTCACCCTCCATTCGAGAGTCAGACCTCACTATTATAGTGTCCCAGTATAATACAGGTTACAATATGGTTTCAAAAAACGGAGTTACAGAGTGATTTCATTGAGGTACAGTGTGCTAAGGGAGCTAGCCTGGAAGCTGACAGCGGAGTGCAACTGACCATCACAAACATGAAGTTGTTCAAGGCGCCATCACTGCTAAGACTATGTACGCCTCCATTTTAGCTTTCTTGTCTTAAGTTGTGTATCTGGTATATATGTCTATGGTGGTGGCTGCATCGCTTCCTGATTTCTCATCTTATGGGGCAGGCCGAGGACCAGAACGTGAGCGCTTTTGTCGTGCTTGAAAAAATTAATGATGTTAAAGCAAATTTGCTTAAATGCCTTATTGACGCATTAACTTTGACAGCACTACTTTTAACATCAAAGGTCAAGGCACAATATGGTCATTTTGTCCATATACAGTGCTCAGTATAGAAGAGGACAAAATAGAATCTTTTCGAGGTTGTGATTATTTCATGGACACGGGACACTTACACTGAGTATTTGTTTGCTGGCATACAAAATACAGATGCATCTAAAGACTAAATTAAAGTGATTAATTACTTTATATTTCTTTCACCTGCTCTGTATTGTCTGAACTGTTACAAGTCCTGCTGAGATCTCATGAAGGAGCAAAGTAGCCTTGACATGTAGGCATGGATTTAAATTTTTAAAGAGGTGCATGTCAGGTCTGTTAATGTGGCTTCTGCTACATGTTGACGTAGAAGCATATATCTGGTTTTACTGACAGGTATGTTTAGAGATCATGCATCTGATTGCTAGCTTAGATGTTAAGGAGCAGGACTCAGATGGTATCCAGTACTCTGAAAGGCAACAATACACAGCTGAAAAATGACAGCAGCGTGTTTTGTTTACACAGAAATGCAGATATACATAACCCCAGTGTGCCTGCATTTGTATACGTATGCACAAGGTCCATGTTTCAGAGCTCCCCTGCATTGGTCTGTGGAAATGCTTCTGTGTAATGAAGCAGAAACTTTAATAAGGACTTTACAAGAAAGAGATTTGATTCTTTCTCTCTCCCTCACGCTGTCTCTCTCACTCACGCATACCTGCACACACCATCTAATTTAAATCCCACCCAGGTTGAGCGGTCAAGGGGGAGAAGAGAGAGGGGGAGGAACATGTAATGAATATTGGGACATATATTAACTGTCACAATGGGACGTGCACTTTCACTTTTTCATCTCCTCACTCGCCTCTCTTCAGGGTCACTCAGCCCTTCGCTCCCCTCCTGAGCTGTGGCTGCTCATCTGCCTTTGATGCGTCCATCCTTACACATTCAGACTGACTGATGTGACTCTCATAGATACAGGAGGAAGGCTGGAAGATGGCAGATAGAGAGGAAGAAAGGGGATGGAGTAGAGTGTGACACATTCTGCATGTGAAAAGAAAAATGACATAAGGTTTTGTTGTTAGCAAATTCTTACAATGAAAACCTTAATTATTGTAACCAAACTAGAGCTGAGTCACCTGTAAAATTTGAAACCAATTTAATTCCTGTTATATCATATAAATGTAGTTTAAAGGGTCAATGAACCAAAATAAGCTAAAAACAAGCTAACATTCAAACAACAGAGATGCAATAGATAATCCACAGGCCTCACTGTAACAGTGACTGATAAATAGTTTGTCTGCGGTGGAAGTGCATGAGTTATTTAGCTTTTATTACATGCACATACATCTCTGTTGCTTAAGTTAATAGACACAAAGTTTTCAGTTAAAGCTGGAGTAAGCAACATCTGGAAATCAAGCTAGTTGTAGCATGAGACCCCTTAGGAAACAACCCCGCTGCTCCCTCCCCTCTCTGTTTTTGCTCCGGCTCGCATTTAATTTCATTTGTGTCGCTTTCTCTTTTAAGTCCAGGTTGCTTCAAAGATTCCCAGTGAGATGAAATGGTTAATGGGGAAAATTGCAGCGGTGTAACTGGTACGTCTCATCTCAACTCAAGCCAGCTGACGGTGTTGCCTGTAGCTCAGCTTGTCAAGATGGCAGAGGCCAGTTTTAGATAACATTTCAACAGCCAATCAGCTCATAGCGATGTCTCCTGTCGCCAAGAGGCATAGGGTAAAGCAGCTAATATGAATATGTGCTCTTTGAAATGGCCCATGATTGGCCGAAAAGTGCCTGTCACTGTCTGAATCCAGCACCAAGGAGAGGTGCAGAAGTCTAGTATTCTTCCAGACCACCTGAATTGCAACATGCTAAAGGGTTATTACGGAATTTTTGTCTGATGACACCAAAGATAAACTGCCAACCTCAGCTTTGATAACTTTTGTGGTATATCTTTTTTCTGTCAGCCTTTGGATGTTTCAACTTTATTAACTTTTTTTATTTAAAAATTTTACAAAAGTAACTGCAACAGATGCTCAAATTGTCTTTCATAAACAGAAAGATGTTTTTGTTTTTTCCTGAAGAAAGTGTCCCCAAACATACTGTTGACTGCATGTCCTTTAAATGATCTGATTGTTACTGAACTTTTTAAAAAGAGTTGAATAAATGTCATTCGCTGCTGTAAGCACCTCAAATTCCATTCATCTGTGTTGCAGGAAGGCACCAGAGGTCAAAGAGGCGGATATCTCAATACCTAGCCAAATAAAACCAAAATTATGTGCATCTCAAGCAGGTAATGTTACATTGTTATTGTATGATATTGTGAAAATATTGTAGTCCTCTGTTTCAACATTTGCACATCGCACATCCGAGCTGTGAAGAATCAGAGAAAGAGAGAGAGAGGGGAGAAAAAGAGACACGGGGGAGGATGGTTGTACCCACAGCAGGGGCTCTTGTCTGCCATCTCTCCCTGAGACAACCTTTAAGAGAGATCAGGGGAGGTGGAGAAGGAGAAACTGAGAAATGCAGGGGTGGAGGAAGCTGGTCAGGGGAGGGTTTTCTTGAAGCTCAGTGGAGCGTTGATGTGTCTCTGTCCAGCTGAGAGCAAAGAGATAGAGAACGTATCTGCTGTACCAGGGGGTCTGCAGAGACACATGCGGGAGCAGCAAACGGAGAGAACAGAGAGGCAAAGTGAAGCAGAGAGCCCAGGAAGTTTGCTCTAAACTGAAACTTTTAGTGTTAATTCTAATATTTGTTATAAATCACTTACGTATGGCATCATGGAGGACAACTTAGAGCTAAACCATGCTGAACTTTTTTACTGAGTCTTTTTTTTCTCTCGTGTTATTTGTCTCAAAATGGGGAAAACTTGCTGTGCAATGAACATTTATCAGACTGTGATGGACAGCGATGCAGTTGTGAAACAAATGCCTGTTGACCTCCAGCGAAAGAAGAATTCAGCAGACACAAGTACTTACCATGAACAAAGTGAACTTATGAACTGATTTTCATCTGGATCCTTTAATAGGTGTTTTTGTTTTTGTTTTTTTACACTGTGGCACTGGCAGCATCTTATAGTCTTAGATTAATTTTGTGTTTAAAATGGTTAAATTCTGCATTTAAATCACTAAATTCAATAAAATATCTATATATAGAAAAGAGAGAGATTGAGACAGACACACAGAGAGAAAGATGACGTAGAAGAGGACAAACAATAGACAGGAGGAGGGATTAAGAGAAGACTGTTGTGATAATAATTACCACAATCATTACTTTTTTTACTTTGCTGTTGATGTTGGCTCTGATTTTTGATCGAGGAATTGAGGAGATGATTGAAGCTGCACTGGGAAACATTTTTATGTGAGACCACATTAGTGAAGTTGCCCAAAGCAAACCAGTGCAACATTGGAGGAAAGCATCAAATCTGTCCCGCATTACTGTAACTGCAGAGAACATATCCTCCTGCCTGATATAGATAACTCATATTTCTCTCCAACAAAGTTCATCAAGTTGAGTAAGACACAACCTCTCAGCCGGTGAGTAGACATTTAATGACTTTAAAGGCAACTTTGATAGAGCAATAAAGGTCAGGGTGGATTGATAATAAAATGTTAGACCTTAAGATGTTTCCCATTTCTAGCTGACAATCCCGAACCACAATGTTTTGCGTGTGTGTTTATTGTAGGCTATTGTATTTATTTTATTTGTACCGTTAAATCAAGGACATATATGAAAATAAAACAGAAAGCAGATGTCAGAAGGGTTTGAAACGAGAAAGGGTTTATTAGAGTACCTCACTGCAAGAAAATACCCTGGTGTATATAATGCCATGTAATGCGATGATATGTACAATACAAGGGAATCAACAATTTTACTAAACTTGACCCAAATCATGGTCTTTCCCTAAACCTAACCAAAGCTTAATCATAGAATCACCGTATTAAAAGCTTTATTCTTCTTGTGACAGTCTTGGAGTTTATTTATGAAGCCTTAAAAATTCCCCAAATTAAGAGGACAAATGAAATGGTTATGTATTCCCTTTAAAATTTGTATGGAAATGCTAAAACAACTGATGCTGTCATTTTACACCTAGGACTGGGACCAGTCCAACCCTTGCCCTGAAAATCTGAAGCATTTTGACATCCTTAGCAGGACTTCACTTGTGCAAGTTTAAGTTCAAATTTGTCATTTACATAAACAAGTACAGTGTACAGTTAATGGAATGAGATGCATTTTGGCCTGGTCCTACCTCAGCCGTTAACACTTCAAATACCCTAAATGCTATTAAAAAAATTATTGATATAAAACTCTGCAAAGGTGCCATCTTGAGATCAAGATGGATGTCAAATATTATTTGAGACTCACTTTTTTTAAAAGAAATGTGAGAAATATAAAGTATATGCAGTATTTGGGAGTAACTAGTTACATGTAACAAAATTATGTAATTTAATTACAAAATAAATGCAATTGTAAGTTACAGTTCAGTTGGAGTCACTGAGATAAAATGTGCAATTAAATTACAGTTACTTTTCAAAATGTTAATGATTACAAAGGGTATTACATGTGAATATTTTTTGTAAAAAGCTTGTTCACAGTGCCTTGTTTTGCCATTTCCAGTCAAGGCTGTTTAGGAAAGTTAATGTTTGATGCTATTCTGATGGTTTTGATTGGATCTCTTGTTTGAATTTTCTGCCATTAACACTGCCTGGTCTCAACATTTGAAAAAGGTTAATAGTTGAAAACATTCATTAGAAATTTCTGAAAAGTAATCAAAAAGTAATCAAATGTAATAAGTTACATTACTTTGATAAATCAGTTGAAATAGTTATATTACTTATTACATTTTGAATAGGGTAACTAGTAATCCGTAACCTATTACATTTCCAAAGTAACCTTCCCAACCCTGAATATATGTGAGATTACATAATGTGCTGATATTTAGGTGTAATATATACATGTTATGTTCAGTATATGAACATTGTTTTCATTGAAGAATTCATGTCACTGTATACTAAAAAAATATTACACAAAAAGCTGTGTGCAATGTATTCATCACTGTTAGACAAACCAAAGGGTTTTCTTCTGTGTCTTACTTTGAAATTTTAGTTTCTTCCTTATCTCACAGGATCTAAAACGTAGCGAACCTTTTAAGAAAAATGGTTTATTTCATGGTCGACCGTGTGGATCCAGCTGTGTGTGCGTGTGTCTGTGTGCTGCGATTAAATGTATGTTGTGAACCTCCCCATTATTAAAACATGGAGATTACACATCCTGAATGGGCCCTCTATTCTTCATATGAAAAATTAATGGAGAGCAGAGAAGAAGGGAGGAGAGAACAGGCGGGAGGAAGGAGGAGACGTGTTGGCAGGGGAGATGATTTGAGGAGGTGAGAGCAGAAGAAAGGACAGAGCTCTGGCTTTAAACACTGAACCTAGAAGGTACATTAGAGCTATCAATAAATCAAGGAAACAAGGCTGAAGCTACGTCTGCATTTTTTCATAGCATGTCACATTTTTGCAGCAGCTGAAAATAGCTGTGCTTTACCCCCCCCCCAAAAAAAAAAATGTTTTACTCTAAAATGATTTTTTTACTTCCTAAAACTTGTGTAATCAATTTCTTTTTTGATTTGCGTAATGCTTGTCTATTATGTATTTACTGACAGCAAAGTACAATTGGGCGTTAGCAGCTGCAGTGTTTTGCCACCACATTATTACAAAATTCAAATCTAATTACATTTCAATAAGCGTGCAATGCTTGGATGGCCACACATTTAATTATCGGTGCTTCATACTTTATTTGAGTTGGTCCTAATTATTTATGTCATTTTCTAATAAGCTGCCACATTCCCACAGCTAAATGTCTCGATGTTTTATGACTTAAACATTGTGTTCTCCAGTAACGATCAAACGATGATTTACAAGGCTGTTGTCTGGGATTTGAGAAACCTTCAATCATTTCTTTAATTTTACCAAAAAAAAGTCCCTTAGAAAGTTGGCCATGGACAAAAGTCAACTTTTCTAAACCATGTGTTCTATTTTTATGATGCAGCTTAGCACCATTTTCTTGTGTTAGCAGAAAGTCTCAGTCTCAGTCAAGCGTTCTGTTTGTTATTGATACAAACTCTACATATTCCTGAATGATGATTTTACATCAGTACTGTGACTGGGGAGGCTCTTATGGCCTCGTCCTGCTGCTCTTTCCTCTTACAGTTCTTCTCACAATGTTATATGCGAACAGTATTTTCTATTTATTGCAAACTGACCTTATATTCCGACCGTATAAAATCGATCAAGCTCTATTTTACTTGTCTGGTAGGTTGATGACCTTGTTTTATTGGCATTTTAGTGAATCTCTTTTAACACATTTAATTTAAATCCTGCTGATGCCAGCTTGAGGTTAACCAGTAAAATGAAATTTACACAACCAATTAAAGTCAAGACTTTCACATTGTTAACATCGCCATACGTTCTTACATAGCTGAATTAGCAGTAAGTGCCATTGCTTAGCACTTCCATCTTGGACCTGCAGGGCACCAATGACAGTCTGTAAAACACAGACGTTGATTTGGATGGCCAGGGTTCAGTCATCACGAATCTAAAGAACCAATCACATCAGCTTGCAGGGTGGGGTTTTATCAGAAGAGAAGCCTGTAGCTGCCACTGACTGCACAGTAATGATCGATGTAGGTTCTGCCTATACAGCTACCTGATTAAATGACTTGTCATTATCACTGTAAATCCAGGGGCGTGTCTAGGGAGTGGCTAGGGGTGGCAGAGGGCACCCCTGAAATCTGATTGGCCTCCCCAGCTGCCAGCCTATTTGATTAGTTATCTGCCCAGTCAGAGGTGAGCATGATTGAACTGTGTGAGTAGAGGTGCAGTTAACCAGAGAGGCAGTAAAAGCACATTGTAAGTTTTTGCACAGTTTTGGAAAGAAAATATTTTAACCACCTGTTATTTTTCACTGTCTAGTCATTTTTTGTCAAGTTAGCAAAGCTTTGCTTTTATTTTGTTGGCACTTTATACAGCAATTGTATTTTCAAATGTGCCGTTTCTTCAGCTGTATTTAGCCCATCTTTTTAAGGAACAATTTCTGTAAACATCACAAGATGGAAGCTTCATATTACATTCGTGTGGTGCGACTCTGTGTTGTGACTGATTGGTCTATTTTTTCTTTTAAATTTAATTCTAAACACTGTTACGTTGGTAAATGTAAGTAGACGGGGTAGTGGAGACAAAAATGGTAAATTAATACTATTTAGGTGCTTGTATGTGCATGCTCATGTGTGTTGGTATTTCATGATGCCAGTCTTGACTTTCTTAGCATCAGGTATGCTCAAGTGGCAGAGGGGTAGGTGGGAATTGAGACAGGGATCATTTGCATATTCAAAAAAAGATTTAAACAGTAAATAAAAGCAAAGATTTAAAGGAAAATGTCCAGATATGAAAGTTAGATGAGCAAAGAGGATGTTTTAACGCTTTTTTTTGGCTAGGTAGTGAAATCAGGTGCTCTATGTTGCCAACTAAGACAACAAAATGTATTCAATTTCACTGTTACTCACAGTACTGTCAGTAAAGGCAGAGAGACACATGGATAAACTGCATTTCCGTAGAGGAGGGGGGGTGATGGGAAGTTTCTTACAGCCTTATTCCTTCATCATTAGCACTCACAGGTACATGTGATTCTCTCAAAAACCTTTCTGGACTTTTCTCCTTATTCCTGCTATTAATCGTATACACCCACACATGGATTTCTTTTTTTTTAGTAGAGAATCTCAAATCCTGGTTTCTATGTAGGTAAAAGTCAGTTGCAACTTCTATAGCTAGTAGACGATCACCTTTTAAACTTATTAATGAACTTTCTGTGACATAAACTCAGGATACAACATGTGGACTTTGCAAAAGCTTTTAGAAAGATTACCAACACAACATATGTTGTATGTTGTATGCAGATAATATTCTTTTCCTGGTTTCTGAACCTGAGCGCTCCCTCCCTGCATTATTTAAAATTATAGATACATTCTTGCACATGTCAGGTTATAAAGTAAACTGGTAAAGGTCGGAAGCCCTTCCTTTGACCTTCTTTTGCCCTAGGACTTTGTTTCATGGAGAATGTTTTTCTTGGCCCAGTAATGGTATTAAATACCTAGGAGTGACCATTCCCCCTAGACTAGGTGACTTGGTAAAGGTCAACATCGAACCGTTACTAAATCATTTTAAAGTAGATATTGAAAGATGGATGCCTCTGTTTTTGTCATTGTGGGGTAAAGCCAACGTATTGAAAATGACCTGTGTACCTAAGTTTAATTATATGCTTCAGGCACTTCCAATTAAAATTCCACATAAATATTTTGAACAATTTGATAAGCTTCATAACAGATTCCTCTGGAATGGTAAGTGCCCTGGACTTAACTCACATTAACTACAATGACCAGTGGACCAGGGCGGACTGGGTATTCCAAATTTATTGTTATATTATTATGCTTTTGGTCTCAGACGCCTTGCTCATTGGTCTTTGCCTCCAGAGTGCGCTCCCCCCTGGCTCTACATCGAAAGTACTCTCTGTGATGCTCTTCAGCCCCTCCACTTTGTTACTGCAACATTGCCCAAAGAGACTCAGACCCACCCTATACTTGCTAACATGCAATGGATCTGGAAAAGAATTTCGATTAAACTCAAATTTAACCTTCACCTAAACCTATCAGCATGTATCTGGTTGAATCCCAAGTTAAAAATAGATTTAAAAAAAACTTTTCTTTGGAAAGAATGGATGGAAAAAGGCATTATTTTACTGGGGGACTTATATGGGGATGGCACAGTGAAATCATTCACAGAACTGAAACAACAGTATGGCCTTTCTCAACATCAAATTTGGAGCTATTTTCAAATCAGACATCTCCTCACCCTAACATTTGGTTCTGCTTCAATAACTCTACCCAGTTCGGATGTTCTCTCCAAGGTAATTAAAGTATTTGGTACAGGCCACGAGGCCTCAAAATACTATCGCCTGCTGCTTAAAAACTTCATTAGTAGTACCTCTGGTCTGAAGTCAGCTTGGGAGACTGATATTAACCTTACTTTCACAGATGAAGAACGGGAAAACATTTTAAAGAACTGTAAGAAAATGTCGCGAGAACTTAGAACAAGATTAGTGTAGTTTAAAATAATAAATAGTATATATTGGTCCCCTTCAAAGCTACATAGGGCAAAACTAAGAGATAGCCCGAACTGTTGGAGGTGTGGGGGGAATGTGGCCACACTTCTCCACATGCTGTGGTCCTGTCCAGCCACACAAACTTTTGGTTTAATATATATGATAATATTAAATTGATCCTTGAATCTGATTTCCCATTCTGTCCAAGTTTCTTTGTCCTAGGTGATCTTCTCCCTTTGAAAGATGTTCCATCAGCTCAGGTGGAATGGGTTCAGTCAGCCCTCATGCTGGGGAGAAAACTTATTGTTAAAGAATGGAAAGCAACCTCTCTACCATCAGTGAGGGTGTAGTTTTCTCAGCTGGGTATTGTTGCAGCCCATGAGGCTCTCTCTTCTAGACTAACTAACCAAGTAGAAAAATATCAGGCTTTATCTGTCCACATGTGATGGGATATCTATCTATCTGCCAGTGAACCTATGTTTTTTTTCCTCTTATTTAATTTGTTGTTGTTGTTGTTGCGACGTGTAAGAGTGTGGGGGTGTGTATGTGTGTGGGTGTCTGAAAAAGAAAAAAAAAAGATGGATTATTGCACCTGTAAATAAACTTTTTGCTTCAACTATACATTTCTTTTCTTGTGACTTTTTCATACTGGGAAAAAATAATGTGAATATTTTAATTGTTTTGGCACTTCTGTACCCCCCTCTTTTTTTGTGTGCCACCTATTTGCTGATATTATTGTGGACACAAAATTCTGTTTAATTTGTATGGTGAAGCATTTCTAACGGTAAATAAACCCCAGTTTCAATGAAAAAAAAGAAAGATTACGAACACAAGGATAAGGAGCAAAAGATGTTTTTGTTTGTTTGTTTGTTTGTTTTTTTTAAATTAGAAGTTTTCAACCACAGCAACCATAAGAGATCCTTAAAAAAAATCCTGCATCTGTTTTCTACTTTTATCATCTAGATGTTAATCTTCAATCAAAGTAGAGGAAGATGTAAATATTGCCCATGCCACCAAAAATGTAAAACTTTGATTTTGTACTGGCCATAATGAGATCAAATATCAGAATGGGAAAGTTGCTGAACCCATTTCTATAGGAATCACTTGTGTACCTCTAAACTATTGCTCTTGTTTTTTGGTAGCATTTTCATTGACAACTATATAAAATAACCAAATATAAATATTATAATGAGGTTTTTGTGAATATTCTCACTTTAGTGATTTTGCATGCACACATTTTTGTGTGTATTGCATGTATATTCTCTGTTTAAAAAGTGGGAAAAATGTTTTTGCAAAATATTAAAGCAATTAATTGAAAGCATTGGGAGCCATTTTTTTTAGATTGCTGGGGAAGAGTAAAAAAACAAACAAACAAACAAAAATTTTCAGAGGCAAAAACAAATATGCAGATGAGATTTTTTTTCTTCAAAAAAGAGGCTTAAAAAAGCCTCTTAAAGTACCAACTGACTTTGAAAATAGCATCAAAACAGGAAGCAGAATCAAGCATGATGAACAAAAAACAGGATAATAACAGCGATAAATGTTACAAGACCGAGCCAAACCAAAATTTATTGCCAAAAGAAGGCATTAAAGTCAACTGGAAACTTTTCAAAAATATCCATTTTCAAATGAAACAACTGGTCTGAGGTTTGTGTTTAACAGAAACAATACATTTTCATTTTTCACTAGCTTCATCCTCATGTCCTCCCTCGCTCAGGCTTTACAGCAGAAGGCACTCCATTGTCTCCACAGAAAGCTTCTTGTTATTTCTATAACCTTGTCATGAATTGAGCAGGATAAGCACTCAGGTATATTTAAAACAAGAGAGAGATAAAATTTAGAGAAATTAGGAGAACCATTAGTATAGGTGCTCAGTCAGTGTTGCCTGTGCCTGTCTGGTCATCTGTATACCGTATACAGTCAAAGTGAAGTGCAGCACACACAACACAGGCCTGCATTATATAACGTCATGATTGTTTGCATGATGCAGTAAATGGGCAGAAAAAGATGAGCAGCGTCTCATCTGATCCTAACAAAACATGTAGTCTTTGCTCTCACAGAAGAGAGCATCAGGCTCTCTAGCACTTTCTCATTTCAAGGCAGCTCTGACCTTTTTTTTTCCTTCCTCCTCTTATTCTCAGACAGGACATGTGACGCTTTAACAAGACAGACGCAGCATGTTTTCATGGTCAGGGTCTCACAGTGACACTTATCAAGGCAACAGCAGGCTCACTTCACTGCTAACATGACTCAGATTGATGTCTGATATTCTCTTCTCTTGGGAAAAACTTTGCATTCTCACCATAAAAAAAAAGAATTCTTCAACATTTGGTGATCACAATTCATTTTCTCCTAACATTATACAATTAGAGCAACACTGCCAATCAATAAATGTGATAAGGTGATAAATCTGTAAACTTCTCATTCCCCGAAGCCCATCATGCCAGGATTTCCTCTCTGATTAGTAGAGTTTGTTTATGCCACATTGCTGTGTTGCTGAAACAAGCTGGAACATGCTGCACAGTGCCACCAAACAAACATTATCTCTGCTCAAATTAGTTTCCCAGCTGTGTTTTCTCTATGATGTGAGTATTAAGTTCTAGGGAAAAAAAAAATCCTCTTTAGGTGAAGGGTTAAGGCAGCTACAGCCAATCAATTTCCCATCCATCAGGACTTCTCATGTGTGTGTGTGTGTGTGTGTGTGTATGTGCAGAGGGGTTAATCCAAAGAAAATCTATCAAGTAAATCAATCATCTTCCATCACGCACAGATTAAATGTCAACATAATCAGCAACTCTTACACACACAAACACACATAGATGCATATACATATGAATAAATAGGCACAAAACACAGACTGGGCACACACAAATATGTCAATGTAACTTGGACTGCCTCTTTGCTGTGTGAGCTTTTGGACTCTACTAGCTGCACACACACACACACACACACACACACACACACACACACACACACACACAGTAATAATGTGAAAAGTACAGTGACCATTTCTTTTCATTGATGTCGCCATCCTGTAAGTGGTCAAAGTGAAAGAGTTCAGTGGATACATGGGAAAGGACAGTAACAGTGTTTGATTATATGTCTCAGTTTGACTTATTGTGTGTGTGTGTGTGTGTGTGTGTGTGTGTGTGCGTTTAGCCATTTTAGAGACAAGAAAACACTTGTAATAGTTAGGGAAGCACATGTCCCTAAATAGCTCCTGTAACATAATTACCAGTGAAAAACGGACACGCAAACACAGTCCCAGAAGCATGTGCGCTAACACACACACACAATATGCTGTTTGTCATGTCCGTTACAGCGTGATGGCTGTCATGGTAACTGGCAGATCATTAGCCAGCTAGCAAGCTATAAAATTAGCGTCCCGTGACAGAAACATGCAGACGGGTAGAACAACAACAACAACACTTAAACACAAACCAACACACATTCATTACCAGAACAGACGGATGTACTGCAGCAGTAACACACTCGTGTTTTAAAGCATGTGACAAATGTTAGTGTGCAGAGCTGTCTCTTTGCTTCAGCTTTGATATCTGTCCACATGCAAGTTAAATGTGGAACTAAAGGCATGCAGGAAGTGAGCAAAGCAGAGGGAAAAAAAGACCAAAAAGTTAGTTAAACAAATCACATGATGCACTCTAAAAATCTAACTTAGATGTGAGCTTTGACAACACTGACGATCACATGCACACAGTTTTATTTCTCTTTTATTAAGTCTGTCTCAGTCTGCCTCACTTTTTTAAGCAGCAGTCGCCCTTAAAATGTGAAAAACAAACAAACAAACAAACAAAACTATTGGATTTCTTAAGTATTTAGCACAACTATACAGTTCACTTCTTCCTAATTCAATGGTTCTTTTTGGTTTTGACCATAATAGCCACTGCACTTTTTGACAGAATTACTAAAAAAATTTTAATTATTCATCCAAAGCGACCTTAAAAGATTTTCACAGATATACACTTGCACACAGAACAGGCTTATCTTCAGAGTTAATAATCAATGAGGATATTAACAATTAATCTAATTAGCATTGAAAACAAACTAGAAATGTGAATTCTCTTCATTCAAAACATAAGAATAAATGATTAAGAAAATGTTAATTCAAGTTTAGAATTCTCCACAATTGCACAGGTTTAGGCCAAGTCGGGATTGATGCAGGAATCTTGAAAATTGCATTTGCTCCAGCTGAATATCAAACCTATATCACAAAAAACTGGCACTGAGCTGGCAGATGTAATTTCTGTAAATCACGCCTTTAATTTCCAAAGAAGCTGACAAATGCTTGGCAGGTACGACCTTCTGCTGAAAAACAAAGCCTGAGGTAAATAAACACCTCTGCTTCTGCCACAGAGAGAGGCAGTTTGTTGTGTGATTTCTATTGTATAAAAACAGGCTTATGCAACTACTACAGGCCTATCTTTACATAATGTTCTGACTCTGTACCTGAGTCCATGTTATGATAGGCAGAGTAAGCGGCCCAGAGGCATTATCCCGCTGCCTTCTGCAGAAACCTGTGTTGCAGGCAAGATGGGATATTTCATGTGCCCCTGAAGCACGCTCTGGATCTCCAGGTTAAATGTGCACAGAATACCTCAGAAGAGACACTTCCGGCATCCTAATCAGGGTCTTGGACTACCTTTATATTCTTCTGTCAGTGCAAAGGAACAGCGGCTCATCTTTGAGCACCCTGAGGAGAACTCAGGCACTTCAAAACACTAATTTCAGTCACTTGTGTTTCAGGTTTGTCCTTTGTTTAGTTTACAAGCTCATGAGCATATCTGAGAGTTGTGGCATGCACTGTTAATTTAAGACATTGTATCTTCAGGCTACTCTCCCACTTCCTCAGCACAATTCAATCCAACGAGAATGTTTGGCTGAAGGTGTTAGTTTTTGCTAATTATGTTGTCCTCAGATTTGCTTGGATGCCCAGACCCTTGCCAGCAGGACTTTTAGATTTCAGCAGTTAAATTTCATATTACGGATTTTTCCTCAGTCTGTTCCACACAGAAAGATGACAACAACGTTTTTTTTTTTTTTTTCAGGGTAAACTTAGCTAAGCAGCTTTGATTTTACTGAAGGTCGGACAGTATCTTTGGTCCATGCAAGAACAAGCTCTCCATCTTTTAAGCCAGCTTATAGTCCATGTATTGCTTTCTGTCTGGTCTCTCATGAGAACTTGCAATGAGAGGTCCTAAATGGTGCTCGTCATGCCTGGTACACACCACGCAACCTGCAAAGTCCTCAGCTGTCTTGGCTGTTTTCACTATAGAGTGGTTGAGTAGCCTACAAATAAACCATTAGACCCCCACGCTACTGTTTATTTTTATGTGTGACAAATGAGCTGATGCTGGTACTGTATGTGCTGCGGGCCATTTAGCAGACCAGGCCTGTTCCCAGTGTTTCCACCTGCGACTGGGCCAGATACAGTATGTGACATGCTAGATATCCTGCGAAACTCTGTCATGCTGTCTGCAAACTTGTGATTGTGTCCTTGTACAATTCACATGTGAATCGTTTACAGGAGCGTGAACTGATTTACGTGTGATCTGGAGCTTTTGTTCAGCGATCTCAAAAAACTTTCATAGACAGTAACGCCTCCTTTCCACTTACGTATAACTGGTGTCTGTGGATTGGATAATGCCTTGAGTGTCCAACGCAAGGAAATG
>JAQLOL010000003.1:24820773-24838491 GCA_029783665.1 Naso thynnoides
ATAGATAGATAGATAGATAGATAGATAGATAGATAGATAGATAGATAGATAGATAGATATGGCACTGCTGCCAATAGCTAAATCTCCTCTAATAAGAATGTAAGAATGTCAAAATGATCTACAGCCATGCTAAATAGTTCTCTTCATGAATAAGCGTACTGTCTTCCTTATGTAACTATAGACCTGATGCTACATCGAGGGTTCATTTGTTGCTACAAGTAACTGAAATGTTATTGAAAATGGTTACATAACTTCAGTGCACAGTAAAACAAGCCCCCAGGCATGGGAGAGTTGAGGGACCTTAACAGGGTCTGTCCTGTGCACTCCGGCTTTTTCCATCTGAAGTTGTTTTTTGTAAGATAAATAATGTTGAACAGAAATGTCATGCCGAGTGGAGAGAAATCCGCTCTACTAGCCCTGCTAATGAAGCTCTCTGGAGGCAACAGTACTGAAAAACATGGCATTTATTACTAATTATTTGTTAACTGTTTATATTCAACAACAGTATTGAATATTACATAATGTTTTCAAAGAGAAATTCTCAAGAGATGCAGAATGTCCGGAAAAATGATCTGATGCAGTCCAGCTACCAAATCCACTGACTCTGAGCGAAAGCTACTTCATCCGAGCCGTTTATTAGAAATCCTCAGATAAATGAACTCTTCCTGCTTCATTTGGAGTTAGGCGCCTCAGCTCTACCCAGTCATTGATTGTGCTCAATGATTCCAATTATAGCATAGAAAAAGAGCATACAATTCATCATCAGTCATGTCATTCTGCTGTTAGGCAATGACCCTTGCAGGCATGCCAGCTAAATCATCTTGTGACATTACGGATGGGGTCATTTGTAATTGTGTCATGCTATGATTACTACGCCGTTACAATGGATCCTTCTGACCTCAATGTGATTCAAGGAGTTCTCAAAATAATCATGAACCTGAGTCTATTCTCATAAGAGTTCCAGCCTCTAGGGTGACGAGAGTTCAGGAGTTTAACCAGAAAGGTTTTCAGAAGTGCTGGAGGCATGCATGACAGTTTTCTGAGTTTTTAGATCTTTAAATGCTCACAAAACAGTTCTAAAAAAGAAGAAAAAAACAATGAATTTGAACTGGACTATTCTAATTTAACCCTTGGAGAGTTGTGGAAGTGGTCAGTTAACCATTTGCTGAAGCTAAAACCTGCCGATTCAGAAGGACCAAAGGCATCTCAAATTTTCTCAAGGGCTGTGATGATATTGGTTATATTGTCTGCATTATCAGGGATGAGCGCGACACATGCTTCACCTGTTAAATGTAGTGTCATGCATAGAAGTACTGAAAACCTTTTATTGTTTCATTTGTAAATGCTGACATTGAATAAGTGATGGTATCTATGTGGTCAGCCAAAAATGTGACACCGTATGTATATGCCAGTATATGCCAGCGGTATGAATGAAGGTTAGAAAACTGTACCATTTCTTGTTTATGAATGTGGCTACTCTCTGGGAGCTGATTCATAGACATAGGGAGCAATGCCAGATTACTAAGAGTAAGATTTACAAAATAGCAACAACCAGACCATTTAGGTGGTAAGAAAAGGAATGCTTCCTTGCCACAAAGCCAATAAAAATTACCAATAGGTGGTATGCCTTTGTATGCAGGTGCTCTAAGGAAATCATGAACTATCACACGTTCTCCATCGCTTAAAGTGATATTAACAGGACCAAGATCTGGTTTATACGTTGGCATGCTAGCAACAGGGTTTGGGCAATGCGAAACCCCCATAAAATGGCCTTCTCCATTTGAACATAGACAAATATGGTGTGAAATACTTCAAGCGTATAGGGGAAACTACAGTGGCTGCAAAATCTGCAGCAAACCAAAAGATCTGCTTTACAGGCAGTGTATGCTTTGTCCACTCTGGGCTACTGTAGAAACGTGGTGGACAATGTGGTAGAGGACCCGCTCCTTCTGTAGAAATACAAGGCATATTTTAGGGTCATGAAAACACAATTATTATTCTTTCAGGTGGTTATACATGAATAAAAAACATACATATGATTATTATATTCAGTTTCTGCCACAAAGAGATCCCTCTTAATCCTACACACTGGACCATTAATCAGCAGACTGTCCTTCAAAGCAATATTTATCAAATCCAATGACTGCATGAACCAGCTATAGGTCATCATATCATTCAACCTCTTTTAGATTGTGTTGGTTCTGTGGCTGAATAAAGGCTGCATGCTTTGGTCTCACAGATGTGTAGCAGCTGTTTTCCAAAAATGTTGGTAGAACAATAAAATGTAAACCACCTGCATTCTATGGAAAGAGTACCGAAAATATCTGTTTAAGTAGAAGTGCTGTTTCCTTGATGAAATTGTACCTAAGTAGAAGTAAAGGATGACAGAACAAGTCTTAGTCTACAAAAACCTTGGCTTTTTCTCAGAAGAAAACCTGTCCTTTAAACATCACTTCGAGTGCCTTACTAAGAAGCTCAGAGCTAAGTTGGGTTTCTATTACAGAAACAACTGTTTCTCTTTCAGTGCTAGACAGAAACTAATCAAACAACTTTTTTTAATTGAGTAATTGACTATGGTGACATTGTATATATGCATGCAAATTTGTCATCTTTGACAGTGTTAGACTCTGTGTATCACACAGCAATAAGATTTGTCTCTGGTTCTGGTTTTTGCACACAACTGCAGCTTGTATGAAAAAGTTGGATGGTCTTTCTTACACAATCAGAGAATGGAGCATTGGTATATATTTTTAAGGCTGTACTGCTTGAGCTGCCTCCTTGTTTATGATATCTCCTGACTCATGTTCATCATTCCTCGAGCACATACTGTTTTTTGGCGAAAGTGCTTTTCAAGTCTTTGCACTTTCATCCTAGTGTAAGCCTGCTCTGTGTTCTTCCTCTGTGCTTTTTGTTGTTTGTGTGTGTCCCTGCAGGTACGTCAGAGGGCGGGGTCTAATTAGGATGACAGGAAGCACCTGGTCAGTTTCCCTGAGCCCATAAAAGCTGGCAGCCACACCCCACATCCCACTCTCTCGATTTCTTCCAACCTGGGTCCCTCCGGCATAGTGCTTCTGTTTGGTTGGCTTCGGCCTGGTCATTTGTTTAGTTACACACCTTCCAACACCTTACACACATCACCATACACATCCATCAGCCAACATAGTGATTTTCCCATTTACACACCTCCCACTATCGTTATTGCTTTTGGTCTTTGTGTAATTACTTAATAAAACTGTTAAACTTTGCGTTAAAGCTGTGTGTCTCCATCTTTTGTCATAGCTTACCAGTCAGGTCATGACAGTAGGATAAAGGACTATTTGATGGCTAAATGCACACGATCTGTTACTCAGCACCAGTAAAGTGACTGTTACTGATGTGACTTGCAGATTGTTTTTCAATTACGTCCTTGTTTATGTTTACGTGGTCTGTTTTTAAGTTGATTGTTACATTTATGTGAAACTTTTTATGCTGCTGTCTTGGCCAGGACTCTTTTGCAAAAGAGATTCTGATTCTCAATGGCAATATTCCCGGTAAAATAAAGGTTTGTTTGTTTGTTTTTTGTAAGAAATGGTGTAAAATGAACTCAAGTAAAAGTAAAAAGTAGCTCATTTAAAATGTAGTCAGAATAAAAGTTACTTAGGTTTTTTGGGGGGGGTCAAGCATCGATGTCACTTTGCTGTCTGGGCGTGTGTGACTGGCTGTTGTTCACCTTCTTGCACTGCATTTAGCCTAAGCCAATCAGATGGACTATTACTGGCACACAGACGCAGCAATAGTTATTAGAAGACTTGGAGAAACACTGTTTTTGCTTTGTAGAAAAGTATAGTTACTTCCAACATTTTGTCGGAAAAAAGTAAAATTACTGATTTTAAAAAATACTCAAAAAAACTACTCAATTACAGTAACCTGAGTAAAAGTAACTTGTTACTTTTCACCCCTGTATATGATGTAAGAACAGACATCTTGAGATTTTTTTTTTACTTTAAATGTGAATTTAAGCGTTCAGTGCATTGACATGTACAGTCCCACCCAAATAAAAAATAAATTAAATTACTCACGAGAGAATGCAAGTGCAAGGATAACTTGCTGTGAGCGTTATTTTGCATGCACATCACTCATAGTAGCTTGACACATCAACAGTTGTTAGGAATAATACCATGTGTTTACATACCCCACACTTAGACAGGAGGATTTCTGGTTTATTTGAGCAACGCGTTTCGCAGATGAATCACATCTCTAGAGTCAGCCAAGCACAATGGCAAGGTTTTTACAATTTCTTTTATAAAGTGATCCACAAGTTGGCTTAAAGGCTCTGATATGGGGTTGTTACTGGATATGATAGGTCTGCCAGAGCGTTGGGGGAGCTGCTTGTGAACCTTGGGCAGCAAAAAGAACACAGGTGTAGATGGATGTTCAACTTTGATTTTGAGATATCCAATTATTCTTCTGCACGTTATCCAGAATCATGTCTCTTTTATTCATTAAAAAAAAGAGATGTCCACAGGAGTATCCATAACAGGACCTCCACTGATGCGGTATGTAACCACATGTGGTTTTTTTCCTAATTGTTTTGCCGTAATACCAGCACCTTTGACATACGCTGTTCACAGGCATCTTTTCTATTCTTAGTTACATCAGCAGTTGTTTTGGGGTTCCTGAGAGTTTGTTTTGGGTTTGTTACAGCCCTGTTGTGATCATATGTCATTAAAAGCTTTCAAACTGAATAGAAAAGACAAAGACAAACATTTGGTAAAGTGGAACATAATTTTATTATGGAACAATCAATTCCTTCAACATCACATCCCCCAACACAGACTGTCTTTCCCAGACAGATGAACTTAAGAACGAAAAACATACACCATAAACAGATGATCTACCAACACACAGTGGTAAACAAACTTTAGGGAATGTAGCTACTCTGGGGTCATACAAGAGGAAACTGCAGTGCAGGGTTTGAAAATTAAAATTCAGAGGACATACTGCACAGACAAAAAGCTTATCTTTGTTGTGGTGTTTGTAAATGTAATAAATGTGTAAAGGAGTTTGTTACTAAGCTTGTTCTGCACCTCTGAGCTTGGGCCTTAGGCATTTCACCACCAGCCAGTGTCATGAAATTTAAATAAAGTCCCATATTTTTTCGGTATAATTTTTCTCTGGATTGCGGCTATTAATAAACAAAACTGAGCAAAATGCCACTAATAGGGACCAAAAAAGTTTTAGACTGCTTTCAATAGATCTCTGTGAAACAATTTAACAATAATATTAATCATCAAAAAGCATGCAAGAAAATGGAAAGCAGTAACTGATAACGGTGCAGCACCATTTAATGCAGTAAATTCCAGATAATAATCAATAACCTGTCATACTATTTTAAAGGTAATGTATTAAACCTGTTGATTTCGTGTTTCGTGATTTTTTAAATTTATTCCCAAGTAGCATCATTTAACTGTTTATAACATTATAATACCTAAAATTAAATCACACACTTATATAAGTGCATCATGTAGCTATTTCCCTCAAATTAACAATGTCCAAAAAAAAAAAAGAGATCTCTGTTTATTTATTAAGGCTTACCTTCTGAAATTATAATGTCTGTGACGATCATGAGAAAATTTTTAAATCTAAACATCAGGGTCACAACTCTCCCTAACCTGTCCAAGGGTATTTATAAGAAATGACAAGAAACGATGTGTTTGCTGAACAGCTTCTGTCAACCAGAGCAGGTGCTAGTGTTTCCATTTTTCCAGTTTGATCCAGATGCCCTTTTCCGGGCGCAGGATGAGCTCTCCTACAGGCCGCAGCTCTTCCCGTGTCTGACAAGCTTCAACATTAAAGTTGCGCAGAATGTGCGACAGGACCACCTTCTCCTCCATCAGTGCAAAACGCTGACCTGAGGAACAGTGGAGCGCACACAATGGTCACTATGGACATGAGCGTGGAGAGGGACCTGGTACAAATGAAACCTGTGTTGTCCTTACCAATGCAGTTGCGGAGTCCGGCAGAGAAGGGGATGTATGCATAAGGTGGCCTTCCCACTGAATTCTCAGGCAGAAAGCGTTCAGGTCTGAACTTCTCAGGCTCAGGGAAGTATCGCGGGTCCCGGTGGAGAGCGTAAGTTATGATCGTGGCACTAGCCCCTTTGGGCACCTTGTAACCACCTGCAGGAGCAAAAAAAAAAAAAAAACAAGAAAAAAAAAGAAACCTGGAATTTTACTGTCAACTTCAAACAATCATCATCATGAAAGACAGATCAGAGCTGTTCACCAAAAAAAGGAGACCAAATAAAAAGATTAATCTTGTGTTGCACACTTTGGATCTCAATTTTGTCCAGTCAGCATTGTAATCACCAAATTATTTGCTAAGGTTTAGCAAAAAAAGGTGATGTCACCACAACAAAGTCCACTGGGAAAGACAACACTACCCATGGGGTCAAACAACTACAGGTGCCCTGCTGAACTTTTCATGGATATTCCGTATTCCCAGAACTGTTGTGAGGACACTGTTATTACTGATCAGAGAAACAGTCAGGACTTAAAAATTAAAATATCAAGTGTAAGAAACCTGAAATATCCTAAGAGCACAAATGAGATGGATAAGAAATAAAAGTGCTCTAAAACTTTTTTTTTTTTTTTTTAATTAACAACTTTGTTTATTTGTGCATCTGTGCAAATACAAATGTAAACATGTGGATTTAAAGAACACGTATTAGTTCTTATAAAACTGCTGCTTCTTGTATCGGGAGCTCTGTCTGATTCTTTATTAGTTGGTTAATTAGTCAATTAGCTAGCTAGCTAACTGGCTGTGATTTGATTGTCGTTATCCAGAATCTTAATTGCTACCTATGGCTACTTTAATCAAAGTATAAAAAAATAGGGTTTCACAACAGCATGAAAGTTTGTCAACCTTTTTACTACACAAAGCAAAAATACAGAATAAAAAGGGTGATATTGATATATTTATTTACAGTATGCATAGACCCAGGAAATAATTCTTTGCATTATTTTAATTGTATCTGGGGTTATGTACACAGCAGCAATAAGGTTATAATGATTGGACTGAAAACATAACTTCCATGGCAGGGGTGATAAATGATATGTGACGGAAGGAAATAATTATTGTCTTTCTAAAAAAAATACCACAGCCTTCAGAGGTTCTCACTCAACAAATGAATGCTTCATTTAAGTGTCATCATTCATCTGTAACTCACCGAGGTAGCAGTCTTCACCGATGGTGCGGGCAAACATAGGCACAGAGGGAAACAGTCGCAGGGCCTCTTTGATCACACACTCCAGATGTTTGAGCTTCTTCAAGTCCTCTGTGTTTACTGGCCGGTCAGATGAACCTTTGCACATTGAGCAGAAAACACTGTTCAACTTTTCAGCACCAACAACAGATAAGCAGAGCTGCATATAACTAGTGGATAGATGGTTCATCTCCAGTTTCCTGCTGCTGTGCGTTTTCATACTTCTCCACCCTTACATAGAACACATTCCCTATTTTCGTGAGACACCAAAAGGGATGTGATGATGTTAGAAGCTCAAAATCATTTTTATGGTAAATTCATTCGTAGACAAATAAATCTCTACTTAAAGTCAAACAAACTAAAAATCTAATGGATTAATATCTCTATGCTTGAGAGCAAATTTAGATTTTCAAAACTGGTGCAAACCGGCCTAGTTAGGCTGTCTAGTTTACATAATGGAAAAAATGCAAGGAAGTCATGGTCAATGTACACAGCAGAGAAAATGATTAAATTATTCTCTTTGTCAGCTAAGAATTTCACAGCTATTATCCTTGTATATGCTTCCCTGGACTTATAAAGAACAAATGATTTGGAGCAAAGATGAGTCAAACGGCCTTTGGGCAGAGAAACAAATGATGACATGAAAGTGAGAAGGTGTGCGGTGACGGGGTGAGGGCATGTCACTGTTACCGAACACTTCCTGAAGTTCTTGTTGAACTTTTCTTTGCTCCTCAGGGTGTGAGCCCAGCAGATGTAGGACCCAGTTCATAGCTGCCGCTGTAGTATCATGTCCCTGCATAATGAGAGCAGTCAAATACAGAAAAACAAAACATTATTTTATGACTTTAAAACTGCAATAATTAATTTTTCTCCTCATGTTTTTGTTAGCCACCTGAGGGCAGTGGCAAAAGTTGCAAACTCTAATATAAAATATGAAATCATTGTGGCAAAAATTTACCAATTTTCAGTAAACAACTGGCAGACATGGAGCAGCATAAATATTTACATTCTGCTCACACAACAACTGAAAGTCTAATATTGCTCAGCGTTTATCAACAAAAAATAGACAATGCATCTCCAATTCCTCCCACCATACAAAAATGAAACCAAAATATCTCTGATGCTGGCATCCTATTTTGTGCTGTCACTGTCATTTGGAGCAGCAGTGTCAAAGTACCACCCATACAGCCATCTGACTCAAGGGATAGTTTTCCATCATGTTACACTTCTGTTTTCTTTGGGGGTTTTTTTGTTTGTTTGTTTGTTTGTTTGTTTTCATCAAATAACTTAAATTAATCAAAAAATGATCACTTAACCTACTTGAACAGACATCATCTTTGGGGAAATTCCACTTTGTGTTAGCTTTAATGGCAAAAATTTTAAAACATTTCAAGGGGGTGTGACAAGCCATATTGTGCAAACTGGAGTCCTAACAATTGATCCTGTCCCAAAACTTTATACAGGACCTTTGGGTGATTGGGAGAGCACATTTTATCATTCAAGCATATTTTTATTTTCCTGTTCATTATATTGAATTACAACCTAATGCTCATTTCTATTATTATTTTGCTTCCATTAAGTGAAAATGACAGCTACAGTTGACTTTTTGCCCCAAAAGCAAAAGTTTTAGCTTGTTCCACCAACATGGAGGGGTTGAGACCTATGAGCTGTACAGCAACCAGACAGCAGGGGGCAACTGAGATGCTTTGGCCTCTTTTTTGAATTGTTGTCAAGTCATCCATCCACTACAAATTGGTTAAGGTTTATTTTGCTCTCCACTAACACTTGAGGGATATAGACGAGTTTCTTGTATACAAACATTATTGCATGCGCGCGCACCCAGGGGGCAAAGACTGCTTTGGCAGCTTCACAACACTGTAGTCATCCACTGTAATCAACATAGATTTCACATTGTATTTTTGTTGATTCAATTAAAAAAACGCTATTTCAGAGTCGGATCTGTTCTTTTGTCTCTTTCATTTGCATATTAATATAACATCATATAAAATAGAAGCTTACAATACTACAGTCTTAGGACTCAATAAGTTTGCTATATAAATTAATATTTTGTTAAGGATTGAGAGGAATCACAAAAAACCTCCATGGCTTTCTGCAATATCCTGTGACTTTTATCTACTCATCGGGTTTTGTTCGGTGTTGAGTCAGTCTACCCTTCTCTTATCTGACTGTATCAGGAGCACGATGGTAAAGAGTGTCACTAAGCTCCGAGTAGACATTTTTACAACAAGGCTACTTTACGACCTGCCACATTTGAATAAATTTTGACTGCTACTGCAAATATACAGTACAAGACAGGTATGAAAGCTAACAAAGTGTGAGACAAAGATGATATGGCAGGCACACATTACATTGCAAGTCTTGGTAACTTGGACCACGCTGATTACATCAACAAATTAGTTCTCAGAAACAGTGAGAAATCACCAGATCCACATGCTATCCCAGACCATGAATGGGTTTTTGGTATGTCCAAGTGACCATCAATCATATGGCCTGACATATACACCAATCTCATGGAGAAGCCCAGTGTTTATTCAAATACGAAGTTGGAACCGCACAGACTCTTGCTGCCTTTCGGATCATCGGGACCCCAATCTGCCCTTTTTATGGCCTGGAGCCACAGTTTTCTTCTATTTTTGGCAAACGGGTGTGATCCCCTCGGGATAATGAACATTCTACAAACATCCCTTTTGCAATTTGTGCAATTTACAGCACAGCAACTCCTGGTCATATTCCCCGCTCTACTAGAAATGCAGTGAAAGTTGCTGCTTTTTGCCCCCTAGTTGTGCGTGTATCTCTGTGCTGACGTCGCACAGAAACCCGTCTATAAAGGCGTTTTATCATTTTTCCAAAGGAGTGCCTTGGATTTTTTCTCTTCCCTTCTGAACTGTTTCCTTACCAATTAAAGGTTTTGTAGAAATGTTCAAATGTTATGTCGGAAGCACCTTAACATATTCTTCTATTCTCTTTCAAAAAATATAGAGAGAGCCAAAATTTTAATCAGGTTACTTTGCTGCTCATGAAGAATAATATGCATGCAAAACTGAAAACAAATTAGGAAAAAGGGTTCATATGACTCCATCTGGAGTCATATGAACACTCAAACACACACACACACACACACACACACACACAGAGGCTCTTACAAATCCATCCAATGTTACGAAGGTCATCTTAAGTGTGTGCAGACTATTATCCCTCTCTCAGTGTTATTATTTCTCTCCCTCCCTCTCTGTATCATTTCCTCATTCTAGAACATTTCCTCTCCTCTCTTTATTTCCACAGCTTTTGTCTCCTCTTGCAATCTCCTCTCTTTCTCCCCCTCTAGTAACTCCCTTTCTCTCCTTCCTTCCTCTCCTTCCTTCCTCTCCTCCCTCTCTCCCCTCCCCTCATTCTAGCCGTCATTCTGTCACTCAGCAGCATAATGCCACTGCTTGCTTCAGAAATAGGATCGTCCATTTATGACTGTGTCCGTTCATCAAGGCTCTCCTGCTGTGCATTTTTCTCTCCTCACCTTCACCTCACACTGAAGGAAGGAGGAATGCGGCGATGATTAGAAGGAGCAGAGAAGCCTTGAAGAGCAACAGTTAGAGGTAGATAGATGAGGGAGAGAGAGGTAAGGATCACATGAATGTGTGAAAATCACAGAGCGAGAGTGAGAGCTCCTCCATCCCTCCATCTTTCAGTCTGTTTCATCAGTTGATTGCCCCTATCAGACAGATTGAAGGAGGCTCCATCTCTCTGTCTGACCGCCTCAATAAAGCTGCTGCGGCTTGATTAGCTTTTCATCACCAACCATCTCTTTCCACTCAGAGTTTTGGTAGCTCTTATTTAAGCAGGCAAGTTGCCAGAGATCATACTCATATTTTGAAGCACCAGCTTGAAAAAAAAAAAAAAGTTATCAGAGAGAGGGAGAGAACACATTTGCACAGCTCACCACGGAGCTGCCATTACAGGCAACTTCAAATCATTTTCAAGTAGTCTATCAGTAAAAATTCATATTAAATGATTGCTGCTGATAGCCACTTATCATTTTGAGAAGACAGGTCAACAGTCATCAAGTAGATATACGTTGACCCTAAACTTGAATTTTTCTGTTTTAACCGCATTGTAAAAACTAAGAAAAGATAAATATAAAACAAATTTGTGATACAATATGCATTACGATACACGGGTCACAATACCCTAAGGGATAATGTCCAGTGAGCTGGTCATTATTGCAAAAAGAATCCCATCAGGGTGATGCAGGACCCTGACGTGAAGCAGAGGGTTCTTATTACATGGCTATTTATCAAAGAAATCAATAATTTGACACAAAATATTGATCTAGAAATTATTTTATTGATTTAAAAATGATTTTACATTTTCCACTAAAAAAATTAGTCAGTTTGAACTGATTAGCCAGTTTAAACACACACCTTCCAGATGAACCTATAGAGAAGCCCAGCACACTATTACACACTGGTGGTCTGCAATTTAAAAAAAATGATGAGAACGGAGCATTCAGAGCCATTAAAAACAGCCCACAGGAATTACTGCTACATACCCTTACCTCAGTATTTCATACTTTGGCATCGTTTTAAACAGCAATCTGACTTTGTAACATCATTCAAAGGTTAAAAGAGAAAGAAATTCGTAATACGTCCCCTCTAATGTTAGCTTTTTCCTGTTTTGGGTCTGGACTGTGGTTGGGAAATAGGGCCAAAGTTGTTTCTGCTTCACTTTACTAGCAGTAGTCAGACAGGTCATGGGAGACTCCACCTTGATCTTGAGAGGCTGGCTATGAGGGAGGTTGCATGTAGGGCTTAAAAAGCCCCTACACGTACTTATGAACCTGTCAATAGGCCCAGCAAGTGCCTTATATGTGAATTTTATGATGGACTTTTATTCCTTAAATTCCTGCAAATATAGCTTGAGTTAACACATGCCAGGAAGTCCATTAGTCTCTCATATGGCCAGCCAAACAATCAGTCAGCCTTGGCTAAGGGAGTCCTTTGTGTGTTTGTTTTGTGTCCAGCACAGAAAGTCTAGTTTTTTTTTAATGTTTTGTTTTTTGTAGTTGTAATCAAATATTTACCTCACATTTGTATCTGATAGCCAATTAGTAAAACAAGCCAGCATAACGGCCAGCCAAAAATCATAAAACAGATCTGTTCATAGACTTTAAAGTGTCGTTTCCACACAGTCAGTGACTCATCCTGTCAGCCAGTCTTTGTGTGCAGCCAGCAAACTGATTTGCAATATTGAGCGATGAAGCATTCCTGGCCCTCTATGTTTAAACTTTACTTCCAGACTAATATATTAGCAACTGCTGGATAAATAAGCACCACTGAATTCCATATTAATAATAATCACATCATCCCGAGAGCCCAGAGTGACTTATGATTTTATTGATGGATTTTGCTGCAGTTTGTTGTTGAGAGTGGTGTGTGTGCGTGTTTGTGTGTGAGAGAGAGACTTCAGTTCATTCAGTACTGTACCACAGTCACCTCTGTAGACAAATCTCCACAAATCTCATCATATTTTTTAAATTAAACCATTCACAATTCCTTAACAATTTCTCAACCCAAGCATGGTAGGTCTAAGATGATCCCAAATATGGATTTTAAATTGTGCTGGTTGTTTACAGTTTGGGTTTTTGTCATCTGAACGCTCCCTTTGGGGTTTGACTGCTTGTGTTATTGCCCTACTAACTTCTAACTTTTTAGAAATGTCACCATGTTTCCAGATTTCATCATTAACTTGACAACTAAACTTTAATAAATATGTTAAGAAGCTAAAACTCCAAAAAACAAGACCCAAATTGTACGTGAACAAAAAGTAATTTGATTTCCAGATAATGTGTCTCTCTTAAAACTATGGTAACACAAAATTAAAGGAGAGCTATTAGGCTTTACCGTCTTTTCTGACCTATAAATGTTGTTACAATGTCAGATGCTTGTGTTAAATGATGTCAAAATGCCACATAATGAGGTACACACCTTTGGAAGTGAGTGAGGCTAAACTGCTGCTACAGAACGGTGCCGATGTTACTTTGTCACGTTGAAGAGTCAGAGGCACAAGCTGCTAGTAACATTTGTTCAGTGTCCTAGCTGTGTTTATTTTGTGTCAGTAGTCGGGTTGTGAGTACAGCGGAGTGCAGATGTGCGCACAGAGGAGGGAAAGGAGAAGAAAGGAACACAGACTGTTTAGAGAGAATGCAGAAAATACTAGGACGACAGAGGGCAAGAGTCACAGTTTTCTGAAGATCTACAGACTTTACTGTGAAGTCTGGCTGTTCTATACACATTGAGTCTAAAATCAAAATCAAAGACCTGAAAATAACTCTATGTCCTCTTTAAAAATATGACACCTAAATTATGAAGAGAGCTTGAGTGAAACTTCCAGAACACAATTGGACATTTTCATCAGCTGTTTTGACAAAGCCCTTAATCATGATCTCTTTTGATGCAAGTGACCTTTCTTGATGACACAGTTAACCTTGGTCAAAGTATTGAATTGTATTGATAATCATTTCAGTGGATGTTGCAATCAGTGTCCGACATGTCCATATAGGCCAATTAGGCCAATTAGGTTACAAGATGAATGGATAGACATTAGTACTGCTTCTGTCGCTGAAACAGAATTGAAATGTCTTCGTGTGACACCTTGTTGTAAGAGCTGTAGCTTTTCCCAGTGTCCTTTCACATTTGCTTGTTTGTTTTTCTGCAGAGCTGCTGCAGATGACAAAGCTTAAAAATTCTATTTTTTATTTAACTTATGCCTCCTCTCACCATCTGTTGTTGCCAGACACTCTCAAACTTTGTGTGTTTATAGGAGCGGTCCAGTAGATTTCCTGCCAAATTCAGTCTGGTGATAAATATTGTAAAATACACTCTAGAGACAAGGAGAAGCTGCCAACTGATCATAAGTCTCATCTGTTAACAGTAATTACAGCAATATTTAATAATGAGTGTAGAAATGATCAAATGGTGTAACATAGCACTGTCATTTGCATGATAACAGATGCCTTGTCTCAAACTATTGATCACTTATTTACCGTCCCATGCTCATTTTAAATTAAAGTGGATCATTAAGGTGGATTATTGAATGGGGTTCAAAATGATCCGGAATTTCATGCATTGCTCCTTTAAGCAAGAGAAAACAAGAGAGCATGAGAAAAAAATGGAGACTGAACCAGATTCATGGCGCTCCTGCTGCCAGCTTTCTCTGCTAACCCCTCAAGTTAAGTCTTCTTATACTGCTGAGTTTGAAGTTGAAGCTCAGTGTTTGTGTGTGTGTGTGTACAGGCAATAAATCGCAGGCTTTTGTGTAGTGATGACAGTTTTGGAGCTTAGCAAGAGCAGGAGGAGAGAGAAGAACATGAGAGAGGAGAAAGTAGAGAAGGGAGGAGAAGCTTTATGACACAAAAAGGAGCAGTTTGTTTCCTTCATTTATTCCTTACTTTCTTTCCTCAGTTTCTCATGTACGCACACACGGACACACACAGCCCTCCTTGTGGCCAGCTAATACAGTGTGACCCCTATCTGTCTTTCAGTCTTATCTCCTCTGGAGAGAGTCTGTTGGGACTCACTGAGTCTGTGTGAATGTGAATGTGCATGTGTGTGTGTGTGTGTGTGTGTGTGTGTAAAATAAAATTTGGTAAAACAACCAAAGCACAACATAGCGAAAAGGTACAATTAAAGGAAAAATTTATTTCTTACATGAACATTTAACTAAGTTTATGTGTAGACTACGTAGAGCCACATTCAGGAAAGATTTGCTTTGGGATTAAATAAACGTGACAAAAACTTGTGTCACACGGCCATCCACCTCCACCTTTAGGCCTGACAATACATAAGTAATAATACTAATTACACTGTCACTGAAAGCTTCCATCAAATCAAACACTGTTGTAAAATCATCTTAATATGCGTGATTGAGTGTGGGGCTGCTTTGCATGCACCTCAGCCTCTCTGCAGCAGTCCAACATCAGGACACAACCACAGCGACTTCTTCTTTTGACTAGAAAACAAATTTCCACAAACAGGAGAAAATCTTTTCCAGGAAAACCATCATAAATGCTTCCAAATGATGATTAGGTTGTTTTTGTGGAGAGCATAGTTTTGGTTTGTAGGCTACTATCTCAATTAGGGCCTGAATAATTTTGGGGCTGATGCCGATATGAGGGAGCAAGAAAATTCCAATGTCCGACAAATTGGCCGATATCTTTTTTTATGTGGTTATCAAATACATGTGACAAAAAATGTACGTAATGGAGGCGGCATTTCCAACAAACTTTATTCCAAACATCATTGCACTGAACTATCAGTTGGGCCCTAATCTCAATTTTATGTTGCCCCCAATGCCATATTTTAAATATTTACAGCATACTGAAGAGGATACAGCCAACACAGCAGTAAGTGCAGGCCTACACAAGCAGACAAATTTTAATGACATGACATTAAATTTACAACACAGTCACAACGAAGAGGAGTGAGGACAATAGAGTTGAAGTAGAGTGCTACCGTCATCCTGGTTAGTGAAACTTCATTATTTCCCAGGAGACCTCAGTGCCTTTGAGTTCAATTTTAACAGAATTTTTACTGCAAGTTTATGAGGTCAGTGGAGCAGTATGATACTACAATTTCAGATAATAAAAAAATAGAGAGAAAGAGGGAAGAGAAGAGTCACTTTTAGTTTCTGAAAGATAATATTTGAGTATAAAATTGAGAAAATTGTAGATGAAATGTTGACCTGAGCTCAATAGCTCAATAAACCTGTCCTCATCATGAGCATGCTGTCGTGCCAGTGAAATAATGGCCACTGATAAGTTTCTGTTGATTTTCTCTCTTTTTTTCTTTTTCTTTCTTTCTTAATAAGACTTCCACACACTTCCTTTTGGCAGCAATCATTGCAATTGGATGTCAATACAGGGAGGCAGAATCACTGACACATTCAAATGCAATTTCTCTTAATATATAAAGATTGTAAAGGTGACAAACAGTACATAGTAATCTGTTACCCGATGGTATCAACTTAAGTTGCCTGGTGCCTTGTGGACAATTACATTTGTGATTTATCTTCTTATAAAATGTCTTTTATTGGACATTTGACATCACTGGTATTCTCAAGGTCAGGGTACATTTATACACATCTCCAGGTCACAAAGAAATGGTAAATGGATCGTGTTTGTATTGCACCTTTTACCGTAAAGTGCTTTCAAATGTGCCTCTCATTAACGTGTTCACACACAATGGGCTCCCATACAACAGGGTTCAGTGTTTTGCTCAAGGACACTTCAAAATGTGACAGGAGGGGCTTGTTATCTCCGCTTTCCTTGACACCCAGTGTGTATTTAGTGGTAATGTGTGTCCGTCAAGATTCTTGATAGCTTCAGCTTTGATACTGTCAGTAATATATGGGTGTGTGTATGTGTGTATCTGAAGTGTTGATATCATCAGCTTTCTTGACTGACAGACTCATAGTAGGCTTTCTCCTGTCTTTCTCCCATCTCTCACACACACACACACACACACACACTCACTGTCTTATACACAAGGACACTGACCTCAACACACACAAACATGCTCACACACTTACACTACATACAAGTCGAACTGATGATCCATTACTTGTCTGTGTGTGTGTGTGTGCGTGTGAGTGTGTGCGTGTGAGTGTGTGCGTGCATGTGTAATAGCCCTGCTATCACAGGCTTCAGTACAGACCTGTTTGACATGTGATTGATGTTTACATCTCCGCATCCTATTGTTTGTGTGTACATGTAGGTGTGTGTGTGTGCATCATTAATGTCACACATGAGGTGTCAAGGTTAAATGTTTGTCAGTTTCTGATGTAAACAAGAAAATTACATCCTTAATTGTTAGCGAAGTGACCGCTGGGGTCAAATAGTGATCCAAAACAAATACAGAGACATTATTATTGTACATATGTACAATGAAAGCATTTTGTGCACTGTTTTTTTTCCTTTTATTTTTAAAAAAATAATATCTTTGTAATAATGAATAGCGAATTAGTGAACAGATGAATTATTGTGTCTGAAGAAGCATTTTAAAGAATGAGAATGGATAACTTAAAACAACAATGATCCCTCTAGTTCTCCTAAATCCACCAAAGAAAACATGTATAATTTAATCAACAAAGACAAAACTCTGACTTTGTTGTTGTGGCTGTTGGTTGTGCTGTAATGTTGATGAAAGTCAATCACTGTTGTTGAAATAGGACACAGTTCCTTTGATAGGTTGGATTAATATTTTTCTTTATTCGTGGTTTTGCATGTGATCACAAGAGTCTGATAAACTTTAAAACTGAATGAGTTTTACGCTTGTAGCTGGTGCAGTAATGTTTTTGCAGTAATTGCTTCACTTAAAGCCCCTGTACGGAACTTTTAACTGGATACACAAAAGTCTCTGGTTTCTGCTGATGTGTCTCTGTTACCTACAACAGCAAATGAGCCC
>JAQLOL010000003.1:24866769-24880928 GCA_029783665.1 Naso thynnoides
ATCGTCAAAAGGAGATTTTTATTTCTCCAACCTGCATGTTGTTAACTGTGAAAACCTGCTCAAATATGTGAAGAAGATGGAAACACGCCAGACAAATATTCAAAAAGATTACATCACTGATCTGTGTCAGGAAAAGTGTGACCAAAAAACATGGATATCAGTTTGCCTGTGTTAGTGTTGCATGACCTTTCACCATACAGACGGGATATTAAATTCATAATGCACACAGGGCCTGACTTACTGAAAGTTTGCGTGTGTAACTTACTTAGACTTAGTTCCTCCCGTTCTTATTGGAACATTGGGTGACGAGTTCCCTCCATCTGCACTGGTCACCGGTGACTCTACTTGCACCATGCCAGCTGACACCCATATCACTCAGGTCTCCCTTGAATGGATGTCTCCACGTCTCCTTTGGCCTCCCTCTTGCTGCCCTCTGGCACCCAGTCCATTGCCACACTCGCTGGTCTTTCTCTTGGAAGCCGGAGTACGTGCCCAGCCAACCTTCTTCTCCTGTCAAAGACCATATCATTGTGTAGCATTGCCCCTGTTCTTCTCATCACCTCATCGTTGGTGATATGGTCTCGCCATAACATCCTCAAGATAGTTCTGAGGCATCATCAGTGGGAGACATCCAACATGTTGGTGATACTGGCCATCCTTGTCTATGTCTCACAGGCATAGGTCACTGTTTTGATGACCACTGACTTGTAGAGGTGTAGTTTGATGGCTATAGTGATGGCGTTGGACGAGGATATGTTGCAGAGCCGCTGGAACACTCCTGCAGCCTTACAGATTCTCATCCGTACACCCTTCTCCATGTCTCCTGTGCTCAAGATATTGCTGCCCAGGTAGGTAAAATTCAAGATGTACTCTACATTGTGCTCGCCAAGAGGGAGTGGTGGGTGTTGTTGGTCCTGCTCAATGATCATGGTCTTGGTCTTCTTGTGGCTGATCTGTAGGCCAACCTTCCCTCCATGCTCGTGGAGGTTGTTTGTCATCTCTTGGAGTGCATGGTGGTTAGGACTAATCAGAGCCAGTTCATCCGCAAAGTCCAAGTGGATCAGTCTGCCCTGACCCCACTTGATACTGAAGTTCATCCTGGCCAGGGTCTTCTTCATCACAGCCGATGACAATAAGGAAGAGGAATGGTGACAAGGTGCAACCTTGTCTCACGCCAGTCACGATGTCAAAGTGGTAGTACCACTGCTTATTCTGACTTGACAAGTGGAGTTACGGTACAGGGCTCTGAAGATGTCAACATACTTGGACAGTGTGCCATACAGCTGAACTATCTGCCACAGTGACTTGCTGTGGATGCTGTTGAAAGCTTTCTTGGAATCGATGTAATTGATTGTGAGAGTCGTCTGAAACTCTCAGTACTACTCGATGATGTTGCAAAGTGTGAAGATCTACTCAGAGCAGGACCTTCCCTTCCAGAAGCCAGCTTGTTCTTCTCAGAAGATGTTGTCCACCTCAGTCATCAGGTGTTGGAGCAATACACTGCAGAATACTAGCCAGGGATAGACAGCAGTGTGATGCCTTGGCAGTTGTTGCAGTCATCAAGGTTCCCCTTCTTAGGCAGCATCACCTCGTCCTTGCTTCTGATTGGCATGCTGGAGCTGCTACTGGAGCTGATAAGCTCCCGCACCATCCTCTATAGCATCCTCATCTCATTCTTCTCTGCTGCCTCCTGTGCGGACTTCCTTGTCCAGAAGTCAGTACTCTTCATCTTCCATTCTCTTACATTATCTCCGGAGCCCCCTTGTCTGTTCTCCTCTGATCTTGGCCATCTTCCTTTTGATAATCAATTTCCATGCCCTGTCTGATATCAGTCTTTCCTTGTTGGAACCTCTTCTCCTTCCTAACACTGCCTCAGCAGTCTCAGAGATGGCACCTGAGAGCCACCCCCACTGCTCCTCAGTGCATGATGGGTGTTGCGATGCCTCAAGCTTCTTACTTAACTCCTAATAGTAGCTTTTAGAGAAGTCATCATTCTTCAGCTTACCCACCGTATAAAGTCTTCTGGGCCACACATTATGCACCTTCTTTAGTTTTAACCTGATCTTGCCCACCGCAAGATCACGTTGTGTGTAAAAACATGTACAAACTTGATCTCACCCATAAATAAAAGTGCAAACTGATCTACTGAGGGTGCGCGCTGAGGATCTCGTCTTTAAATGAGCAAGACAGCGCACACTGTGGATTTAGCATCTCTGCCTTAATGAATATGGAACATGAGGTGTTTTTACCTGAGTGTGCGAAATACAGGGAGGAGAAAATACAAATATATTAATTTAGCACAAGCAATGCAATTTATCAAGCCTGAAAGCAATTGCTGTGACTTGCGGTGTTTGTGTCTGAATTTAAAACCTTTGAAAAGATGGTGTAAATCTCCCCAGCATTGTGAACAGATGGCTGATGTAATTGGGGTGAGGAGGACGTATTGGAGAAATGAAAGAATGTGTACAGAACACATTTTCACCACTCGTGTCAAAATGTTTGGTAGAAGAAAAATAAATCCATATCGCGTTTCCAACGATGCAGTTCTGAAGCTTTTAGATGTGCTCAGAGTTGATTTGGAGGCTCATATGAGACACTCTTGGCTGCTCTCTGCAGTCTCTGAAGTAATTTATGCTTTGTAAAATCATTCTTCTCCAAATAAATGAAAAACATGATTTAGGATTATAAATAGATGATAAATATAATTTATTTTATTGTATTTATTTTTTATCTTAACTCATCCTAATATAATTTTCATATATTCCTTTATTTTGAGAACAGCTTTTATCTGTTTTTGCACATGAACTCTTGTTGTGGCGTACAGTCAAACGAAACACAACATTCACAACCACTGCAGCATAAAGACAATTAATTACATATTTGTCTTCCTATTACTCTTTTCTTTTACACAATTTGCCCGTCTCTCCTTTGGTGGGCTCCTCTCCTCTCTATTTAATTTTGCGTTTGTGCCGGTCGTTCTCTGATCTAGCTGTGGCAGAAACCACTGAAACAAGCAAAACCCTCATTTGAATATTGCCCCCTACACCATGTTTGCACTCATTGTCAGTCACACAACTATTCTTAGTAGATCACTCGCAAAATGTACACTAACAAAACATGCAAAATTTTAGAGTGCACACCCAATTTAGTACTCTGTATTTTGGATCTTAGTAAATCAGGCCCACATTTTCAAGCTTTCAAACCGAATGTCAGTATGTAGAATGCATCAGCTTTATTGGGCGTTATGATAAAGATTTGGTCATGAAGTAAGTGGGCTATAAAAAGTTCCAGTCCCAGCATTGATTGCTGTTGCTTTAGATGCAAATATGACAAGAAAAATAAGCCTCAAAGTTCACACACACACACTCTGGAACCTAGGCTACTACAGCCAAGTAAAACAAATTTAAATTACCAACACGAAATGAAAAACTCTTTAAGGGACTTTCATAACACTTCAATGCAACTGCTGCATTACCATATCAAATCAGAGCCAAAACTGAACATAATGACCACCACTTCATTCATATTCATTACTGCATTGACTGTCTTGTGTTTGCTGTCGTTTCTATTTGTACAATGATTCTTTAAGTGGTGTCTTGTGATATAGAGAGACAGTTTTGCTGACCCGGTGGAAGGTGTTAAGTGCAAGCCAAGTTACAGTAATAAAAGAAAAAAACACTAAGTCTTTCGGGTCTTTTAATACTGATTATTAACACAACACAGCAATTGAACATTTTATATTAAAAGTTTTTGATATTGTTTGTGCAAACTAGACATTTTTGTGAACAGAATTCTGTAGGGATGGTATATTCTAACAATAACTATCAGCTGCAGTCATCCTGGATGGCATTCTAATCTAAACCTTAACAATTTATAGTTGATTAATTGATTGAATTGCCTTCAATACATGCAGAAAAAAATCACCGAGGATTAAAAACACAATAAAGCCAAAGACCTATTTCCATTGTGGTCCTCTTATGACACGCCAAACACCAAAGACTAACAGATAACAACACGCTTAAACAGAGCAATAGACATGAATCCTATCTATCACACTATTGATCCCTCAATTGACTGGCATTATGAATGGTGGCTGCCCCAATTATGTTTAATTGCTGCATTTTTACAAGGCTGCTAAGGTCACTGCTTCAGCTGACCTTTGACTCCCGTCCTGTGGAGCTCAGTTATCATGGAAATAGCCATCGTGGTGACAAGGGACAAATGAAGGCGTCTAATCTGGCATTTGCAGCTGCAGAGATTGGAGAGATGTCAACAGTAACGATATGAAAATCAAACCATAGTTGGAGGGTAAAGATACAGATACACTGTGTCTGGACTATGATCAGTAAAATGTAAAATAATGAGTTTGTTCCTGTCCTTTGTAAAAACTAGTGTGAATGTGGAAATGCTTTTGTATATCTTATGTGAACCAATTAAATTAGCTTGGCAGTAAAATTGCAAACATTGGTAAAATGTCTGTCATGACCTTATCTGCTTAGTAAAAATGTCACATTGACATCATCCTTGTGGCTAAAGGATGTATGAAAGGTGAACGTGATCATTTTTATTGTCATTCTCAGTATCATGTCAGATTTAGGACTATTGTTTTGGATGTTTGCAATGAACACAATGAGCTAAAGTGAAACGATCGCGTACAAATCCAACAATATAAGGTACCTTAGACTTCATTTTGTGTAATGAAGAAGAACATCAGTGTACCCTGTATATAGAAAGGACTATAAAGCAATTTTATACCCATGAGAGCACTGTTCAAATGATAGAGCATTAAGAAAATAAAATCATAAATACCTTTTATTTACACATGTGCACAGGTCACCATTGTAATTCCAAAACGAGGCTCGAGTGGGCATACAGCAGAGATGTTTCGCAGCAGAGCTACAACACCAGAGGCGTCACTTTACCAGCATGGATGTCATCTTACTGCCGTGTCCCTGGGTGTAATTCTTACAAGAGCAGGACGTCCTGTCAGGGTCAGACATTCCACTGTTTTCCAGTCAATTCTAAAATCTGTCACGAGTGGGCGAAGTGATGCCTCTGGACTTGTTGACCTGCTATGTAATGTCTCCACTGTGCCCGCCCAGCTGAGCCCCACTTTGAAATTACAGTGGCAAATTACGTTGCGTTCCATTTCCCTTGGAAGACAAAATTCGGAGCTAGGAATGGCGTCCCGCTGGGCCTTCATTACTGTTGTCGTTGCACTCCTGCTGCAGCTCTGTGCTAGTATGCAAGCTGCTGTGAGCCAAACTTGGATAGACAGATGGCAACATGTAGCGGATGAAATAAATATCTGTTGTCGAAATACACAGCGGTGGGTCATATTTAAAAGTGTTGAGATATGAAGGCAACAATACAGGAAAGTTACATTTTATTGACATTATTTGCAGAGCTGCTGATCAAATTAGACAAAAAATATAATTAAAACACTCTTTCACCAGCAAAAAGTATTGGCTACTAAACATTTGGTTGGGGAGGGTCAGCCTCTTTTCCCCAATCACTTGGGGAGGGTCAAGAAAAAATACGTTTTGGTTGAGGGAAGGTGACAGCCTTGCATGCTCAAAAATCCTCCAGTGACCCCTCATTTGAAATAACGTACAATCCCTAAGCTAGCTAATGTATATGAGGGGAATGGATTGATTCATTAAACATGCACTGAGAGAGAGGACGAAATCTGGTGCAAAGAAACAGAGGAAGTAGCCTGGGACAATGAATTCTCCAAAAAGTCTATAAAAATGCTCATCCCCTTCACTTCCACCTATCTGTGTGAGTGTAGATTTTCTGCACTGAGCATGAATAAAAACAAGTAGGCCTACTGCTTAGGGCTGCAGGTAAAGAATGATTTACATTTGTTACTTTCTGCATTGCACCCCTGCACCAGCTTCCTTTGCACATGGACACAAAACCATTGTTCCCACTTAATTACTGTCAGCGTAAGTGAAAGATTGCCGACAGCAAATGGAAAGAAAAATTGTGTCCAAAAGTGTGTTAAAACAATGTTTTTAAAAAAGATGAACATGTTGAAAATGTTTAATAAGAAGTTAAAATGATGGGACACATTTAAAATATTATTTAAAAATGTTAAAAGATGGACATGTTTAAAATATTACAAAAAAGTTAACTTAGAACATGTTTTAAATAATTTACGAAGAATAATTTATGTTATTTATTTTATATAATAAAGTATGGGGGGTTAACTCATCCTTGATTCTGTTACACTCTTCAGCCCTTGAAGTAACACCTTTCCTCACGTTTGCACTTTATTGAAAGAACATTTTCCTCATATGAACATGGTAGCAACAAATGTGCCCTTTTAACTCTTTTTTCCTTATTGTGTTTGTCAAAGGATAAGCGTAAAGAATGCCAAGAAAAAAAATGCAGCTGTAGCCTTACATCTAAACCTGTCTTCAGTTAAGGAATATAGGCAGACAGAAACACATGCTAAAGAGGCAAACGGCTGTCCATGTGATAATTGGTACCACATCTGGCGTAAATCTTGCAGCGTGAATGGAGCCCATGCAGTGAAAACCATTATGTGTCTCCAGGCTTGCGGCCAGCGCAGGTGTTGCTACCTCTGGTGCTGTTAAAATAGAAATAACTCCTGCCATGTGTTAATGCCACACACCTCCGCTCATACACACACCGACATGCACAGCGCATGACTGCAGGCTCCCTCTGCAGCCGCTCAAATGTTTCACAGTCAAACACACGCACGGGCCGACAAAAAATAACAAACTAAGCACTGCTAAGACCCCCAGATTAAGATAGTGTGCCAGAAAGGAGACACTGACTCTAAAAATAAAAAAAAAAGAAAAGCTGCAGCTGCTGCTAAGCTTGTCTCAGATTCCTACCAACATGGTGACCTTTCTGCAAAGCAGAGAAACCCACGGCAATAACAATTATCCACCAGGATATGATAAAGTAGGTAATTTCATGCCTTGCTGCTTAAGTTGTGGTATTCCTGTCCATTTACTGTGAAAATCTATGTCATACATCTCTATTATTTATTAAAAAGCCTCAGAATGCTGATGATTGGCAAAGGATATACAACAAATATATAAAGAAGTTTCCATGCCTTCACCATGGGATCGGGAACAAAGACTTTTAGAACCAAAACTAAGACTACACCAGGACAACACAGATTATATATTATCTTTGCCAACAAAATATGGTGAAATTTGAGTTTATGTTCAAGAGGGATTTTGCTCAAGAAAGTATGATTTTTCTTTAGTTAATCCCATGTTATTATAATGTTATAATCCCGACTCTGCCAGTCTGCTTGGCACAGATGTGTAGAAACTGTTCTTGTGTTTTGTGGTCTGGATAAAACATGGAAGGACTATACCGCTGCCAGTGCATCCCTAGAAAACACAACAGAGGACTTAGCGCCAACCGAGCAACGGCAGATAATAAACTTAAGAACTTAAGAAAATAATAGGATCAAGTTTTACTGAATTTGCAGCTCGTGCCTGACTGTAATCTAGGGAATGAATGTGACATCACAATATAACACTGTAAACAAGCAGCTCTGTTTTGACACAAACGCACGTCAGTTTATCAATGAATCTGCACAGTCACAAAAACAGCTGACTTTTTGTTTCGACATGAGGGATTCATCTTATATAAACTTAAAATAAAAAAAGGGTTTTGAAAGGTTATCTCAGAATAAAACTTTTTGCATTTGCAGCTGCCTGTTTGCATTGGAGTTTCTTGAAAGGCCAGTGTGTGTGTGTGTGTGTGTGTGTGTGTGTGAAATGTCAAGTGTGTTACAAAGTGGTAAACTTGGAAATACAATAAATGATGTATCATGGGAAATTTCCTTTAGTAATTAAACTTAAGGTTTAAATAATGTGATGGACTGTTCATCCAGTTCATCTAAACGCATTAGAGAATTCCTTAGATGTTTTATCTTTTATGTGGATCTTTTGCTTTTGGGAATTTGTCATTTCATGTTTTGTCATGCTGGAAATGTTAATGTGTTAAATAATGTGTCAAATAATGTGTGAAGATGCAATCAAAAATGTTTAATCTCCTTCCTCTAACATGGGGGAACAAAAAGTCCCATGAGAGAAAACTGTGAGTCACCTGCAGTGTCTGACTGTTTGCTGCATTACTTGACAAATTGAGTGTAAAATGTGTGAATCTAAAGGAAAACTCCCTCAAATGCCATCGAAATTTCAAATGCAGATTTGCCCAGTGCCTTTTAAATGAAAGACTAACTTTAATATTTTGTTGTATCTTGGATCTCCTGCTGTGTAGCAGTTGATCAAATTCTTTCTACATGTTACCAGTGTCTTATGTTTAAGTTGTGAAGAACTTAACTTTTTTAAAAGGTTCAAGATAAATGATGAACACACCTAACTCAAATGCAAATTTCATGCTCATAGTTGATTAATGTTTTACCAAGAATACAATTATTTACCCAAGAAGGGTCTGTCTTCCTGAACAGTTGGTTTTTCCTGATAAATCTTTATCTCTGATCTAACATCCAAAAATAACAAAGTGGATGGGTCTCATATGTGTTCATATTGCATCTTCCAAAGATGGGATTAACTGTGATAAACTGACAAAATGTAACTGGACGGTAGAAAACAACATATAAAGTTGATAGAAATGGTGAGAAAAACCTTATTTTCCCACCACGCAATATTATATATCTATACATTGTATATGCTGGATAACTGTGTACCGTGTGAGGGGGGGGGAGTGCGAGACAAGCTGCAGCTTGAAAAGTTTATTACCTCTGGTCTGTCACTTTCTGACTGAACAGCCTCATGGAATTGATATTTTTACAATTCTAACAAATTTCTTTGACGCAAGTTATTTGGTGTTTTTAAAATCATGATATTACAAGTAAAAAGATCACACATTCGGTTCCCCTTCAGACACTGCGGGTGTGTCTCCTCTCCAGGCTGGTACGATGCGCACTGTGTTGTTAGATAAAGTCAGCCTTATAAAATCAGTGTTCAATCTAAGTTAAAAAGCAAAACTATACTTCACTACATTGGGTCTCTGGTTTCACTGTCATTCATCCTAAAGCAAAAGCCAGAACAATGTTAAAATATGGTCTGTTTTACGCATCATGATCCTATGAAGGGATTCTCTGCACGGATACACTTGTGAGAGGCTTTATTTTGAAAGACACAGGAAATGTTGAAACCACAGTGAATGTTGCAAATATGATGTCAGTATAACTGAAAACAGGTTATTTCTCCATTTATTTTAGCAGAGAACCACACGCATTTTCGCGGAAAAAATCGGTGAGCCTCCTGAGCTGAAATGTTGCGTCGTTGCCAATGTACGTGAGTAGAGCGTCTGCTGTGCCTCTCCCGCTCGCTGTGTGGTTGCTCTAATTTGTTCTTTTGACACAGATGCAGGATGTCTGTTCCAGCTATAAAGCAAGTTTGCACGTGATGCAGCTTCTCTAATGGTTTAAAAATGAAGCTTTAACAATTTTTTTAAAAATACAATGATTTTCTGTTTCTGTGGTTTTCCATCCTGCCACCAGTTAATGGCAGCAATATAATGCTAATCCTTTGGAAATTAAAGCGTGCTCAACTTTCATACTCATGTCAGTCATTCTTCAGTCCGCCACTGAAATCTGCCCACTGTCGTCAACATTACGTTGGAGGCTGCAGTCACGGATGTACAGAGTAAACAGGAGGGCAGTGAGCACACAACCATGGGGGGCTCTGGTGTGGAGCTCTTGAGAGGAGTTGGTGTGACGGCCAATTCAAACTGTCTGATGTCCGTTTGTGAGGAAGTCAAATATCCAGTATGAGAGTGTGGTATTTAATCCTGACTGCTGAGTTTTCCATTCAGTTTCTGAGTTCTGGGTTTTCAGTTATTGGCTGCAATATGATGCTAATCCTTTGGAAATTAAAACTTCCACACTCATGTCAGTCACTCTCCACTTCACTCCACTCTACCTGTTTTTGTAATAACATGGACACTAAACCTGAGAAGCAAAGGAAGTCCCTGTTTTTTCACTGCTGACATTTGAACTGTGGTTAATTTCAAAGTCTGTGTAGACAAATCTTGAAACGTTGCGGCCATCTTGGTAACGCCCTCAGGTAGCTACTTTGGACAAAGACAAACAGAGCCCTTTTTAAAAAAGCTGAAAAAACCCTCTTGAAAAGTTTGTTGCCTTTGCCCCAAAATACGGTTTAAAATACGTTTTTTGTCAGGTTTCACTTTTAATGCACATGTGCACATGTTAGAATCACTGTTGTGACTCTCTAGGCTGCAGTGCAACGATGTGATTAGCTAATAGATTTCCCAATTCAGCTGTAAACAAAGCGCACATGATTGTTGGGGGAAGAGGTGAGATGTGTGCCGTCTTTTCTGTTCAAACTGAGCTGATCCGTCTCTTCTATTTAAACTCTCCTGTCAGTTTTGTAAAAAGGTCACAGTTTGGTTTATGCAACAAAGCTCCTTGTTCAAGTGAAGGAATAAATCTTTGAAGTTTGCCTTCACTGTGAGTCAAACTGTGGCCTTTATGTGTATGAAACATTTTTTAAGGTATTGGAGTAAAAAATATGCCTACAAAAAAAATTGTAAAAAACTTCCAAATTGTACATAAAGTCTGCTTTCCATTTTCTTTGCCACCCGAGCTGCATGCTGATGAGTGAGATTTAAGATTGCTCTGCTGCAGTACTTCAACATTCATCGCTCCATCTCTCATTCATCCAGACTGCAAAACACCTGGCTGCTGGTTCTATATTACACACAGACACGCAGTGAAAATGTCCTTTAACGCATCAGGGGTCTCCTCCTCTATGCTTGACTGTTGCTTGCTGCTTGCTGAGGCTGACCAATTGAAAATAACATTTATTTTACCTTTCTCTGCCTGGTGCTGCTGCATGACACATACACACACATGCACGCATGCACGCACGCACGCACGCACAACACCCCCAATGTCCATTTTGAAATTGACTTGTAAACTGTGCCACAACAAACAAGACTTTCCTGGTCAGGATTTAAAACCGCTCACTGCAACTTTACTACAACATTTACAACATTAAACAATTACTGGTGCTATCGTGATGTTGGGAGCTCAAGACAACTGATTCATGTACTTATACAATGGAATGATACTGGTATTTATGGTCACTGCCTTTTATGCATTTTACTACCAAGTTGCAAAATTGCTTTGTGGCAAAAAAAAAGAAAATAGAGAGAGAGAGAAAGGGAGGAGGAAGAAGAAGAATTACAAAGCGTGTAAAACAAAGCTATTCTGACCTGCTGATGCACCTGTGTCATGAGGTTGTCCAGCTGAAAAATAAGGTCAAAATGTAAGATATCCTTCAATATGACAATAATGTACTGAAATGCTTCTAAAAAATAAATTCAGCTCATAATTTCTTACTAACATTATATCTACACACAATATAACAACAGCTATGTGATTATTGAACAGCTTGTGGAGACATTTTTGTCTTTCTGTCGTCTCGCTAAGCCAGACTGCTCCACAGTCACTCCACAGTACGTGAAACGTCCCCGGTGATGTAGTAATTGTTCTTATGGATCAATTTTGGAAGGGCAACAACAAATGAGGATAGAGTAACGACTGTCCGACCAATCCTGAAATTTGGTCGCCTCACTCACTCACTCAGCAACAGACATGTTTGTTGGGCTTGCCCGTTTCCGCAGTCCAGCCAAAAATCAGGTCAAAATGTGAGACATCCATAAATTTTAAAATAACATAATAATAATTTATCTAATAATTTCTTGGTATCCGAGTTTTAACAGGAAAAAAAGCATGTTTGTTATGGTCCCTGTCATATAGAAACTCACTAGGAAATGATCAAAATCTATACAGCAAGTAACCAAGTTTCAAAGTGTAAACAGTCTGAGCTCACAGTCAATAGCTCCAAATGTTGACTTATTGGAGTTTGTTTTTATTTTTTTATTGTTTTTACTATTTTTTCTCCCAGACAGGCTTTCTCCTCTCACTTGTCCACTTACTAGCCTGACCAGCCTCCCCTCCATCCCACAAGGGCTGACTTCTGCTCAATTTGCCCTGACCTTTCCGCCTGTAAACAGCCAGAAGGCAAGGTGACTGACTGGCTGTCCGACTGATTCTAAATGGGACTGAATGACAGCAGTAGAGATGGAGGGAGGCCACTATACAGAGGCACAAGCAAGAGAAAAAGTCAGCATTGCATTGAGTTAGTGAAGAGTCTGTGGGAAATCACAGCAGGAAACAGAATGAGAGGAGCTCTAACTGAATCTAACTGACCCAGCACACAGAAAGTGCATTTAGATTGTGTGGTAAAGATACACAAGGGGAGAGATGGAGAGTGAAAGACATCAGCAGATAAAAAAAGACAGAGGAACATTTTAGATACAAATATAATGAAAAAAAAAGCAAACACAAAGTCTATTGTAGTTGAAATGGACCATGTGGACAGCAATACTGTAATGTCAGTTTATTGTATTTTCCTATCAATTTCTCATTTTTTAGTTTATATATTTTACTTGTAGAGGGCCATGTATGATATTAAAAATTAATATTACCCCCTAAAGTGTTATACCAGAATTTGCCTAAGGCTAATTTCATCTGCAGTCCCCTGGCAGGTCCTGATTAAAAGATCCACGCAGTGACACAATAGCACAAACTAAATAATAAAGAAGAACACATGGTACAAATTACACACAATAATAAATCACATGCATACACAAAGACACACACACCCATACCTTTGCCCTGAAGACCTCAGAAAGCTGTGAAAAGTCTGTGATGTTTCATGGAACATTGCACCCATGACATAAGAACTGAAATCACACTCACGCCTCTATTTTTAAATTGTGGCAACCTCATATGAAGCCTGCAAATGAAGTTAGTTTCAGTAGTCGAAGAGGTATTCAAAGTCTTTACTTAGTAAATTGGTAAATTGATTGGTCAGCGAGTCCAGTCCCAGAACACGCACAAGACGAATGACAGACATATAGAAAATGTTGGTAAAGAGACAGACCTGTCGGGACAACCAGTGAAAATGATCCACTTTATGGATTTTTTGATCGTCCACTGAAACACTTGTTCTGCAGCCCACTGGGATTTGTTCCGGTATGCCAGATGGCTAGTACACCGCTGGATTCATCAGTCTTTGAAAATCAGCCTGTGGATGTTATTTATATATTTATTCAGTTATCTGGACTCAAAACCTCAGCTTTTGATGGTCTGCTGTAGACATTTTTCACAGATGGTCAGACAGTGGGCTGTGGAAGATCAAATGGAGCATTTACAGAAACAGTTTTAAGTCAAAACACTCTAATTAATATAACCCAGAATATCAAATCATAATGTGCTACTGTGGGTTTTACAGTGTCAGATTACAAACAGATCCTATCTTTAAAAAATGGTTTTATGTAGCAGAAATTTATTGCTCTTTATTTCTGTACCTTAAATACAAACAAACAAATATAAAAACTATTTGTGCTTTTAACCCTTAGACGCACAAATAATTGGACCCTACACTCTTCCATAAGTGGGTCAGAGATGACCCATATTAGAATCACTGTGTTTATATATATTAAATGCCATTTTTGTGATTTGGTTAGGATGATTCACTTGTATTACATTTAGTATTAGGCCTAAGAAGATTTCATTTTTAAAACATTTTTACTTTTCCTTTCACAAGAAAAAATAATGAAAAAGAAAAACAGGAAATTACACATAACAGTAATAGAAAATGTTAACATTAAGGGTGTATGTTTGTGTATGTGTGTGTGTGTGTATGTCTGTGTGATGTGTAGCTATAACTTTGAAGTAATTGAGAGATAGTGTTAGCTAGCTATTAAACATAAAATAAGCAGACTTGTTGATACATACTATCTCCTAATACAGTCATGAGTAACATAAAAGCATTCACGCAGTCAGTCACACTCACATACAGAGACAACACATACAGTGATATTAGCTTCTTTAGCTAGCTAGTGTAAGCTAACTCTAAAATAAGCTGGTTTGTTGATACATGACAATAACATGCACTTAATTACCAAATAAATGTTATACATACACACACAAATGTCATGCTCTCGGGTCATTTTTGACCCATTTATGGAAGCTTGGGGTAGTAACACACACACACACACACACACACACAAACTTTTCTAAAATTTATAAAAGATAAGTTGCA
>JAQLOL010000003.1:24890227-24900396 GCA_029783665.1 Naso thynnoides
TCTATCTATCTATCTATCTATCTATCTATCTATCTATCTATCTATCTATCTATCTATCTATCTATCTATCTATTCTTTATTCCTGCCTACCATTAATCATTCATTCTTCTGTCTGTCCATCCATCCATCCATTTTTGGTTTCTTTCTTCCTGCCTTCCATCCATCAATTATTCTTCCATCTGTCCATCCATCCATCTATCCATCCTTCATTTCTTTCTTACTGCCTTCCCTCCTTCCATCCATCCATCCGTCCGTCCACCTATCCTTTCTTCACTCCTTCCATCCATTTTGAAAAATAGCATTGCAAACAAAGCTCAGCAAACTAGTTTCTAATGTCAAGTGGCCACAGACACAAGGGTTCAGTTTGTATTTGCTGTAACTCCATGCAGCTCCAATATGACTAAAAGTGATCAGTAACCTGTAAAATAAGTGTAATATATGAAAGAACAAACAGGAATACAAGAGTGAGGCTTAACTACAAACCAAAGAGATTCAGGTGAGTGGTAGAAGTAGCACGGTAACTGCCTTTAAGCCTTACATCTTTTCCCTTTAAAGCACAACAAAGATAAAAAGAAAACGGCTTGTAGAAATCCCTACGTCACTGATGGAACAAGTCTTTTAAACATTAAAGCAAAATGGCATATTAACTAGCTGCATGTGTGCCAGACAGCTACAGAGAATCGGCAGTGCAGACCTAATCAGATTTGGGGATTTTTTATTAACTTGGCTATCTAAGGTAGTGTGAGCACTTTAAGCATGAAAGCCTAACAACCAAAGAGAATGTGTTGTAGGGGGAGGTTTCAGTCAAAAGGATTAATTAACACTAAATGGCTGTTTTAAGATAAGAGGACTCTTTCTTGCCGAGGCCAAATGAGCCTGTTTGATCCAACATCTCACCCTCTCTCACTCTTTTCATGTGTGAGAGGGTGTGTGTTTGTGTGTATGTGTGTGTGTGTGCCAGAGAAAACAGGAGCACAAATGAGTGGAAGTGTTAGAAGAGGTCTGAAAAAAAGGAAAAACATATATATAGAGATATTTTTAAAAAGAGCCTCTTTCTCATAACTGTCCAAAAAAAAAATATATACAAAAAACAAAATTCTGAGTAAGTCATTAAGCTTGTGCCAAACCTCCAAGCCACAACCGACACCCCAGAGGAAGCTGTGACTGCTGTCTCTCCAACACTGCGCTCAAAAACACATCACTCAGAGTTTTACAAGAGAGGGTCACTGAGAAGCCAGAAAACTGGCAGAGAGAGCAATGTAGAGACAAGAGGGTTTCACTGCAGAGTTTGGGACTCAGATAAATGGAAATATGTATTAAATCTATTAATACTCCTGTTGCTATAACACCATGACCTATAGATCATTCACAAGACACGTGGTTTGCTGAAGAGTCATGTAAAGGTCAGGTACTCATATATCACCATCAGGATTTGCAAAGAAATGCTTCTCAATAACACGATACCGACATGGGATGCTTTAGATTTAAGCCACTCAATACAAACAGAGCTTTGCTACTTGTCACCTTTGTCAAATGCTTAATTGTTTGAAATCTAACATATTTGGACACATTATGTCATAATGGATGGTAAATGTGTTCCGTCTTAGCTCCTTGGACCTGTTTGCCGCTTCTATCTGGATTTTGATGACAAAGCTGATATGTCCAGTATCCTATAATCTACTAGTGTTTCATATTTCACACCAAATGCATAATGTTGTCCTGAGGAATTACTTGTCAGCGCACCGTGTTGTAGTTACCACCAGGTATTTATATTTTGTTTGCTATCCATCACTCCTGAATGCATCAGTTGATAATGAATTAAAGAAAAAGCCACAGCAGGACGTTTACGAGCAAAGTCAAGCACGAATATCACTGTTGTTTTAAATTTTTTCTACTTGAATTATAGATAAACACGGCGCAATCTTAACATTTACTGTTGACCTAGTGCACTTTTTTTCTTTCCAGGTTTGTCCACCAGTTGCCAGTTTGTGTTGAAGCAGTTCCTTATCTTGGTCTAGTGCTGTGACAAGTTACGTTTGGAATTGATAGTGAAATTTAATTTAGACAGTTAACTTTCCCCAACCTTTATGAAGAAAGTTGCATCGCAGGCTAAAAATAATGAAATTCACTGACAGTGAACATTTGGCATTAAAGTGGCTGTATAGTAGCTGCAGTGGCTGAAGGGTTGACACTTTTACAGGTAAGAACTGTCTAAGTTTAAACGTGTTGTTCCAGGTTAAACTCTCTGCAGCTGCTGTGAGGGAGCAAACCTCTGGGCTTTATAGAATCCCTCATGATGAAGCTGGAGTGTGTGAGTGCTGACTCAGACAGGAGGGAGTGAAGCAGAGATTAGACGAATGTATATGCAGGTGTGCAGGCCACCGCCGCATTTTTGTGTGTGTTTTAAATACACCCCCTGCTCAACTGATTAACATTTAAAGAAGCATTATCCCAGCCTCTCATTCTAATTATTATGGTAAAATATAGACTGAGAAGAACAGAGCATTAGCAACTTATTAAAGTTATATCCAAGAAAGGTTCACTGAATGTGCATGCTGATTTTAGGAACACCTAGCCTACTGCGCAGGGGTTAAGATGCACTGACACGCAGTAGTAAGCTGCCCAGTACAGACTCGGTCCTTTTTAAATCACTCAACATTAGTGCAGACAAGAAAGACAATTTATTTGTAAAGTTTGAGTTGCTTTAAGACCATACCCGGGCTACTACAGGCCTTTTTATGTTGGGATTCAGCGATAAAGGTGTGATGTAGTCCCGCGATCATCACACCTTTGGATTTTTATATTGATCCTGCGATGGCGTAAAACTGGGGCGACCATGTGTGATTTTGATATCGATCTCAGCATTCCATCATCACACATCACAGGCTGTTTGGTGATGGCGCTCTGGTCGTTTTTAATTGATCTCGCCTCTGTAATGCCTCTGTTACTACCTCCCAAGGCGGTGCAGAAGTGGGATCATTTCATCCCCTCATCCCGCGGCAAGGACGCTTATCTTGAAGAGGCGGAGATATCACGGAATGAAATGGCAATATAAAAAGGCCTTACATGTCTTTGTCTTGTGTCAACACCTGCCACATAGGTTACAAAAACCCCCATGCTTTTTTCCAGAAATAGTTCTAACTTTGAGGTATCTTGTTTGTTTACATTTTGTCCATATTCAATAAACTTTACAGAAAATACATGAAAATGTGTGACAACGTTAGCTGAAAAGAGCGCCTGTGTCAAATCCTTCTTCACGCTAATATTCATGCTAGAGAGGCAGCACTTGTGAGGAACTATTTTTCCAGGCCTAGTAACTCAGGTCTCCTCTCTTTCTCTTGCTCAGCGATTATTGACCAAAATAAACCAAATAAATTACCTATACCTAGCAACTTTCACGTATCTTGTAGTGTTTCTGTTTCCACATGAAAAGCAGTGAAGGGCATTTTAAAATGCAGTCTGACATCTACTGAAATACACTCATGGTTGAATTATAGCAACACCATTTGTAGAAGATAGAGGTGATCTCTGCTAATGGTGAGCAGAGAAGTCAAAAATAGACTGAATGGTCCTTTTAAAAACTAAAACAAATGTGTCTTTTATAAATTGTGGTCTGTAAAAACAACATTTACCAATGGGATGACATCATACTGCACGTAAATTACAACAAAAAAAAGTCAACCATTTAAAAAGCCGTCTGAGCCATCACCACCAATCACTAAGAGAGCGAGCATAAGGTTCCCCAAAGCCAAAAAACAACTTTTAAGTCGAAAGTGTCTTAAAAGATAAATACTGCTGATTTTTTTCTTACGATGAACATTTTATTGGAATTTTCATATCACAAAAGTTACAAGCACATATGATAAATATCTGGCGATGAAACAGAAGTTTGCCTTTTTACTGTAATGCCGTAACCTCGTTTCTTTTTGTCAGTCCAGCTTTACACTGAGCAGACGGTGTTTATCAATGTAGCAGACAATCGTAGTCATCTTCCTGTCAATCTGTCTGTGAGTCCGTCCCGTCTGTTTGTGCATCTGCAAACCCCACATCTACCTGCTTGAGTGTGCAGTATATGTGTGATTTGCAGGCCCTGATGTGTGAAAGAGGAGGATTTTTCACTCTACATTTCTTAACATGCAGTTTTCACACCTCCTCCTCTGCCAGCTTCCCTCTCCCTCTCTATCTCTTTCTCAATCATTTTCAGACTTGATCTGTTCTGTCTCGTCAGTGTCAGAATCTTTTCACCCCTTTCTCTCTCTACTTGTCTGTCGTCGTCTTCACTCTCTTTTCCTTTCATCTCCTGTCTTTTGTTCTCCTATCTCCATTTCCATCTGTTTGTCTCTCTGCATCACTCATGACAGCTGCCACTCACAACCATATAGGTGGGTTGCTATGACAACACGACTATGAGATCAAATATTAAAGACATCACTTCCTTTCCCATGCTTGTCGTTTATTTATTTACTAAAATGATCTTTAAGGAGCCTTTATCTATGCGTCTGCCTTGTGTTCTCAGACTCTCGTGTAACTGGTTTATTTGCAGAATGTTTTCAGAATTGATTTAACTTCTTATTTCCACTTTGTATTGATTTAAACAACATTTTAAAAAGAAGAGTCTCAAATTATTTAATTCATGGTCTCAATATATGTGAGTTTTCTGAATTCTGATGTTGTTTTTACTCTGAGATTTAGCAGATGCAGCAATATTAATAAAATGATTGCAAACTCCCGATAAATGTAAATGAAAAAAGCTGTTTATGACATTAAAACATCAAAGCTGTATATTAAAATATTTGTTAGACTGGTTCTCTTGTGTTCGGATCAGCATGTTGTGTAAGGAGAAGAATAGACAGTTTTCTTAAGTGTTTCCTGATGTAGCCAAATAACATAAGATTTGTGGATAACCTTACCTGTAGGTTGCAGCATGTCAGCTAACTTTTTATTTTATTTTAATTTATTTAAATGACCAGATGCATTTGTGTTGTCTTTGTGTAATTTAGATGTAATAACAATGAAATGTCCTCATCACACTGCCACAGAGTGCTGTTTCAGGCAAATTAGACATTTGTCAGGTAGACTGTGAAAAAAAGCAACTTTAATGTTGACATTGTACGTTTAAGAAAACCGTCAATATGTTAAAATGTTACGTTTCCTTATGTGTAGCGTATGTATTGTGGTTGTTATGGTCTGGTTAGCTTCAGGCTAGTCTAGCTTAGCCAGATCTTTCCACACTATGTTCGCTGTGCCAGCACTGGAGAAAGCCTGACTCAACCTGTTATCACTCTGGAATTGGGAAAAAAACAAAAAACAACAACAACAAAAACAAAAAAATCCCTTCCTTGTTTATTTATTTCTTTACACCAATCACAATTGTATTGCTCGTGTTAAGCCCAGTATGCAGAAATGGTGTCTGTCAGAGACTGAGGTGGTAGGCAGGAGAAACACAGGCATTTTGTCCAAAAACAAAAAGGTTTTTTATTTGCAAATAGCAAAAATAAATAACAAAGTACTAAAGAATAATTCAAGGGGGTATTCCATCAACATAGCTAAAGAAAGCCAAGCTCATCTGACGAAACTAGCATCATCTCCCAATTAAGCCTCAAGTTGTTCCACTAACACAGTCCAGCCTCATCTAATCAAGGCTGACTCAAGCCAGGCTGGTATGGCCTCGCTTTGTGCATGACCGAAAAGGGAGGAGAGAAGCCCTGAAGAATGGACAGGACAAACAGAGCAGCGCTCTTCCCAGCAGCAAAACAAGTGCTAATGACTGAGATTTATTTGAAGACATATTCCCAAAAAAAAGACGAGCTGCTGGAATTAACAAGGTGAAGGAAATGACACGGCAAAACAAATGCGAATGTTGTACAAGGCGAGAATTGTTTTATATTACATGTGAATAACATTTTGTACTATTACCCTAAATGGAAAACAGACTGTATTTATATTGCATTTTTCTAGTCTTTCAACCAACCAAAGTGCTTTTACACCACAAGTCTGCATTCACCCATTCACGCACTAAGGGCAGGTGACTTCTCTACAAAGAAGACAACTTGCTCATCAGGAACTCACACACACACACACACACATTCACGCACCAACCGCACAGCCATCATAAGAAGTTTGGGGTTCAGTATCTTGCCCAAAGACACTTTGACATGTAGACCACAGGAGCCGGGGATCGAACCACCAACCATCTGATTGGTAGACAATCAGTTCCACCTACTCAGCAACAGCCGCCCCCCATACTCTTATCTCTGGTAAAAACACTTTGAAATGCAGTCCAATATAGGTTATTAATACACAAAAACTCAGATAACTAGACCGTGTGACTATTATAGTCTAGTTAATGTTTAAAATATCGCTGCAGGACAACTTGTAACCGTCATAACTACAATTTACCTAGTTTGTTAATTAGCCCTATTGGCTGTGAAATGTGTGTGAACCCCACAACTAACTCTTGACCCACTTACTGATTTTTCACTATCACATCTCAATGAAGCCCGAAACAAAAGTGGCAACAAGTAATCACCTCAAAAAATTATTCCCAAAGATCCTCAGGAGCAGTATGTAGAGGGTGTGTGCCTAATTTCTGCTACCTGACAAAATGAAGACGGGGTTCATCCAACCATATGGATTTTCCTTTTTTTTTAATGTAACTTTTGCCAATAAATAATAATACATAAAGAGACATGTAGTTTCACTCTGTCTGTCTCTGTGTCTCTCTGTCTATGTGGATCTCATTCTGATGCACTGCTGTAACAGCCTTGACCGTATTTTTAGCAGCCAATCAGAGACAGAGGAGGGCGGGTCTTCATGGAATGTAAAAAGCAATGCATCTGAACAACTCCTCCATTAAACTTAGCTACAGCTGATCAGAGCATGACAGATGGGCAAAGTCAAAAGATCAGAAAAATATTTAAAATACACACAAAATCTGCTAACTCTGGGTAACATCTGCAGGCAGTAGCTGTTTTAATATGTTGCTAGAATACAGGTACTAAAAAATGTAAACACCGCATTGGCCTTCTGCTGCCTTGTCATGCGATCCACACTTGGGAATGAAAGCTAAAGGTCATATTTGTTTAAGAATGCAACCTCTCCTTTGGGTTCATGGGTATGACGGGTATGTCAGTGGTTAATGTTGCTCATGACCCAAAGCTCAACTCCAGTCAAAATATGTTTCTCTTTTAGTTTTCAAACAAGAGGACTGTTCCACTATTAAATTAAGCTTGATAGGTATCATCAGGCAGGCAGAGGAATGCCTATTTATAGATGATATACATAGATATAAATTTAAACACAAGCTCAAAGACATACTTGTGTTTATCCTCTTTAAACTGATTAAGTGAAGGGCCAGAAGAAAAAAGTCAGACAACCTCGTCTGTCATGATTCACATCAAATTTTCCCCAATAGTCTCTCTCTACTGAGATCATATACAGTAAAATGACTAGCGATGGAAAAAAAGTGGCTCAACCTCATAAAAGGTTACTGTCCTCTGTGAAAATGGAGTTGGAGAATGTCCGACGTGTTCTGCCATTTACACAAAATCTAATAAGATTTTATTAGGACCCGGTAAGACGCAAGATTTTTGTGGGATGACTCCAATTTTACACAATGCCATTAAGTTTTGAAATATAGAGAAAATTGCATTTTAGAGAGAATGGCTGCAGATACTAACGTGAGAGGAATGTCAGGTAAACTTTTCATTCCTTATATCAATTCTTATTGATTTAAGCAGCCATGACATAAAAAAACACGATACGGCTGCAAATTATTGATCACTGCGCTTGGACCCACTAAAAACCCCCCAGTGAGCCCATGTTGGTTTTGAGAAACCACATATCATGTCACGTCGGGCAGGTTTTTGTTATCTTGTTCACCGGCGATTAGAACACGCGGAGCCTTACGCACCCTGCTCTCCCGGCCAGGCAGTTTAATAAGTCAAAGAGGCATTCAAACCATAGTGATGAGTCTCGTAAAAACGCAGCTAGCTGTGTTTTATTAGATGCTTTAACAACAAGGGAGCTAGTTTACAGTCTTCTTTGCTTTATCCTGCTTTTTATTGTCATGTCCGTCTAAGCTTTCTCTGGGGGAGGCTTTTCAGTAAGCACATGTGCTAACTGTTGCATGATACCCAGGAGGGCATGTTCCCCCACTGCTTTGGGTACTTTGTTGGAGCCGACAGTATGCATACATCTCTAAATCACTGTCGCAGCAATAATCACAGGAAGGAATGCCCTCCCAGGTATTATTACCGTAATAACCCACAACAGGCTGCGCTATATGGAAATCATATTTCAGTTAAAGTGCGCTTCCTGCTTGACAGAAGAAAACTCCAAACTGTTTAAGCACATCATCTCATCTCGGCGGTTTATGAAACAAAAAGAGATGTTTCCCCGCAGAGCCGTCTACTAAACCTGCCGAGTTATGACGCCTCTGCCGCCGCCGCCTGGGCTCTGATAGATTTGCCATGCAGCACAGCCCAGAGCAGGTTATTGGTTTTATAAAATGGGTGTATATGTCTGTGTCTATGCCCTGCCATCCGTCATGTTGCTGTGGTTAACATGACAGAAATCCCAATCTACAAGACACACACACACACACACACACACACACTGCTCCCCCGCTTCTTATAGCTCTGTGTACATCTGTCTGACCTGGCGAAGATTAGATTGAGGCACTCCAGGTAGAGAATCGGTGCGTGTGTGCGTGTGAGTGGGTGTGTAAAAATGTGACAGAGAGAGAGAGATGGAGAGAAAGCTGTCAGAGGAACTCAGTAGATTTAATCTCTGCTCTTCTTCCATCAGAAAGACCTGAGACGAGGTGCACACATCATCCTACACACATTTTTAAAGGCTTCATGTGAACCCACCAAACTAAAGAGGAATTTACATAAGATCTTAAAAGTGGAAGAGGTGTAGCAAAGCAGTGTCCGTGCACACAAACACACACATACACACAGTGAGGTTTGCGCCTTCAGGCTCTGGTGCCCTAACGGACGACATTTCAGTCTACGGCCACACTAGCACCTTCCTCTCCCTCTCTCTTTCTCTGTAGAACGGGTCCAGTGTTTTCTCCTCCGGGTCAGATTCCTACCTGCTTCCCTCTTTCAAGCAATCTCTTCCGCCCTTGCACTATCATACACTAATATACCAATTTCCTCTGTGCTAAACACCTGCTGTCTTTGTCAGCAACACGAACACACGTTACAAAATGGTCCTCTATATGTAACTTGAACAACTCATACCTTGTTGAGTGTAGGTTAGTTGATGTGATCAAAGTGCATCTGTTACGGTGTTTGTACAAATAGTACAAATAGTTTTACAGTAAGAAGTTCTCCAGATGAAAAGATCCATTAAATCTTTTCACTGAAATCCACCCTTGTTCAGATTCTGCCACCACAGTCACACTTCGGCTGGTGTGACTGATAGCTTTTTGGGGCTAATGTGAGCCAGTGTTAGCAAACTTTAAAAGAAAGCATTGCTGTGTATCTGACATTACTGAGTCAGTTTGTTGTGTTTATGACACCTCACCACTGTTATGCTGTGTTCAGCTTGGCAAAACAAGCCTCCTGGATGCAAGTTGAGTCATAAAAATTCATCCCACATTTACCCAAAACAACACAAGAAGCCGCTTTAAAGTGGTGCTCTGCGCAACTAATAGATGCCTTCTTTCATATCAATACTATATGAGATTGACTGTGTAAAACGGAATGCAGAGTTTTCTTCACTTAAATACATTTACATTTACCATCGCATTTAAAGCAACAATATGTGACTTCAAGCCGCGCGATGTCGAAGATGAAACCTGATGACTAAGGCAACTACGTCACACAAAACAGCTTTTTTAATGAAACAGGGTCATATTTTATGGAGATAATCTCCTGGTTTTCCCTCTGATGCAGCACAACTGCTCTGGCTCAACTCTGCCGTTCACTGAGGTTCCTGAAAGCAACAGACTGAAGCTGCAACTGATCAGCACCAGAGAGTGTTGGTGTTTTGTCTCGCTACCAAAGGTTTGGCTGGCCGGCAGGTGGGCCCTAACCCTCTTAACTTCATGACAGAGGTGAAGAGGAAGTTGATGAAAGAAAAGAGACAGTGAACAAGTAAGAGGACCAACAGTTACCTAAGACTGGTGTGTAGTTGTTGGGGACAGGCGAGCTGGTAGG
>JAQLOL010000003.1:24905950-24920373 GCA_029783665.1 Naso thynnoides
TTATTGTTGTTGTTGTTGTTGTTATTGTTATTGTTCTTATTATTATTATTATTATTATTATTATTATTATTATTATTATTATTATTATTATTATCCATTCCAAAGGGAAAACCTAACATAACAATAATAACCTGATATAAAAATAAAATGTGCAATGTCTGAATAATTTTGTTCATATATTTCCAACAGTTTACAACCAAACTGTAATTATTTCAATTAATTCTAAAGTCATCAGTCTGAACCAGTCAATCAGTGTCCCCTACAACTTCTAAATGGACTGAAACTTCATGGAAGTTGGTCCACCAGAGGTGGACACATGGCCACTTATAAATTAAACTGCCATTCTGAATTTTAAAATGGCAGAAATGGATTCAGCATCCTCAATAACTCCCTGAACCACTCCAGTATTGGCCAAATTAGTCATACAGTGGCTGAAATGTTGTCCACATAGGTGGTTATGCTAATTTATTCGAATCATGCTAATTATGCTAATTGACCAACATATGAAAGTTAGCATCTGGCAGTTTCTAAATGCTGGGGACCTGTACTTTACTTTATTAACACCTTGCGGGTTTAAAAATGGAGGCCTATAGGCTTGCAAGTAGACTATGTTAATAAGTACAAAGTTTGGAATGCTGAGGTTAAATTCTCTGCTAGCTGAGAAAAACGACTAAAGCACAAGGTCCATCGAGTAGCTGGCTTGTCAGTCATCTATTAAATTGCACCTGTATCAAAGGTGCGATACAAACAAAGTTTGACTGAGTCGTTCAGGAGCTTTCGTTCATTTGGCGTTCTTCAGTACATAGAGTATACCCAGTTTCTACGAAAATGGAGTTTGTCAATTTTCCTTCGTCACCTGCGCCAAAAGAAAGGAAAATTAACTTTCAGTTTCACTCTTCTTCCATCTGCTGAGGACAGGGTGATTGGACGAGAATGGGTAAACGCAGGACAGGGGAGTTGGGGGGTGGCCGTGGTCACATCACATTGGCAATGAACAGTAAAAAAAACAACAGTCACAGTTCAACTCTATAATTACTTTTATTTATAAATTTAGCAGTCTGTTGGCAGAAGAACAACACAATGACTGTTTTGCATCACTGTAAAACACTTTGCATGTTGTAGAGCTGCAGTAATCCATTGGCACTTTCCTCCCAACTCTTCTCGCTGCCTGCAATAACGCTTCTGCTTTTTGGCTGGATTTTCACCAGGTCCCGTGACACCGGCCTCCATGCCAGCGACAGATGATTGAATTTCCCTTCATAATGTTTTAAAATATAAATGTCATAACGTCGCCCTCGCAGTAGCAGTTACCAGTTCATGTAATAAACAAACTGCAGCAGTCAGTGCAGGGTGACACCAACAGCTGATTCACAGCGATCAGTATTTGATGTTTTATTAGGCTATAACTGATCAAAATCATGGTTTAGTCTAATTTTCGGGACAGTTAGGATGGGATTCAGGATCCAGGACGAACGCTTGTATTTCGGGCCTGTCCTGAATTTTTCAGGACGTCTGGTCACCCTAGCTGAGGAAGATCATGTGATATGAGCCAAAGCTCCAGAAAGACTGCTGTAATGCTCCTAACAATGAGATTCTGTTGAAGTTTCATGTGATGCAACACAAAGGAAACTTTAAAGAGTAGCTTTAGGTTACTGGCAGTAACTTACACATGTTGTTGTTTTTCAGTCATGTAATGATTCATGAAAGGCCAAGAGAGAAAAGCACACCAGTGAGCAAGACTCTGCCTTGAAGGTAAGGCTTGGTGTCACTGCTGTTTAGGAAACATTTTGTATTTGGGTCTGAAGTTTTTGTTTTTTCAGAGATTTCTAGTAAGAAGCCATAAACTAGACAACGGTAAGAATAATTGGTGCAAACAGGCTGAATCTACAATATTTCAAATCCACAGTCATGCAGCTTATAGCTCCTCAATAGCTTCCTGCTCTCTCTCTCTCTCTGTCTCTCTCGTTCATCCTGCTGTCCTCGCGGCCGGTCTTCCCCTCTCGTATATTTCCAGCGCCTCGACATGCCTCTTACAATTTATGGATCCCTCTCGCCTCTCTGTTCCCTCCTGTCTTCATGTCTCTAAATCTACTCACCCCCGCCCACCTTCGTAATTCACTGTATCTCCTCTCCTTCAACCCTTTTTTTTCTCCTTATTCTCCTTTTCTCACTCGTACTTCCTTGTTTTGCCATGCCCTCCTCGTTACTCTCAATGTTTGATCTTTCAGTTCAACCCTCTTCTTTAATTGGTTCACTTCAGCCCAAATGTGAGACATCATTTTAAAAAATCAATAAATATCTGTTACTTAGCGGTACAACAGTTTCACCGAGCTAAATTTCACATGTAGCTTTTGTACAGATAAATGATGCAGGAGGCAACTACAACTTTTAAAACTTGCTTTGCTTAATTTCACTGTTTGAGCCTGAACTCAGCATATTGCAGGACCAGTGGATGATAAAAGAAGTTAATATTACTCCGGAGCAATTACAACAGAGAGAACTGCTGTAACTCCCTCTGCACCACGTTCCTCCCCGTCCCTCTGTTCTTTGTCCCCACTGTCTATTACTCTCATTCGACCTGCCTGCTGTGAGTGGGCAACATTTCTCCTGTTGTTTCTCATCCCTTCTTTAATCATCTCTTTTTTTCTTTTCTCCATCTGTTTTTTACTTTAACCATCTTCTCTGATGGTGGAAAGTAAGTAAAAATAAGTAGCCTATTAATTGGCCCCAAAAAATCTTGTTTGTGTGACCTCAAGTGGTTAAACGTCCCACAACGGTGCACTCCAACACCCAGTGACATCACTGTTGGGTGTGGTTACAGGTTCAGCAGCAGATGACGACCAGCAATGATGGCCTGATTTATTTTCCCTTCACCAATGTATTAAACAAATGTAATGTAAATGTTGTAATGTGTCATTAACGTCAGAATTGATTTTTACTCAATACATCCACTAGATGACAGTTCAAGGTAAAATGTTTCTGTTTGTACTTCTGCATAATGCTCAATAAAGAAAGTGAAAAAGTTCCTGTCTCCATGACAACAACAACAAACATTTCAACTGTGGAGGAGATTGTTAAAGTGTCATGTACTTCTAAAGTCAATAACCTGGAAAGACGTTGCTAGCCGATTGCCGAGCATCTCATCGTTGCTAGCGTCTTCCCCAGCTGTAAACGGAGGTGAGTGACTCCATGCAGAAACATACAGTTCATACAGTTTTGCTACACTATATGAGTGCAGTGTGCACGGTGGTGTCTCGTAAGGACCCGACTAATGTACCACAGGTCTTGGATTGGTTTTCTGAGTGTGTTTAGAGGCGCAACACGGTTAAAAAGGTTGCCCCTGTAGTTAGCGTTATAGCTATCCTGAAGCTCCGGTAGCCAAGGGATGGCTCCGGTTTGGTCACATCATTTTTAGTCGCGTTTTTTTCTACCCCCGACACTGGGTGACCCTCAGGAAAGCAAGAAAAGGGTCAAAAATGGCCGGAGTTCTCCTTTAACCGTGTTGTTTGAAGCACACAGTTGCTGTCACATTCAGAGGACAGAACCTCTGTGCTGTTACCTTAATATGCTGCGCGGGGTATAAATTGTGTATCTTTTGGGCCCCCTCTCGTTTTTTTTCATATGTATGATAATTTTTGGTAAAATATAATAATTTGAAGTTGCAGTATGATATGGCTGAAATTTCCATGTAGCAGCACTGACCTGGTTGTTCTTGGTAGAGGTCTGGGTATTTCTTGAGCTCAGTAATACCTTTGCTTATCCATTGTTGATGTGACCACAATTATCAATATTATCAAAAATAGCTTATCAATTATAATATCAAATAATAATAATAATAATATCAAAGTTCTTAACAACAGAAAGCGACAGCAAAAAGTGAGTAACATAGGAAGACTGGCCCGACAGATATATGTCTATGTACACCACAGCTTTTTCTCTGAGGACAAAAGGCACCTTTTCAGGGGCGGTTGCGCTGGAAATAGTGGCATGAAGGGTCGTGGGATGGCGTGTCACTGCACATCTATCCGCCGTCAGTGTGGGGTTCCTGCACTGCTGCACTGACAGAAGAGGAAGCAGCGTTGTAGACCTTACATCACTACATGTTAATGGAGAATTTCATTCCCTTGAGTCTTTCATATCTGTTCCTCCTCCTCTTTTTCGCCGTGTTTCACTCTTGTCTCGCTTGAACTATTTTTTCTACTTCCCCCACAGCTGCGTGTGGTGGTTGAAGGTATTACCTCATTTCATCCAGATGAGTCAGCTTCCAGTGAATGTGCAGAAATACAGATAAAATGAAACGAACGCAGAGTTCGAACAGAGGGCTCCATCTGTATCTGTATGCATATTTAATGTCCAGCATAACTGAGCCCCAACAGTATACGTAACTTAACCCGCTACAGTGTAATGTTTTTATATGATGGAGCTGTATTATGATGTTTAATATGACAATATGTGAGTCACATGAGCCAAAGCTTCTGCAGAACAACTAGCCTACTATTACTTTTGATACTTTAAAAAACATATTTTATAGTTTTTAATATGATGAGGGCACACACACACACACACACACACACACACACACTGTTCTTACTGCCTGATTTTTACTTGTAATGGAGTATTTTCAGATTAATGTTTACACATGTAAAGAAGAATCCTTCCTCCATCATTAGTCCTCTCTCGTCTCCTCTCTTTTTCCATTTCCTCTCTTCCCTGCATGTCTGCTGCAAACTTCCCCCTCTCCATCCTGGTAATAGATGGCCGGTGTTGGTCAGTGTGACGGAGTCATTCTGCTGCCAGTCCATCTACTGGACGGATCTATACGACATCGGTTTCACACTATAAATCAACACACACACACACCTGCAGCCTTCCATGGGTGCTAGTTCTGCCTCCATTCTGACGATTGATGTGCACCTTGTTGCTAAACGGTCGAGATAATTAAACTGCTCGCAACCCTCCCCTGTATTTGTTGGCATGTGCGTGTGTGTATATGTGTGTGTGTGTGTGTGTAGGTCTGGAGGAATCTAAGGGTAACAGAACTGAGGGTAGCTGGCTCCACACTGAAGCATGTCATCGAGGAAAGCACATGACATCACATACTAATTGTGCAGTTTATTCTTATTGCTACTTCGCTATTGGTTTTTCTTGATAAGACCCGCCCGACTCTGGCTCTGATTGGCTAATCTGGGCTTATTGATGCGTCTCTTATGTGTCTTGCCATGCTTGTTGAGGGAAAGCACAACCAACGGACACGAGCAAGAAGAATGTCCCACAAGAGAGACAGAAGGAAGCAGATGTTATTGAACGTAGGCAGAAGCGTTCTGTAATTTTATATCAACATTTCAAACATTTCAGCTGACAACATTTTGCCTAAATAATTGAGTGTTTTTCTCATAACTAAGCGCGCTGATTTGACATAGTAAAAAATAAAGTAGCTTCGCAATAGTAAGCTACTTGTGCCATTTTCTCATAGCTTAGCTTGCTACATTTCTCTGGGATAAAGCTTCAGTGTAGCGAAGCTTTATTTTAACGTCAGTAAGTGATAGCTTGGCTCACTACATTTTCCATGTAGCCTTTCCAACACTCTGTATGTGTCCCTTGACGTGAATGCTACAAGTTTGAAATTTTTGTCGCTTTGCATTGCCATCTCTGGGACTACATTCTTTCAACCGCACAATGTGCATATTCCTACACAAAACCGCAGGAAACTGCAATATAAGCACTAAAAATTTGTGTGTGTAAGGTGTAGCATAGCAACTAGCTTTTCATATGTCTGCAGCAATCTGGTGAGATTTTAAGAAGGAGACTGAACTTATTTTTGCTCCTATTTACTGACCGTCTCCTCCCTTCTTACTGATCTTCATCCATCTCCCATTCTCTTCACTTCTCTTGTTCTCTGCGTTTGTTTCTGAGTCACAGCCAAAACCCATTTTCCATAAAGCTCTTCAGCGATGCATTTATAGTGTCAAGAAGTCTGCTGGAGTGGAATTAAAACTAAGTCAGGTCTTGATCAGCTGGGCCAAATGTTCCTTGTCTTAAGGTAAGAGACATTACAGAGATATTAAAAAGTCATCTTATTGTGTGCGTGCCACCATGCTGTCACTTTTTCTGCATCAAGTTAAACTTCTTTTCAGGTGCAAATTAATATAAGAGTTTTGACATGTTAGAATAAATTGGTGTGTGGAGTCTTATTGGTCATTTCTTTAATTACACATCTCGTATTTTCCAATTAAATTTCACAAATTCCCCGCATCCGTCTGGCATCCTTCTTATCATTCCTTCTTTGTTTGTTTGTGTTTTTTTTCCATTCTGGCAGACAATCCCCCTTCAAGTTTTTATCTTTTCATCTCTGCCGCTAGCAATCGACAATTAGAAGCCCTCTAAAGTCACAAGTTTCAAAGAGGTAATGGCAGACAGAGTCATGAAAGATAAATACAGATACTTGCAGGGGACAGAAATTGGAATTTAGGGAATGGTTAAGAAGAAGAAGGGAGAAAGAGAGAAGAGGAGTGCTATCAAAAAATGAAACTCAAAGATATTAAAGTTATCTGTCGGCCAGTCCAACACACACACTCACACACACACACACCCACGCATGTATTCATAAAGACAGATGGGCAGGCGTGGAGATAAAGTTACAGCTATCTGAAATGTAATAAAACTGAAGTAAATGAGTCTATTCTCAGCGTCTAGCTGAAGGCCATTGTTGCAGTAATAGTAGCTGCGGTGGTATAAGCCTGAAATGAGAGATAATGACTTAGTGGTAATAATTTCTGCCAGCTCGAACAGATAAGGACTCCACTTTTGTATGTGCACATTGTAATCTCATACCTACACTTGTCTTGCTGTTGGAGGTTGCTGGATGAAATCTCCAGCTGTGCAAGTGAGTTTGATCCCATGTGTTGATATCATCTTTGTTTGGGTAGACAGTGACCTATCACCTTGGAGTATGTCCATATTCAGTTTGGACAGCTGAGCAAGTTCATATTGCACGTGAATATACAAAACATGTCTGCATATGTCATGTTACAAATAAACATATTATAAATATATTAATATTAAATATGCCTTTTTGCTGCTTCATTTTCAGTCAGATGTGAAGCGAAAAATGCATCAAATCTCATGATGCGGACCAATAAATAACATCAGTTGAGAGAGAGTCATTGTGACGGGAAATGTGATCATTAACCCGATGGATTTTTTTTGTTTGTTTGTTTGTTTTGTTTTTTGTTTTAATGACAAAAAAGAGGTCAAGCAGGAAATTGACTTTGCTTCACTGTAAACAGAAAAGAAAAAAGAAAAAAAAATATATATTAGATATTTCAGACATTTCATCCTGAAGTATGTTTGTGACTAAGTCTATGTGTGAAGTTGTGTGTGTGTGTGTGTGTGTGTGTGTGTACTAGAGTAACTTTTATGACAAAATATTGTGAGATTTCAAGGACTTCAGACTGACATGCACACAAACACATTTTTGATTCAAGCAGCTCATTACCACTGGCAAATGGTGATAAGATGCATGCTGTGCTGACCGCGGGCACAGTGATCACACACACACACACACACACACACACACACACACACACACACACACACACACACACACACACAACATGTCTCTGTATCTGCAAGGTCATGATGGTCAGCATAGTAATACTATCTCTATCTACTGTGTGTGTATTTGTTTGTGTGTGTGTGTGAGCGGTCATGCTGCCCCTGGAGTACCCTGCCATATTGCGTACATGATGTTATCTTGATTTAAAAAGATTTTTAAAAAAATTTAAAATGCTCTCAAAGGCCTAATTAAAAATTGGATTACAACCATTTTCCCCAGAACTGTTCCTTCCTGCCTTTCATCCTTTATCCCATCATTTGCTGCTTCTACAACATGTGGCAGTTGCAGCTTGACTGACTATGTGTGTGGGAGTGTTTGCATACGTGAGCAGTGCGCCTGGTGCTTCTGTTGTGACCATGTGTGTTTGTGGAAAGAAACTTTTGATCAGTGCATGTCCAGGCTGCAGAGGCAGGGAGAATGATCTCAGTCAGCTGCTGAAACCAAAGCTGAGCAGAGGAAAAAACTTTGAATGGCAATTTGTCTGAACTACTTCGCTTTGGTCTTGAAATTTAGTAGCTTTTGATTCTCAGCGTTCTCTGTTGATATGGGCCAAAGTGAAAAAATGTGTTGCTGCTTGGACTGATTCTAATTAGTATCTGCACCTGTTGGACATCCCATCAAGGTGAATTCACCTTCAGTCTTTAGAAGCTTCACCCTCATTATTAATAGAGGCTGTGGATACTATTTTTTGAAAGCTAGAACTGGCATTGGGTAAGACCTTTTAGAGAGTTTAATCAGTCCACTTCACATATTGAACAGAGAATACTGGAATAGAAAACAGCATAATGCCAAAATATAAACTCCATGAACCGTCTCCACCTACACTAAAAACAAAAACAAATGTGCTTGAATGCTACAAACTTTACTGAGGTCACTCAGCGTACAGTAATTTACCCAAAGAGAATTTAAACTGCGTTTTTGTGCCATTCAAGGTTTCAAAATGTGAAATCCCACTGTGGTAAGGGACGTGGTGCAAGGCCTTGGTGTGCACTGAGTGATATTGAAACGTAATAAATAAGGTTCTGCCCATTCCACCATCCTTGGGCTAAGTAATTTTACCAATGACCCGTGCAGAATGAGAAGTTAATACGAGTCCAAAATGTGTTTGAATGAGAAATACATTTATCAGTCTCTCCCTCATTCTCCTTTACTTTCCAAATATTTCAAGGACTCTGTCTCTGTCTCTCTGGTAGCCTCGCAAGGTCTTCACTAAATTAACTGCATGCACTGAGTATTACTAAAAGGTGTATATGTAAGGGATAGTGTCGAGTGAGCAGGTCATTATTTGCTTAAAAACCCCGACAGGGTGGTGCTGGGCGGAGGGGTCTTGCATCAGACTGAAGGGGTACTTTTTGCAATAATGGCCGACTCACTTGACATTATCCGCTTATTACGTGGCTATTTACTAAACAAAGCAATAATATGACACAAAATATTTAAATATTATTTTATTGATTTTAAAGTGAATTTATGCCTTTTGCTAAAAAAAAAAAAATGGTCCGTTTGATTCTACAGTTGGGACTACTTGCATGTAGTGTTGATGGTAGCTGTTACCTGTTTTGGGAAATTGGTCTGAAGTTGTTACTGCTTCACTCCATCAGCAGTAGTCAAACTGAACAGAGGAGATTGCACCTCAGTCTTGATTTACCAACAACTTGAGTTGGCACAGTTCAACAAAACAACCACTTAACTGCTAAACTCACTGCTAACTGACTGCTCTCTCCCACATTAACCACATTCTCTTAAAGGAGCCACGCTCCTCTTGCAACAGTCAGCTACAGGCTCGGTCCACAAAAAATATACACCCAAACCAGCGGACGTCCCTCAAACTGTGACATTGATTGATGTTTTGAAAACATGCCATTCTCAGTCTGTTGCTTCACCTTTTCAAAAAGCACCGTAAACAGATGATAGATACACAGACATTGAGCTTCTTTCAACAGATTGATATGACAAGACGTGATCCTCCATAGCCCGAAAATGAGCTGGGTATGAAAAGCGTCCCTAAACATATACTCAGGTCATTGCAACATTGCGACATATATAGCATTCTTACATGTATAAGTATCAGTACAGAATAAAGGTCAAACACTGCTATAATTATTTCTGTGTAGGTAGAGAAGGTGACCTTTTGAACACTAAAAAAGAGCTGAAACAAATAAAAGGATAAGTGCAATTGCCACGAGACAGAAAATGTGAATCATGCTATGAGGACAGTTTTCACTGGACATGTTGTGGAGGAATAGCATTAATTATGTCCATGTGTAGGTAATGTGTTATTCATTAGGGTCGGATGCTTCAGAAAAAAATTCTTACGAATTTGTTCCTGACAGGGGACTGGTTGTTTTATAGTCTTAGTGTTGGTTTAACAAAAAAAAGGTAAAAGTAAAGGTAAAGCAGATTTATTTTCCATATATAATGAATTGTCCAACAAAATTGCAGGGTCACAGTGGAGGCTTAGTCCTGAGCCACTGCGACGGAATACCGCCACACTGGACCACCCTAACCTAAGTGCCTAACGTGCATATTTTGAGGGTGGGAGAGAACTCACACAGACACGGGGAGATCATGCTAACTCCACACAGAAATGTCCATCCTCAGCCAAATATTGCACCCAGGTCCCTCTTGATGTTACACTAGCAGACTTGGATTTGAACCCAGGATCTTCTTGCTGTGAGGCGTGAAGGCATTGACACAGTGATGCAACCTCAGTCTCTGTGCGTCCTTGGGCCAGTATTGTGAGTAAAGCAGTTCAACTCCTCTGTAAGCGTATCTGCCCCCTTTGTAACAGACATCCTCCAAGTTCTTTGGCAAATTTGGGGAGAACTGCCTGGATCAGTGTTTGGGTTTCCCTGAGTTTGCCTCAGTGTCCCGTTGGCAAGCCCCGAGGCCTGTTTTGGGGGAATCCGGCACAAATTGAGCCCTGTGTCTTGAGCCCCGGAGCAGGGGCCCAACTTGAATGCTGTGCTTAAAAGTTGCAACAAACAATACAACTCTGACGTTATACTTCTGATCTAAGATGTTGCTGTTTTCCAGTTCGGCTCAGTGGTTGCTGAAAGCAAGCAGCTGATCAGTGAATTTTGGTCCATCAGTCCCCATAGTAACGGCCAACTGCCTGCTCTGAGAGGTTTTGATGTTACAATTGCAACACTAATTAATTTATTTACTGATGAAATAAGCTGGAAAATTTATCCACACTTACTACTGAATATGTTTAAATGAATACAGACAGCCTGCAGTATTTTGGCAACAGATTTACAACTTTATTTCTGATTCATGCAGCAAGGCATAGTTTGGAGGAATGCCTTGGGCAAGGTTTCACAGTCGTGGAAGCAGTGGCCTCCTGGTACCAGAAATAACCAATCAACTCAAAGAGGAAGATGTGGATCCATTTCCACTTGTGATGTTTGTATCATCTTGTGCTGACGATTTGATTATCAGTATGAATCCAAATTTGTGCTCCACGTACTGCTCGTACAAACTGCAGCTTGACCACTGTCAACATAAAAACGACACTTTACTCCCATACAACCGTGGGGTGAATGCTTCTATATAGAGTTTACTGTTTGAAAATGGCACCTTCTGAGAACTGAGCAGCAGGTGACACAGAGAAATGAGAAGTGATAACGTTACGGTGACAACTGCAGATGACCAGCAATATACTTTGTGATTTTCAGGTAGAAAAGTTTAATGCACGCTCAAGTTTCAATTACAAAATGTTTGAGCAAACTGACAGAAAATGTCTGGATGTTGCTGTGGAAATAAAAGAGAAAACTTTCCAGTAAAATGCATAACATTCCCATCAAGTTTGAGTGTGGTGGTGGTTCTTGCATGCAGTAAATCAAACTAAATGCTTGAGTATCCTGAAAGAGAGCAGATAATTCATATATATATATTACGTAAATGCGCTCTCTGTATCGCTTTCATTCTTTCTCGTTCTCTTTTTGATGCTTTTATGTAACACTTCAAGTGGAGGAAGGTGGGATCATTATAAAGCCCCCTCTACATCTGCCACTACACCCCTGCACTGCTTGCTCAGTGTGTCCTCTGTCAGCCAACACACAGATTTTTGCTAATACTGTTATATGTGCATAGCTTTTCTTTAAGGGAAATGTCAGATGAAGAAACGCAGAGATCAACCACCTGCCAGAGGAATAATTCTTTGGTGTTCCTCCATCTCAGCTCCTCGGGTTAGCTCAGTTTTGACTCCATGTGAATTCAGATGAAAAATGCTCACTGAATAATTATGAGGTAATTCAGCAGTAAAACTTTTCTAAATGCCTTAAAGGTTTAAACCTTACCAAATTGTATTAATTATTATTTAATGAATAGCTAGATATCTGTAGTGTCTGTCAAATGGAATTAATAACTGCAGCTGAAATGGACCACATCAATTATAGCCTACTTGAGTTTCAGAATTCATTCTAGACCTGAAAGAGATATTGCAAGTTAATAAACATTAGCAATGTGAAACAGACAGGTTCTAGCCAGAGGCTAATTTCCATCTGTTGTTATCAGCGGATAGATTGACCCCTTTTCATTTTTTGTTTATTGTTTTCTTGTTCTCTCTTTCTCTCTTAAATAAATATCAAATGTATTTTTTTTAGGGTGCCTTTTGTCAGCTGGCCGGGCCTATAGCTGAAATAAACCATGCAAGCTAAAGCTGCCCCTTTCACTTTTATTGCTATAGTCAAATAATAGAGTTTGACAACAAATATTACATACAAACAATCTTACTGTCATTTATGATTTTTTTTTAAAATCATCTTTAAATCATAAAACAGAAATTTTTGAAAAATTCAATATAAAAAATGGAATTTAGAAAAAAAAGAATATTAAAAAACTAAATTAAGGGGAAAAAATGAAACAAATCAAAAGTTTGATTTAGTGCCCAAATTTTACATAAGACTTGATGTTTTCACGACTGAGTGTGATGTTTTCGTAAATTTACTTGCATGATAATTTCACTTACTGGCCAGCAACACTGTGAGTTTACTGTTTGTGTGACTGAATGAGTGATTTACTGCCTGTCACTTGACTTCTGCTTATTTGACCAGATAAACTAATTTACCCACAGCTCAAGCTGAAATAAAGCCCAACTCATTGTGTTGGCAGGTGACTAAATAATGCTCATTTACTTTCTTAATACTTGTCTAACCGCTGCCTTACTTAGTAACTGGGTGATTAATAAAGTAGAAAAACTGACTGATTGCCTGCCTGAGCTTTTAACTGATTCAGCTGTCTGATTAACTGATTAAACTAACTCACCGATCGGCTGACCACCTCGCTTACTTTCTATCAAACTGATGAACCGTCTCTACAACTGTCAGTCAAGATAAGTGGCTTATTTGTGTATTTACTTCACCCTGTGGGATGCCATGTTTAACGGGATCTAATGGAAAGTGGCCTGAGGCAAAGATGTTAACGAAAATATCCACAATCCGACTGTAATTCCCCTCTGCTGCTCCACTGAAATGAGACAAGTGAGGTCTAATCTCCTTCTGAGACACACACACACACAAGACCGTTGTGCACAATGACCCACACCATCACTCTCTCAAACCCCCCTTACAGTCAATCTTAAAGACTTTCCCTCTCTCACCATTTCTCTTGCTCTTGCTCATTTTCTACACCCCCTCCACTCACCCTCCTCATCCCTGCCCGTCCTTAAAGTGTGGCCTGTGTGGTACACTACAGTAATTAAAGTCTGCGGTGATTGGAAATATTTCCGTGCACCATATCATTTTAATGCCAGGGCCCTAATATGCCAAGATACTGGCTGTAATTGGATTTTGATTGGTTACTAATGAAGATGCACTTCCTGGGAGACAGACGTGACAAGTCATCTGTTTTAGCCGATGTTCCAGAGTGTGTGTGCCACACACACAGCAGACATGCACACCTAATTATGAAGGCTGAGAGTCACATGCAGAGCTTTGCAGATGGAGACGCACAAAGACACAGATGTGAAAAGAAACATGCTCTAACATACACAGCTGAACTCTGCATTAACACCACAGACATGTTAAGCTGCATTCAGTCATTTTTGGCCAACAGGAGACAAAGTATTTTCTGAGCAAGTTTCCAGTCACATTCTGTCTGACATTTAATGGTATTATGAAGTTGTGATGCAAAATCAAGAGGCTGCCCATTTCTGCATCCAACAGCATCATACATTTCAGTTTGATCTGATTAATGGCCCAACAATCTACTCCTGTCAGATCTGTTTTGGTAGCCAGAAACAGCTAAAAAAATATTGACTTGTTAGCTGCTAGATGCTCATGTCCTTCACTAGTTAACCCCAAACTGTGTCTGCCATTAGATGCTGAGCAGGTGATGGAGACAGTGGATTTATTAGAGCTTGCTTGCTGAAAACAGCAGCCTGCTGCTGATGCAACAGGGTTAAAGAGAGCAGTGAGAGTGAACTGTCAAGTAAAAGTGCAGTCAAACAAACAAAGAAACAAACAAAAAAAAGATCTGACAGAGGCTCCAAGTGGGCCTGAAGGGAGCTTAACTGCAGGTCCACAAGCCTGAATAATACTCTAATACTGATAAGGATAGGTTTCTTTCATACTGATGCTTATGGTTAAAGGGATAGTTTGCCCAAAACAGAAAATTCAGTCATGATCTGCTTACCCTCATGCGAATGGAAGGTCGGGTGAAATTTTTTAGTCCACCTTACACTGCTGGAGTTTCATAGGAAAAAGGCATTGCAGTCATGTCTCAAGCAATGGTAGTAAATGGTGACCAAGTTTAAAAAATGTTTGTGTGTGTGTGTGTGGGGTGGGTGGGTGGGGGTGGGGGGTAA
>JAQLOL010000003.1:24920473-24957100 GCA_029783665.1 Naso thynnoides
TCTGCCTTGAAAACTGCAGCCTGGTCAGTGACTCCCTGAGTCTATTTAAGAAGCCACACACTGGATCTCACTTCCAGGCAATCAGCTCAGTGAGTTAAGAGCTGTTAGGAGTCTTCGATAAACAAACGTAGAAAATTCATGGTAGATGATGTTTGATGAAGAATTTTACCTTAAAAACTGAATCTGTGACTGAATATCGAATTGTCCTCTTGTGAACATTACAGTCAATGCAGATGGTATTTTTAGGGTCTGGGCTGCTGAGCTGCCAAGGACCCTGTTGTATTCATAGGAATTCTGTCTGTCTGTCCTTCTTCTTCTTCTTCTTCTGCTTGTTGCTCAGAATTGCCTAAAAATGTCCGGACCCGACCCATCGCTGCACAGCAGCTATAATTCTCTGTGGGTTGTTGTTACTGAGTGGAGCTTTTAAATGACGGCTGAATGATCAAGCAGAGAAACTGATACAAAAACAATGAATTTATTGACAGTTTCATACCAACACGCTGACTCTCCTCAACACAAAAATCTGATATTAAATTGGTTGTTAAGTACAAAATATAAACATAAAGTCAGTGTTTCGTTTTTATAGTCGACAACAGAATCTGAGACTGCATCTCGGTCGTCTACGGCGGCTGACCCGGCTGCTCACAGCACACCTGAACTAGAAAAGTGAGCAGAGACAGAGACGACAGGAGACGAGCAGGAAAGCTGCGAAGCAACCCGCCAGAAAACAGAAGAAGCTACAAAATCTACCAAGATGACTTAAAGTACAAGGGAAAGTTTTGTTTGACAGTGAGACAGGAAGAGTACGATAAGAGCTGAGAGCTGTAAGGAAGTGCTGCTGTCTTCTTCTCCAATCCCATGATGCAACACTGGTGCTTTGATTAGCCACTGTAACGACTTCCATCTACAGAAAGAAGCAAAAAACACGTGAATAAACCAGAGAGCAACAAAAGACGACGATATCTTCCAATCAGATCAACCACAATCATAAACAAAGACGTTTCTGACGTTTCAGATGCTTTCTGGGTTCATTGTGGCGCTTCACATCCTGCACGGCATGTTACATTTCACTGTTGTCTTTACCAGTGCTCGACGTCTGCATCCTCAAACTGACCGGCCTCCATCGCAGCTGCATCCACCTCCATTCCATCTGTCGACAACAAACACTATGATCAACCAACAACCAGCCTCTTACAACATCTGACACAATACACTCTGTCAAATCAGCTGCTGGGTTTTATTTCCGCTGCAGGTTTGGGAAACAGAAAAAGCTTAAACAGTCACAAGCTGTGTATTATTTTCTGTCTGTTTGTACGACCGACTGGATGTTCTTCAGAACTTATTTTCTCTAAAGACTCCAAGTCTTACTGTCAGCCGCGTTAATGGTTAAAAAGACAGAAAACCACCAGGCTGCTGTGAGCGTTTGACTCAAACCTTCAAACTGGGCGTTGGTTTCTTCGGTTCGAACCCCGGCCATGTTAAACTGCTGGGCAACTGATCGAGCCAACATCCCCTCCAGCCTCTCCAGCGTGGCCTGGCCCTCCTGCGTCAGCGACGACAGACCCTCGTCGCAGGTGTAGAAGGTCGGGATGTCAGCATGGCCGTGCTCTGAGTGCAGGAGAAACATGGCGGCTGAGAAGCAGCAATGCGCTTTGTAAGAAAACGTGTTGATGTTGATGTGAACCGGCAGCCATGTTTCAATTTACAGCTGAGAGGAAGGAGTGTGAAGAGGGGTCCACTACGCCGTCTTTATCGCCATTTCCTCACCTGCCTGATCCTGTTTGTATTCAAATAAAGTCTAACAGTCTAAATGTGAATTTTTTCATGTGTTCTATTATCCTGCAGGACTGCGTGGAACATGAAAGCAGTCTGCAGGTGAAGAAGCAGAACTGAAATATCCCGAGTTCACGTTCTCTTCTGTCTTATCGTTCCTGGGCCCGTGCGTAGTTTCCTCATAATATGGCTGCGGCAACTCTTCACATGATAGAACATCATATTTTGTGTCAGTAAAGACTGACAACAGTGTTTGGAAGCTGCTCTCTGCTTTAACTCATCATTTAGAATTTGTTGCATCTCCTCACCAGTGTGTTACCGCTCAGCAGAGAGTGTGTGAGATGAAGCATCATCACAGCCTGATGGGCTGCCTTCACACGGACGCTTTGGTTCTGTGTGCTGCTAATAAAGACCAATGATTCAACTTTCTCTTACCTGCTTCTGTAACCACAGAGTCCAGACGACCAGGCAGAGACGGGCGGAGAAAGTAAGAGACGGACAACATGTTACTGACATGTGACTGGGTCTCATCATCAGAGGACAAGTTTCTAAATCCAAACATGTTTTCAAAAGTAAAAAATATTTTTAAAATGTACAAACCTTCTTGCATTGAAGTAACAAAATTTACATTTACCAAAGCTCGACTCTAAACACGACATTTGAATTAGTTTGACGAGTCTGACACGACACCAAAGCTACGTCCGTCATATTCATCTTGTTCTATTGTTATAAATGTAAAACAGGTCGGAGCAAACAGCCTGCTGTGTGCACTCGGTCAACAACATTCGGCTGAAACGTCTCGTTTCTCCTCACCAGCCTCCTCCACGTCGTACTCTTCTCCTTCAAAGTCGTTGTCTGAGTCGTCGTCCTCGGGGTCGGGGTGCAGTGCCTGGCACTCACACATGGCTGAGAACATCGACTCCACTGCACGTCAAACACACCAGCACACATTAGATGCACCCGTGGCGGCACTGCCCTCTTGTGGTCAGTGTCAACACTGCCACTGAGTCATATTTGTGTATTTGCTTCATTCAGTCTCATCACTCACATGCCGCCTTGTCGCCTGGGACAAATCGAATCTCTGTGATCGCTCCTTCATCGTCGTCACCATCGCTGCTGTTACTGCTGTCATCTTCGTCGTCGTCGGCTGCTTTCTCCGCCATTTCTGCCTCGTTCTCATCTGGGAGGACGGCAGGAAAACCACTCAGAACTCATGCAGGCAGGAAGAGAGCATGAGAGACAAAGCCAGCGAATCTAATCATCAGCAGGAGAATCGTGTTTACATGTGCATCACTGAATATATGCACAACATATACAGGAAATAAAATGGTGGAGTGTTCATAGAAACGTAACTTGACAGCATTAATGTGGTCAAACCCTCCACAGAGTAAGTTTTATTAAAAAAAAACAAAACAAAACACTAATTTTAAAAAATGTTCATTCATTTCCTCTAGTTTACAAACAAACAAACAATACAGCGGCTGCAACTCTATCAAAATGTGGCAGCAAGAATCTTAACGATAACGAGGACAAGAGCATATCGCGCCGGTGTTAGTGTCTTTACCCTGGCGACCTGTTACGCTGGGGACAGCGTAAGTAAAATTTAAATTCTCTTCCTCAAATGGTTTCATAGCTTCATATATTTCAAACAGCTTTATGCAGTTTGCTCCAAACTAGTCACTGTGCCCGAGCACGGCGCGCTATGTCAGCCGTGGCACAGCTGGAAGTGGTGGACTTCACCACGGACGCATGGACACGGACACGGACACGGACACGGAGCGCCGACATCGCTGTGACTGTTTGTGGAGGATTCGCCTTCAACAGCAAACAGTGCCCGCATGAAAAGCAGAGGAGAAATCAGAGACTGTCTTTTAGAATGCAGATACCAGAGAACCATTTAAAAACTTTATTAAAAGATGAAAAAAATAAATTCTTTTTTTTTTTTAAAAAAAGGTAAAAATATGGGTTGCACTCCATAGATCAGGAAGCTGAAGCACGCTCAGGCGCAGCACTCACATTTCACACACATTTTCTACCTAATGACTTCTCAGACTTAGAAAATCCTGGAAAAATCTGTCAAAAACAATCTCTGAACATGCCGAGTCTGAATGAGCGAAGGTCCCTGGAAAGAGGCGACTTTGTATTTTCCTGCTCACCTGCTATTACACCCAAATATGCTGGCGAGTGCGCAACATTTCCTCAGGCATTTTTGGGAGGTTTTAGGATATGAAAAAGTAAACAAGAGGAGCTGAACATATTTTCTGTGTTGTGATTTTGTGTCTGACAACGTTCAACAAGGAGTCCGTGAGCTGCAAAACAACAACGAGCTCAAAAAAGGCTGCAGCCGGCGGCCTTGCCGAAGAGAAGCCGTTCCAACCACCGTTCAGCGCAGCCCAAAGAAGGTTCAAAGAATTTCAATGGCTGATGTGAGGAGAAATGTTCTCCACAGTCAAACGTTCCACCAGAAATTAAAAAAAAGAGAAAAATGACTTTTCCAACTTCCTACGCAAAATGACACTTTAGCACAAATTTTATATTTGCACCACTCTCACCCCCGAGTTTGCCGTTGACCATGACATACAGGTGCTCCTGTGGGTACGCGCTGACGTCTCTGGAGATGGCGTGCAGGCCGATGGTGGGATACTCCAGAGAGAAACCCATTCCTGAGCCATCAAACCAGGAGAGGCGCCTGAGGAGAAGAACACACACAAAGGTTCATTTAATGTTTTTTTTGTTTTTTACCTTTACTGGAATAAACCTGATGTTTAAGCAGCAGGTACTTGTCCAAACATGCAAAATTAATTTTCACGAGAAGTCATGACAGCAGAAACCTTGGACCTTTATCTAAACATAAAAGAGGAGGTACCTGAAAGCACCACGGTTGTAACGAGCAACTATTTACTTGATTAGATCAATTAAAATGTCTAATAACTTCCATCATTATTTCCCAATTTTAAAAATTAAGAGCTTCTACGGTTGATATACAAATCCATTTCGAGCTATTATTTTGAAAGCGCCTACTCCGGAAGTGTTTACCGCAAGGAGTGGCTGTGTTATGGAGCACGGAGCTGTCTTACACTTTCTGTCCCGCTCACAGGTGTACCTGAGCAGTGTCTCTCCTCCCGTCTCTCCTCATCACAAACACAGAATAAATCTGAGGAGGGAATCGAACCAGCACCTCCAACCGGCGGTTCAAAGGCGAACAACCGCCACGTGCATTACTTACGTCTCAGCGACGTAGAGCGTGCCGCAGCCCAGCTTCTGGCCGTCCATCACCGCCGTGGTCTCGGCTTGCTCATGCCGCACTCCCTCGGTGGGAGGACGGAGGTTTTTCAGTAAAACCATCCTCCGTTTAACCGTTAACGTCTGCGGACCGGCGTAATCTGCTGTCAACAGGAAGCCGTGTGACCTATTTCGTGCCACGAAGCGTGCTAACGGTAACTTAACCCGGGATAGCTTCGCGGTAAAGAAATGCTCGACAGCTGGAGGCGGATAAATTACTGCGCTTCTTCCCCGGGGTTAAAAAAACGGCAGACCGAGCCGCAACGAGAGCTCAGACGGGCTGCGCAAGAAGTGGAGAAAAGCTCATAAACTGTTGGTGGAGCTGATGACGTCAACGTGTGCGCCGGAAGCTGTGGACACTCACTGACGACCTTTCAAAGCAAAAGTATCGCAGTAAAGGAAGACGGTGCCTCAACCCACCAGAATAAATGCATGAATGAATAAATAAATAAATAAATGAATAAAGTGATCACCACCAGCAAGGCCTCGTTACGTCCTACGTAACATCCACGTTTCTTGACATTTGACAGTTCTGACTGATTGTTCTACACGTTAAACGAATCAGCGCCGCTGCCGTACCGGAGCGCGGACCAACACACGCGCAACTGGTGGAATTTTTAGGAGAATTTTACAGAATTTTCTGACTCACCTGCAGAATCTGACTCCTCTTAAACACAGGGGAACATTTTCTGACAGTAACTCTGTCAGCTGTCAGGATGCGTTCACTCTGCCATAAAGGCTGAATTCAGTGATATCAGGCTGAAAATCACAGGAATTATTTCTTGTAGGTCAAAAGTCTACAGTAGAAATTTGAAAGCTTTGTGGGGGAACAGTAGCCTATCTGACAGAAACTTTATCAGCTCATGGGATGTGTTCCACATGTGGAGGTTCTCTCAGTAAATTGCAGTAAATGTGAAGGCCTAGCCTGTTTGTTGGGACAGAAAACCAACCCATAGAGTTCCTATTCTAAATGGCTTAACCGATGGCAACATCAATAAATTACATTTCTGTAAAAATAATTACATAAATAAGGCAAGTAGAAATATGAACTATATGTCCAGGTATTTTTCCAGGTGTTTGTCATGACTGTGTATTTAGCCTATGAAATCACAGTGTTGTAAATGTGTAGCCCACCCATTTTTTCCAAAAGTCCACATTCAAAATGAAAACTGTCACAAATAGCCTATAATTTCTAATAAAGTTTTTAAATATATTTTTTATCTGTTCTTTATTGATAAAATTAGCTGGTGGTTTCAATAAAGACGTAAAACGCTACAAACACAGTTTAGGCTCTGTTACCTCATTTTCCAAATAAAACAACACCGTCATGAAATGTGTTGTTGTTGTTGTTGTTGAGGTGTAGTTCCATATTATAACCACCAGAGGGCATATGCAATCTAATATCAAGAGATTCTGGTGAAGCCATTCAAATAAAACTTTCAATACACAAATGTAGAGCACAAAGTGATATGACCTTCAATGCTTCTTTTTCAAACAAAAAGATTAATTTTAAGAGAAGGAAATTTAGGAATACAGTATCATCAATAGTAATAATAATAATAATTAATAATAATAATAATAATAATAATAATAATAATAATAATAATAATATAGCCATAAAGTGCCTCCATACTGCTTGTCTGAAAAAGTCCAAATATCCTGAAGCCTGGACATGGCAAGTTATTTTAAAGAATATGACACTGACGCCGTGCTTTAACCCTCACTATTCACTGTAGCTCCAAAGAAGGGAGCCACGTTCACATGCACGTGCACACACACCGTCTGACGTTCGCACAGCAGCTCTGCGAGGGACGAAGGAGACCTTATCTATCTGCAGGATCAATTGGAGAGCAAGTCTGGGCAAGTCTTGCAGGTCTGGTGTCTGCTGTTGGTACGGGACTTTCGGGTAGCATGTAAACACGTCTGTGTGTAGCATGTTAGGAGCTACACGCTACAGTGAACAGTAAAGTTAAAGCATGACGCCAGTGACGTTTTTCAAAACAACTTGGCATGTCGAGGCTTTAGGACACTTGGCTTACTTTGGTCGAGCAGTATGGAGGCATATTGTGGTTTTATTATGCTTTAAAAAAAAGAAAAAAAAAACAGTTGAATCCTAGTAACACCTGCAATGATTCTTTCCTGTGAAAATCAAGCAGTGTTTTGCAGACCACAAATCTTCAGTCGAACTTCCATCAGCATGAGGGTGAGTAGACTATGACTAAATTTTCATTTATGGGTGAACAGACCCTTTAATCTTTTTTTTTTTTTTTTTTTGGTCTGTACAAGATGTTGAATTGATAATAATAATACTAATGATAAAACAACAACAACACAAACAAAAAACTCCCAGCAAATCCACCTTTAGTGAAATGTGGTATGGTAACAGTGACATAGATTTTTTATTCTTTCTTTCTTGCCATCCATGGAATGTGACCTTTAGGGAGGCTACGCTCCGTATGGGAATGCGTTTACATCATATTCTTGTGAGTTTGCCTCCACATAACAAACTGTAGGGTTACACATATGTAACTGAAGCATACACATAGGCCTACAGTATGTTGTGCAAATATTGTAATCATCTCAAGTCAAAACAGCTTTGTGTAAGCAGATTTGTCCTCCCACACTGCAGCAGCGGAGATTTCCCAGCTCCCGTTTCTTTGCACAAATACAGACTGTTTCATTGCCTGGACTGAATTCCAGTGGGCCAAAAGCTTAACATGTAAAACGTGAGAAAGTGTCAATATGTGCCAGTCAAGTTTCAGCAGTGATTCAACACACTTGAGTTTCATTGCCACGAGCTGCTTTCCAGGCAGGTTTTTATGACGCTACACCAGAGTTCAGGCTTGAAGGATTCGCACATAATTTAGCTGAAACGTGCTGCAGGACCAGATGCACAAAACAGAAGTACAAGACCAGATGGGTGGGGTTTCCTGCATTCATAACAGGGTTTTTACATGCAAGGCAAAAAGCAAAGGGTTTCCCACCGCAAAACAATCATTTTGAATGCATAAAAATTCAGTCTTTCCACATCATTTCTCAGTGACTTCCAAAATCATTAAAACTTGAGCAGTTTCATCATTTGGTGATGCCGTGGTTAAAGGAAAACATCAGTATTTGCCCATGATTTTGTGTCTGAGTGACTAATGGCAACAACAGTATATATAAAACTGGCCTCGTATTGAGTCAAAATTCTGCAGCTTGCAGCTACAAAACCAGCTGTAATGTAAATGTCAATGTCCATGAAAAAGAGCTTTTATTTTGCCACTGACCGGCTCATATCATTACCCCAAGAGTCCGATAAAATAATGGAAAGGGCCGCAAAAGAATTAAACCCTTTTTTATTAAAAATGAACGTGAATCTTTTTGTTTGACCAGGGATGGTGGTTATATTTCTCAGTAATAAATCCCATCAAAGCCACTAGATTCAGTTTATAGAAACAGCAATTTTATTCTCATAATACACTTAGTTCAACCTTGTCAGAAAACAAACTAAAATTTAGCTAAACCGTCTTGCTGAGCCTTTTCACTGTTGGGTCAGTCACTGACTCTTAGATCAACCCTCAAATCATTGAGTTGGAAAAACTGCAAAATGAGCCAATGAGCCAATGAGCCAATCCTTAACAGGAAATTTAAATGTGTCTCATAACAAATCTCTCACATCCCTCTTTATTTTTTGCATTTGTGTGCATGCACACACGTCAGGATGCATGCAAGTGTGCGTGTCTGCATGTGTGTATGTGTGAACGTAAACATGTTTTTACTGACATCTCATTAAGCATTCATTAAGAAGCGAGATTATCTTCCAAATGCATCAGTTACAAGAATAATTTGGAAGGGCTATTCAGATAAGGCTAAAAATCTGTTTCTGCCAAATCATCTCTCTCTCTCTCTCTCTCTCTCTCTGGTTTTTAGACTCGCTCTCTCTGGCTGCACTCTGTCTTTAATCTAACATCTCATTCAGTGGACCCAAAATGAAGTCAAAGCTGATATGAAATTAGCTTTGTAGTCTTCCTTGCCTCTCCTCCTCTTTCTTCTCCTCCTCTTCCTTTCCTTTTCTGCTCTTTCAAATTCATCTTATCAATTATCGACCTCTGTTGTGTCTCTCCTTGCATTTTACTGTCACTCTACTCTTTTTCACCGTTCCTTTTTCCTACTCTTCTCTGCCCATTGAACATTTCTCACCTCTTATCCATTTCTGCTTAAATGTCTTGAATGTGCCGACAGATTTGGAAGCGATCTCTGGCTTGTAATGTGTTAGTGTGCATCTTTGTGCTCGTATGGCAGCACATAAGGACACTAATCTGTTGAAGCATCTGTGTCTCAGAGGGCCACTAACGATTTCCCATCAGGCTTGCAAATGCACACGAATACACACATACTCACACACACACACACACACACACACACACATGATCAGACTGACTGGCAAGATGCAGACGCTTGACTAAATCCCTCTTGAATTCAAAAAGCTCATGAGACTTTCCTCACCAGTAGAAATGACATGATTGTTGGTCTGAAAAAAAACAACAACACAAAAATACTATGATTACCCTCCAGGGCGAAGAAAATGTGATGCAGGGAAATTACAGCTGCTCATAAAAAGGAGAAAATGTTATGCAGCATTGCCCTAATGATGGAAAGGATTCGGAACTGTTTCACTGAAAGCAATGCAACTTTCTGCATACTGGTGCTCTTTATATTTTTTACATCACCTGCCCCCCCAAACAGGCCACCAGCCCTGCCCTACGTGATTATAATTGTCTCTTCATGTGCAAAGTTTGTGTTGTGACGGTCATGAATCACATCTCATCATCTACCAAACATAATTCTTTTAACCCTGAAACCAAACAGCCACAGACTTAACAATCATACGGTGGATCTTCTTTTTTGTTCAGTTTCATTATTCATACGTTTGAAAAGATGCATACAGTGCAAAGAATCTGCTATCTTACTGGAAACAGCTGCAAAGGCAGTTGTAAAACATTCTTTTAGAAAAAAAAGAATAAAAGAAATAAAAGACATTGTCTGGTAAATGTTTATATCACATTTTGAAAAAAATCACATGAAGTTACATTGCTGCCTCGTACAAATGCATTATTTGGCACCTTGAGCACCAAGAGCTGAGTGTCATCTGGTTTAAATATATTCAAGAGAAGGCAGACATCTTGACTGCCAATAACTCAAAACTCTGCAGCTTTCACTGAAACAATTTAGATGGATAAATAACCCTTCAGGAAAGACAAATTCGTTTTTATTTAGTGCTGAACTGACATTGATAGCAATGTTTCAATGAGATAAGCTTCACATTTACATCACATACTCATAATTAATTTGTGTAACTCTGTTTTGCAGGTGTTGCTACAACAAAAAGTGGGTAGGTGTTCTTGTTTGTTTGCTTGTTTTTTTTTTTGGTAGTGCAGTTAGGAATCTCCTGAAATGCTAAAACTCTCCTTTGAAATGACATGTAGCTGGCAAAGTCCCTCACTGAAGCGAAAACCAATGAAGTTCCTTTCAAGCAGCATTCATACCATGCAACACTTTAACACTGTGATGAAATCAATGACAGCAAACTTCAATTAACGCTAGGGAAGCAGGTCTTCTTCACATTTCAGTTCAAAAACAAAACCAACCCTGATATGTTGTCATGTCAACCAAACTGAGATGTAATTCAAAATGGACATCCTCATTAGAAATGATTCACCACTTTCTCTGATCTTTGAAAATGAGGTAAAAGTGAACTGACACCATCTAAGTCACCAACTCTAATGACAGCGGTTCAAGTTTAATGGCATCTTATTGGCCCAGGGAAAAACAATATGACTCTTCAGAAGGTGGAGGAAGGACTCACTTATATACAGGCTACAAAAGAGGAGTGCAGAAGAGAAAAAATTGGGTGAACAATGAAATTATAAAAGATGATAAGGGAGAGTAAAGAAATACAAAATGGAAAGTCCAAGTGCTGTGGAAAAAAAAAAGAGAGAAGAGCAAACTGTCAATTTTTTGTCAAGACTTTGACTTTTCCTTTCCAATTTCCTTCTTTTGTCAGTTTAGGTTTAATCTAGTCTGAGTAAGAAGAAGACAGGAGAGGACATTAGAGTGAGGAAAGTGCAGAAGAAGAAGAGTAAGAGAAGAGAACATCGAGGAGATGAGTGGAAAAGACATTAGCATTTGTATTACCTCATCCTTCTGCCAATGGCATCTCCCTCCCGTCTGCTCAAGTCTGCATATTATTGTGGATTTGCAGCATTATTATTGCCAGGGACGGGGAACAATTTCCACCCCTTTATTAGAAACTGATATCTAATACACACAAACACACACACACACACATACACATGCAAAGGGCTTGGGGAATGCACAGATCAAGTCCAATTAAATAAAAAGCAGGTTTAATGAGAGTCTGGATGAAGAATTCAAAAGCTATTAAAACCCTGATAATTTATTTTAGACACTCAGGTTTGGGCACATGGATGCAAGCACACGACACACACACAACACAGAAACACACATATGTAGACACACTCGAAAAACACACATTCATGCATGCACAGGTCTGAACCTCGGAAGTTTCAGGTTGAAACCCAAATGAAGCACTGATCTGCTTTTAGCCTGAAGAACTGGCTGCAGGAGGTATTTAGCTGCCTCACACTCACAATATGAACTCTTTACACTGAGGACCACAGGCTGTGTGTGTGTGTGTGTGTGTATGTTATGGTGATGTATGTGTTTCACTGTCACAAGAAGTCATCACACTACTTTAATTAGAGGCAGCTCTCTATGTGCTTTAGGAGGTTGTGAGAGAGCAACAGAACAACGCTCGAGACTCTCCAACACATACACACACTCATGCACACAAAGTTCTCACAACAGCCTTGCTTACTACTTTGGGCATTGCACATGCCTAATTGGAATAAAAGGCTTGTAAGAGCATAGAAACACACACATAAACAGATGCTACCCTTTACACAGACTCTTGCTTGTTCTCCTCTTCTGCTGTTTGTGTGAGTGTGTGTGCTGCACACACAGAGTCCTAGTGCCCTCTAGTTGTGTTTAGAGATTTTTTGCTCTCTAATGATTACGCCACATGGAGCACAAACAGTTGTTATGCCTTCTTGAAGTTTAACCCCCTTTCCTATCGAGTGGCGGGTCAGTTTGTGCGTAATCAAAAACTGTTAAAACAAAGACAAGCTGATGTTTTGCCAAGATAAAATAAATCTGTTTATTCCCTCCTCACCTCTCCTTTCATACCACACTGACATACCTCCTTTCTACCACTCACTTGATACGTATCAGTGGTTTTGTTTTTTGTGCTATTCTTCTCCTTTATTGTCTCAGCACTTCAAACTAGATCATCACTCAGAGGTCAAGAATTTGCATTTGGTTTGTTGCAGTAATAATAATACTGACACTGGGACTGAGAATAAGTCTAATGATGCTCTCAGGCATTGCAAGTCTGTCTGAATTACATTTTCAAAAGCCTTTGATTTATAAGTAAAGGTCCTAAAGTTTTCCCTGACACACTGAAACATACAAGAGTGATTACCATTCTGAAACAGGCATTTGCCATCTTAAAATGTGTCAATCAAAACAAACAAAACAGTCATACTGATATTTATTATGACAAAAATGTAAAAAAAAAAATATATATATATATATTCCTACTATTGTTTTATTCTGGACAATAATCTCTTGAGTTGTGCAGGCTGGGTTAGTCCAGCCTTTTTTTCTGCACAGTGGATCCAAACTCCTTATTTCAGTTGAACACTAATCTGTTCTTTAACCTTTGTTACTTGTACCTTCAAAATAAAAAACTGACGGGGTTGGTTTTTTGGCAACTGTTGTTGGCTACTGCAGCTATTTCACGGGGATGAGAGATGCAAACTCAGAGTGCAAGTCTGAAAAAGATCAAAATTGTATTGCTATGTACCAAAGTCACCCTGATAAAGGACCCATGTCTTTCACTACATGGACCCTTAGTAATCACTACAACCAGGTATCTCAAGCAGACAACAAGAAACACAAAACACGTGGATTTCAGGTGCACCGCAGTGTATTATTATGGTTTGCCTTGTCTAACAAGCTTAACAGTCATTCTGTATAAATAATATGAAGGTTGACTGTTTGTCACTGGTGCTACAGACTCATCGATAGTTAATTACAGCAAAATGGCAGATCTAATGTTTTAGTTCACAATGGATATTCCTCGTCTGACCCTGAGACTTTTCTTTCTCCTCTCATTTAAGAAATAACATGTCCCATTAGACTTCTTGTGGTTGCACAAGCATATCTGCATATCTGTCATTTGAAGTCTGCAGAATTTACGTACGGACACATCACACATGTACCGACAGTAATGTGCTTATGTAATAAGACACAGAGACATGGCTCTTAACATGTTGCATGTTTAATTTGAATTCTATTTTCAGCCTGACATGGAATCATTCTATGTTGCAAGCGTCACATCTTCATTAAAATAAGCACATGTTAAGCTCCTCTTTCATTTTAAATATTAATACTTTGTATTGAAGCAGAGCTCTGATTATGATGCAAGTGATAGCCAGTGCTGAGTGAGAGCATTTAAGAGATAGTGAAATGATTTAATATTGCCATAGTCACTTAGTTAATTGTCTTCAGTTAATATAAAAAAGAGAAATGTCTGATAAAGAAAAGAGTTAAATGCCTGGGACACACATCTTGCATCTACCTCTGCACACGCGCCTTCAATCTGCTGCGTCTCGCTCGCTGTTGTTGACACACTTAGCAGCCTTTGCTATGTCTGCCGCAGCGCTGCTTCTAACGGCCCAGTGTTTCATGTTATTATATGATACATTTAATTCATACTGAGTTTAGACAGATATTTTAAAATTCTTCATATTATAAACTAACAATTCTTTCAAGCAAATCATTTGGTGCTTTCAAAGTCATGATATTATGCGGAGAAAGATCGCACGTTCAGTTCCCGTTTAGACATGGTGGGTGTGTCTCCTCTTCAGGCTGGTACGATGTGCACCGTGTCAGCCTAATAAAGTCAGTCATCAATCTGAGTTAAAAATCAAAGCTTAACTTGGGTCTCTGGTTTGACCATCATTTATCCTAAAATAAAAGCCAGAACCAAGTTAAAGTATGGTCTCTTTCACACATCAAGATCCCTCAAATCCTTCACAACTGACCCTTTGCTAAGTGCCCTGAACACAAATGGGCCAATCGGAGTGTAGCAATTGCCAGGTCTGACTGGGTCTGACAACTATACAGTTCTTTTTCATTGAAACAATCATGCAATCTTTTCAGATTTTCATCATTTTCAGGCTGGATTTTCGAGCTCATTGTGTTTCAACACTGAGTGTGGAGCACTTGTAAAAGTGATGCTCGTTATTCAGCGATCAGTTCAAATTTGATTTACGTTCTTTAACTTTCCATAATCAGTTGCTGAAAAGTGTAACACAATGCCCTGGGCAAAACTCTTTGAGTATCCTCATTCCCTGTTGAACCCCTCACAGTTTGACAAGCACAGCTAACGTTACATCCGCTTCAGTAACCCTTTGACTAATATCGAAGCCACATTGCGTGTTTTTAGTGGATATTAGCTGCTTAATTTGAGTTACTTTTTGCTACTCAGAGGGCTAGCAATCCTGGCTAGCGAAGCTAAAGTCTCTGACTGGAGTCTTGAAATAGCAGCTCAGCTTGTCCCACATGGATCCTAAATCATTACATGAGTTGAAGTCGCTGCACTGTGATCTGTAGGCTTCAGCATGTATCTTTATATTCATAACTCCAACCTGTTTTCACTGCTGAGTCACTTTGACTTTCTGTATTTATCATTCAAAGACTTATTGCAGACCTTCTGTCTGCTTCTGTCTGAAATCACTGTTTTGTTTTTTTAAAAATTAGACAATATTTCAACAGGGAGTCCAGTTAGTTACAGTGTGAGCTCCATGCTAGCTCCGAAAGCTTGACAGACATAGCAACAGTAACTGAGGAGGGCGTCACTTAGCAAAGGGTCAATTAAATCTTTAAATGAAGAGATTCTCTGCACACATATGCTTGTGAGAGGTTTTATTTTGAAAGACACACTGGAAATGTTGAAAGTGGTGTTTCAATCCAAAATTCTGCGTTGTTAATCAAGTACTCCTTGTTTCTCCACGGTAAACCTGCGATTTCAACAATGCGTGCTCCCTTTTGCAGTCTATAGCAGTTTACTCTTGAAAGCATTAAACCTATCTTAAAATGCCCATCCAAAACTCTCAACAGCTCCATCTGGTATGACCCAAGTCGTCTTTATTCTATTGCATGCTCAATTCTTCCAAACAAATTTATTTTGGCTGGAAAGCTACCACATCATCCAGTGTTTTGTGTCCCATGTTTCAGTTATTCTAAACGGTGATGAACTCCGGTCCAAATAAATATGGCTCATGAAAAGACTGCAGAAATTCCACGCTTTCTTTGCCAGCCATTTTTGTCGATTTACAAATTTTGGATAAATATTTTGTATTTTAAGAATAGAAAATAAGATAAATAAATTAAATGGCTGGTGCAGAGAGAGTTTCTGTTGTTTTTGACAGAACCATATTTATTCCAGCCAGCAAAAGGGAGTGCACATTTTATAAAATTGCCTGTTTACAGTGAGGCAACACTGGAAGGAATCTAAGGGTGTGTAATTGATTAACAAAACCGAATTTGGCAGTGAAATATCACTTTAGGCTGCATGCATGATGAAGGGTTAAAGAAAGTGAAATAAAGTATCGAAGTTTCCTGCAGAAGAAGTCTTAATCCATCTCCATCATTCTTGTATTGACTAAGTTGCCAGTTCAGGTCCTTTTCCTCTGTTTTGCCCACATCATTATCCATCCATTATGCAAGCGCTGCCCCCAACATCGATTAATGATCCATTACATCACGAGGTATAAGTTTTCAGCAGAACAGTGGAAAGCCTTCTTCCTCTAAAGTTCACCTCGTTGTCTCAGAACAAACAGCTGAGGGTGATGATGGTACTTTATCAAAATGACGCCCTCATATCCCGACTCATTTATTAAAAGTTTAACCAAATCAAACTTGAAAAGATCTTATCTTTCTCCATCATTGAAAGTATTGACTGACCGTAGATCACTCTTCCAACATTTAATGAGTTATCAAGAAAATTATGGCATCCAGTATGTACATAAAACCTCAGACAGTAGACAATGATTTCCTTCTCTTGAATTTTGAAAGTGAAAAAGGAAGTCAGATATTCACCCTTTATAAAATAGTGACAGCTACATTTGAACAGTGACTGATAGCATGCAATTAAAAAGACATTGGAATACTTCATAAAAAATGGCTAACCGAACCTAGTAAGGCTTGATTTAGTGATATTGAGGTGAGAGGACATTTATATTTTGAAGTTGGCAAAAGACTAGATCATCTATATTAGAGAAGCTTACAGCGATAGAATAATACAAACTTTAATCTCAAGTGTCTCACCTCAAGCATATAAAAAAGCGAACCAACGTGAACCTAACATGCACCAACAGGAAAAAGTACAATCACCTCATTTTATTTTTGGCATTGGAGATGAGGAATGAGTGTTAATCTCCCTGTGTCAAGAAATATTGAGCTTACTGTCACACTTTCCCTTTTTGATCCACCCACATCATCAGTTGGTCATTATGAAAAAAAAAAAAGGCCTGGGATAGGTTTTTTAGGGGTGGGGGAATGTTCTCTCTAATCCTGCAGATATTGAGTGCATGGGGAGGCTAACATTTTCTTCTCTGTTCCTCCCACATCATCAGTTAGTCATTATGAAGGCTGAGTCATTAGTACGCAGACAGATCGTTAATGCAGAGACGGATCGTTAAAAGGGCCCAGCTCTTTGTCCTTATTGAACGGGCAAGTATTATTTTCACACCTAGTTTTATTCATCTTTGTAACGATGAATGGGGGAATACAGCTGGATTTATGGACCGAGACCAAAAATGCTGCTGTTGTTTGTTATCCCTAAGTGATACCAAAAGGGGAATTATCAAGAGTTTTAGTAGGTGCTAACTGAACTAAGCATATTTATTATGTTTGTGGCAGGTCAGTGCGGTCAGGCTTACATCTCCGTGCAAGACTGGCTGTACCAACACTGACACCCACAGTGTCAGCGCAGCAAATCAAAAACTTCTGAATTTTGGGTAAAGCAAATCAGGACTTTCAAAATCCTCCTTTGAATCCAAAACAAACAAACAAAAACAGGACTTGCTGTGTTTCTTTAGTACATTCCTGTTTAAGGCAGAAAATGTGGATTTATTATGAGGGAGGACAAATAGTTTTTACTCAAGTCAAGCCATATTTTCCTGTAGTGTGGACTGTTAAAAGCTGTGAACAGAAATCCCTGCAGGGCTTGAACTTTTCCCAGCTAGCTGTACTTGCTGTAATATTAAATGGAATCAATATGGCCGCCATGCAGAAACACATTCAGACACTCAATTCAGGTTAATTTTATTCACCATCAAGTTTGCACTTTTTCTCTTTAAGACAAAATGGATAACAGGGCAAATGGCACATGAACACACTCATTCCTACATTGCTACTGCAGTGACCAAGTGTGGACCTCTGTTTCTGGTCATTATCCTTTAAAATCACTTTGTCAGCACTGGGTCATGTGGTATGCTCAGTACTTCCAAAGAAAATGTATTTAGGCTAGAAATCTACTAAATCCAACACATCTGATCCAGTGTTTTGTGTCATGTGTTCTAGATATTTTAAACATTGGTAAACTCTGGCTCAAATAAATATAGTTCCCTCAGAAACTGCACTCAATGGATGGCTTCTACAATGACCACATGTGGACCTCTGTCCTCTGCTTGTGGTCATTAAAAAAAAGGCAATTATGCAAATATGATGTTTTAAAGATAACTTAAAATTAAACTGACAAATCACAATTTGCAACCATGACAGCTGTTGTTTTACTAAAGGTAAAAGAGGTGTCATAGCTTGAAATTAACTGAGGAGTATGTGAGAGGGATATTTTTAACTTCAGTGTTTTCCAGTTTAAGCTACTGGAATTTTGAATAAGCTCTTGGTAGTGGTGTGCGGATCGATACAAAAATATTGATACCTCCGATACCAAATGTGTCTGTTTTAGGATTGAGTCTAATGTTAAAAGATCAACATTTAAACTCTACACACTAATTTTAGGTAAACGTGTTTTTTTTCATCACAGTAGAAAGTTGTTACACTATTTATTGGGCCTATTCCCCGCCGGTTGGTAGGAACTACTTCAGCTTCCGCCTGTCATAGTAATGCAAACTACAGCTGCATAAATGAGCCCCACACAGTTGCACTAAGATCATCAGGTCAGAGGCTGAGTTACATGTTGCCGACATGTTGGCAGATCACAGTCGCAGTCATGTGCGGAACCTTTTCAACTCTAAAAACAGCAACAACGCAGTTTGTGATATGTGTGGTAAGACTGTGAGATACTGTGACAACACCTCGAACCTTGTTAAGCATCTGAGACCAAATCACATAACATGACGTTATGCAGCGGCAAAGTGAAGAAAAGGAGAAAGCAGGTGCTGCCTGGGTGAGACAGACATCCCTTGCTGAGTCCTTTGGCGGTGGCAGCAGTATCCAGGTAGAGAGTGTAATGTTAGCTACATTGGTGACATTTATCACAGTCCCTGAATGTGGGACAGTGATTCACATCTGTGTGTTGATGTTTAAATAACTGGAATTGATATTGAAATGTCAGAATTCATTTTATTCAAATCGATTTGAGAGAAATAAATAATAATGGTTATGAAAACATTAAGTTAATAAAAAATTCTTTATAAGGTGATGTAAGGATCAGGGCTGCAACAGTTCAGGTACTCTCTGGGCAAATTGAATCGAATTGAAAAATTGAACCTCTTATGATAAGAGGCGAAACGTCTTCCTAGACAAATACAAGTCCAGTTGCCTATGATTCAATTTGCCCAGAGAGAACAATGACCTGGATGAATGAGAATATTCACAGACACGAAACAGTTCAGGTAGGTTAGTGGAACTGTTTCACGTCAATGTATTGCAATGCAAATTGAAACTGAAACTTTACATTAAGCTTTTGTACAAAGTATTGGTATCGTATTGGTATCAGCAATACCAGCTTTGGTTTTACTTGATATCGGATTGGAAAGAAAATCAGAGGTATCGCACATCCCTAGCTCTTAGCTCTGAACTGAGAGTTATTCAGCTACACGCAATGAGATCATACGTCTAGGTTTTAGTCATTTTTAACCACAAAAGCAGGCCAATCCCCTCATAAAATGCAATAATCTTTAAGAAAGCAGATGTAGACACACCTTTACTGTGGTTCAACTCATAAAATTGTAATTAAAATATATCAGCCAACTACAGAAAGTGCCCAACAATGGACCAAAATGTCCCCAGTAGGCTCAGTTCATTGTTGTGACTGCTGAGGTCCACTTTTGGGTGGGTACACAAATACAAAACACACACACACACACGCACGCACACACTTACATTAGGAACATGCACACCGTGGCCATTCATCCAGGCACTGAGTTGAGTAATGAGTGGTTTTAGTGAAGGGGACAGCTCACCTTCTTACCACCCCCTCTCAAGGAGACTTCTGATCATTGTTGTCAGCTACAGCTAAGTACGTTAAATGGATACTGCACTGTCCGGTGCTGTGTGCGTATGTGTGTGTGTTTGTGTGTGCTTTAGAGATGTGTGCATGTGAGAAATCGGCAGAGGAAGGAAAACGAATCAAAGTTTAGGCCTTTACTCATATGTGTGTGAAACAGATTGTGTCTATAAGCCTTTACTTGTGTGTATATTTCTGTGTGTGTGTGTGTGTGAGTGAAAGAAAGCGGCACTCCCCAACACCTTACATCTGTCTCCCATTACATTAAAGACAGAGCCACTGATAGATGTATGATAGACTTTCCTTTCTGTGTTTGTGTGCGCACGTGTGTGAAGGGAGCATTTAGCAGCCAATCAATCACAAGATGTCAGATGGGTAAGTGTGGGGAACAGTGTCAGCAAAGGTGACACACACACGCACGCTCAGGCTCACGTGCACACATACACACACAAACAGACACACACGTGCACATACGTGTGAACAAAATTTCAGTCAGCAGGTGGAAAAATACACAGGGAGGTTATTTAAGCATCCAAGTGCAGCCTCCGTACTTCGTGAGTGTAAACTTACACACACCTTAAAATCCCAAATGTAAGTTTTTCTTAACAAGTCCTCATATCCAACCTGTGGCTTTGGAATGCGCCCTCCCAGCGAGCACGCTAAACGACACAAATTAAACACAACTAACATGTTGGTGCTAAGTTTGCAAAAAAAAAAAAAAAAGGGGGCTCGTGCTGTAAACATGAAGTGTGTTCCAGTCCAGGTTTATCTTGTCTTTAGATCAGCACATTTGTTATTTTGACAGAGCTCGGTATATTTTAAGTTGTGAGGTTGATTATCGGACACGTTACTTGACAGTAATAATCCAAGCATCATCCATGTCATGACCCAACAGCTAATTATTCATATATTTTAGGCTGCCCTTGTTGTCTGAGACAGAACACATTTTTACTGTCTTATTTTACTGAGGTTTGTGAATAAAATAAAAACACTTTGTGAAGAAACATGTCTTGTGTGCAGGTTCAAAGAATCCTACGTGCGAATTGTCTGGTATGCTTAACAGTCATTGGTCGTAATAATTTTCTTCCACAGCTTTTCACTCTTGTCCAAATATGGTCACTTTCGCCTCCTATAAACCAAGACGGGGATGCCTTAATGCCAAATTTGAGGCTTCCTTAAATTTGAGAAGCAACATCAAGTCCTGATTTGACTTTTTCTTTTAAATATTGCAACAAATATCGTACCGTGGAACAGATACTGAGGTGTTACCATACCACGAGTTTTTGATATGGCTATGTCCTAGTAATTACAGAGTTTATTCTGCTATATATAACACACATCATTGTTCCACCAGACCGTGGAGCTCAAGCCGATCCCTCAGTGAAGCCACAGAGATTCAGTGCACTCTGAGAAAGGTGAATTACAACCTGTACTTTGTGCAAGATGAAAGGTTTTGCATTCTCTATTCAGCTGTCCTGATGCACTCCTCTCTAGTGCTTTTTTTTTTTCTCCCAATGATAACACAGACGTGCACACTGACTGACAGATTTATATGGAGCGTTACGATAAACACCAAAGGGAGGCATGCATACCAAGATTTATTGACACACTGCAGGAGCAGAGGTAAAGATTGATAAGAACTGTATCCACACATTGGTGTATAAGAACAAACACAACACAGTTCATCAGAAAGGTTGAAAAGGAGACTAGAATACATAAACCAGGAAGAACAGAACTATTCACTTTCAACATACTTATATCATATTTGAGGTTATTCTTTGTTTCTATTCAGGTGGGAATTAAGGGGGTCCTGTGCTTGTTCCCTTTTTTTTGTTGTTTGTTTGTTTTTTTCACACATCAATGCATACTGCTGTTGTTCGAAAAAGTCTTGACAGTTATTCCTCCAGTTATTTATTTATTTTTGAGTTTATACATCCTATTTTGTCTGAGCTTTCAAAGGCATTTACAGAGGTTAAATATTTTGTCTGCCAGCCAGTCAGTTATCCAATGAAGCCTCTGAAATAAAGAATCAAATCTTCATGAGAATAATGTAGTTTTACTTTACTTTAAAGTTGTTTCACCTTTTATATTTTCCTGGCAGATGCAGCTTACTAATTTTAGAGACTTATCTTTCTTTTCACTGCTATTTCACTCATAATAAAGTGTTTTAAATTTAAAAATACCTCAAGCTTAAACTACATAACTGTGCCAATAACATACACACATTTAAAGCTAAATATCAACATAAGCTCAACTGATAAACTGACAAAGCCTCTATAAGTAGTGCACATTTTCTAAGTTCTCACTGGAATATAAAAATCATAAAATACCTTGCCTTAATTTCAAGCTGTTTTTCCAAAAGGCCCTCCAAATAAAACTTCACACATGAGTGAACTCAGAAGTGTTTGTTTAGTTGTAGCCTAAATCAGGGCAGACAAATTCAAACATAAAAGCACCTCTCAGTGTGAGCACGACTGGTTCTGTGAGGTATTATGTCTGACAACTGTGTGTGGGCACGTCTGTGTGTATCCTTATATACGGGAGCTCTTCAAACCTCTCCGTGTAAACAGATGGACACTTTGACCTGAAGATTTGTTTACACACAGAGTTAAGAAGATTAAAGCTGACATACTAAACCCCGCACTGAAATGAAAAGTCCAGATTAAAACACTAAAAATTCACAAAGACTATAGATGCACTTCCTTAGCCAGTAACAATAGCGAGGAACCACACTTGTATACAGACAGTTGCCGTCATGTGATCTTTTCCTATTAAAAAGAAAAGGGAGAACACAAACAAACATATAAAATGATTCCAGAAAAATAATGACAGTGCAGTAATGATGATAAAAGAACAGACTGGTGTTTTAATGTATTGAATGGAAAATCACATTGAGTTCAAATATCTTAAAAAAAAAAAAAAGTCAAACTTTTAATGCAAAGAGACAACCTTGAAGTATCATGTTCCAGATTAAGTATTTATTGGTTGAAATTAAAGACTACAGATTTTCTCAGAGTGTTCTGTAAAACTGTCTCTCGAAATATGACAAAAGAACAAACTGAAAAATAACTCTGTATACACCTGGGTTAGCTAAAGGAGTCAAAGTTTCCTTCTTCTTTTCCTTTTTAAGCAAATTGTTAAGAAGTTCCTGTAGAAGAGCTAAACAGTTATCTTGTTTTATGTCACGTAGCAATGGCTGGCAGTTTTTAAAGACAGACAAGCAGTGTCTGTTTAAAGGACATATTGATGCCACGTGTGTCATTTACAGTTTAAAGACTTTTTCCGACAGTTTTACTGTCATTGTGTTGGGCAGGGCGATTTTCTAGCCAGCTGTCAACACTTTTAAGAGTTGTTAGCTTAATGGCAGCAGTTAGCATGGATATGTCTGACATAAGAAGTGTTTCGACAATGTCTAATGATGAGACAAGAGCTGATTATACTAATGGTACACCAGCACTTGTCCTGCAGGATCCTATCGAGTGGAAAGGTTTAAAGATTACAGGAACTTTTCAAATAGAGGACTGTAAGTCGACTGCAGCACGACTTGTAAGCGTTTTTCCTTTTGCGCCTTAAGTTGCTCTCCTTTTTTCATTAAAAAACAAACAAAAAAACATTCTTCTATAATAGTTTCCTATAATTCCAATATCGCTCTCTCTCTCTACCGTCTCTCTTTCATTTATGTTTATTGTGTGATACTAGTCAAATGTGTCCATTGATCAGGTTTTATTGTTAGCTCGTCATCTGACAGACATTGCAGTCAGCAACTAGCGAGTTTGTTGATGCACAGCTTAAATAATGTATAAGTTTGTTTAAATTTTGTACTTCAACATTTATCAGGAGTAGTTTGGAACTTTTTTGTTAAAAGTTTTTGTTTTTTTTTTATAGAAAAGTCTCTCAAACTCTATTACACATTCTGGGAAAAAAAAAAAGAAGAACCAAATAAGATAAAAATAGATGAATCTTTACCCATAAGGAGTGTTATGTGGAGTATCAACAACTGGATCTCCTAAAATGACTCAAATAAAATCCCACTGGACAGAACTAATGTTGCACACACACAAACATATGAAATCCCAGTACTGTACACAAACAGAACCACTGATGATCTGCTGTCAAATATAAGCAAAACAATCCTTAGACAAATATTTGTTTTGACAGGGGACACAAATCAAATGCTAATTTGCAGACACCGCAGAGGATTAAATCTGTGAACAATTGCAAGATTGACTGGAAGGTTAGTTTAGAGAAATCGCTGTAAAAACTATTCAAAGAAGCAAACAAAAGAGAACAAAACAGAATGAAAAAGCAAATGAAGAGACAGAACAGCAGCAGGGAAAGTAAATGTTCTAATCTAAGGGAGGAAAGTGTGTGGGTGTGTGAGAGGTGAGGTCTGGGTGAAGAGTGCATCAAAAAGGTTTCATACACAATTTATGGTGGAAATTCGACATTGCACTGAGTTTGACCCCCATCAAATGCACATATGCATGCATATACATACACACTTCATTTCCTGTCCCCTAAACCCAACATTCAAACAACTTCTTACAGATGTGCAGCCAAAAATATTCCGACAGTGAGGGATTTTACTCGTCACTCAATAATCTCATGGACATTTGGTTCTTGTAATGCAAATGCAAGAGCATGCGTGCACACACACACGCACACACATACACAATATTTCCCTCTGTATCACACTTAAAATATCCATTTCATTATTCAGCAGCTGAGTCTCATGGGGAAAAAAATAAGAAGCAGCTGAAGTCTGTCTGTGAATGTGTGCATATTTCAGTCACCTCAAGGACATTAAGCTCAAATGAGGCTTCAGACTGACTCTGTTTTCTTCTTAGTGTGGCTCTACATGTTCTTACTATCATATACATGGTATTTTGATTTTAAAGCTGAAATTGGTAACTTGGAGGTAAACATCCATATTTTTTATGTTCTATTTGGAAAAAAATATAATATAAATTGACTATTTGTGACATGGTCTGAGAGTATCTTGAGATCTCGGTGTTTTCCCGTACCTCTGTATTCAGGATTGGTAAAAACCCAATTGCTCCCATTCTATTTGCCCAACCTGTGACGATCTCTGTACTCTCTGTCCTGATTGGCTGGTCTACGCTGCGCTTCTTTACGACAGGTGACGTTGGTACAAGCTGATTAGCTGTTCGCTCTAACTCGCCTCTGCCGACCGCAGAGTGTCTGCAAAGCGACACAGTTAGTATCAAGCATGAGCTGAGAGCTTGTTTGCTCAGTTTACTGTGCTGCAACTTTCCTTGCAAGCATTTCATCTCAGTTCAAGAGGGACTGAATGGAGCAACAACAAACGAAATAAAACATGAGCTGCCACGAAAGAGGGAGGGGAGGCTGCAGCAGATTTGCTTCCCAACGAGTCTCATGCTGCAGCTAATGTTAGCTTGGTAGCTGGTTGGCAAAAATTACCAACTGCAGCTTTAAGTTTGATATATTTACTTTGGCTGTATGATCCACTACATAGTGTGTTTTTTTTTCCATTTTGTTAAGTTGTCTACATGCTGAGTGTAATCCACAGCCATGCACTGAGCAGACAAGATAAACAAATAAACAAACAGATAAACAAACAGCTGCGAAATTAGAGGAATGAACTGGGTGTTACAAATGCTTTTTTTATTTGCCAGATGAGATCTTTAATAGTTTCCTACAGTGTGCTGAATTCTGCATATGTAGCAAGCAGTTAAGACTGTGACATTTTGATAGTGGTAAGGGTTAGAGCAAAATTAATTAAGGATAAAAAGTCATGTTTTCAAGAGTGCACAGTTTTATTACGGGGGCTCTTTTAAAGCTTCTATTAGCTGTATTTTAAGGCCACGTTGTCAACTTCATGCACATTTGGTAAAATCTCCCTACACTCAGAGATACGTGTTCTTTGTGTTCATACAATTGGATGACTAAGCTTTACTGTGTGGAAAGATGTATGTGCAGATTTTGACACGAGAAAACAGTTTTTACATTTATTTGCAGAAAATGCTCATATAAATTCTGATCTAAAGAGCTGCGAGCCGTGATGTGTGACATCTCAATACTTGTCCAATTTGCAGCTTAAACAGTTTAATGTGTTGCCGCCAGTGCACATACGCTGAGAATGGATTTTACGGTAACGTAGCAGACATGAGAGACACATATTAATGTTCCAGGCAAAATGTTTGTACACCTGACTTTAAACAAGTCAGAACCGGAACTTTAATGTATGGACTAAGTGCAATAGACATTATACTTGTAGCCTTTTCATTTCAGACACATAGCAAGCTTGATATCACGTGAGAGCCTGTAAGTTGTTTCACATTTGGTAAATTTTCTGTCACTTTTTTTATTTGTTGTCATGAGGGATGGTTTGTAGTGAATTTTTTTTCCTCTGGTTCGCTAGAGAATCCTCCTCTCTCTTTATTTTTTGCCCAAATTCTGCTCCATGAATTGATCATTAATAGTTTTGAGGGTCACAAGTAAAAGTCTGTTGTGCTGTGCAGCAGGAGCTCAACGCCAACGATGACATTTTATTGCAATATGGTGTTTAAGTGATGCGCTTTTTTTTAGCAGTTGATGCCCTTTGAGACGATGTTTTGATGAAAAAATATTATTTGTACCATGTAGATTGGATTCTAATTTACAGTAATGTGGGCTTTTGTCTGGAAGAGAAAACAAACAAGCAAAGACACCAGAGTTGCTGCTCAGTCTGTTTTAAACACAAAGCACGTGCAGCAGCTATACAAATATGAATGAATAACTAACACAGTCGGCACAAACGGTTGAGTTCTTATCAAATGCTGCTCAAATGTGCATTCAAAACACATAACTGGGTACAATTTAATTTGCAACTGAGAGGTGTCCGATAGCACATATTCAAAACACTTTCCGGACTTTTCTTAATCTCACTTGATAAATGAGCTGCGCTCTGAGGAAAGAGCACTTTCTGAGCACCCATAAGCCCTCTAAACAGATTACAAAGACTTATGGGTAAATAGAGGCAGCGGGGGTGAAAAAGAATTGAGCATCCTTTTTAATCGAGCTTCCTGGAAGCAGGGTGCAGTAAAATGACGTAAATGTTTCTCTTCCCGTCACTTGCCAACCAGAAGTAAATGAATGAGATTAAGGTTTTAACACTGCTGCGGCTCAAGGGGAAAAAGACAGAGCGCTATTATGATACGGCTGCAAGAGGTTCAATTTGTTCTCTTTTCAAAGTGGTTTGAGCTTTGTGATTACTCTGACCCATACTATACTACAGTCTGACCTCTGAAGCACACTGCACAATACATTAATGTGCACATAAGGGATGTTCACATGCTTTATTCTCAAGAGACACTTATCGCTGCATCATAGCAGCAGTTAGGTTCTGCACTTGGGTGGGGGGGTACTCTTTTTCGGGGAGTTGGGGTGGAAGGAAGGGTATGAGATCAGCAGTGTGTTCACGGCTAGAGGTAAGAAAAAAAAAACCCTGTATCTTAGCCTGTTGGAGTATTTGCATTGGTTCGGAGCCTGAGGGGAAAGTGATGCACAGGGCTGGTGTGTATGGTCCCTCATGGTGCTAAAGGCCCTTTTTGTAAAAACTACTCCATCGGATATCTCTTTGGTTCGGAAGTATGGAGCCGACAACCAAGTGAGCTGTTTTGACCATCCACTGCACAGGAAGAAATAGCATCAAAAGTACTAGACTGTACTGCAATACGTGAAGATACTCTTAATGATGAGGTCGTAGAAGTTGATCAGAAGTTTTGGGGGGTTTCTGTTGCGCCTCAGGGTCTTTAGAAAACATGGGTCCTCGCTGGGCCTTCTTGACCAGGCGGGAGGAGTTCAGGCTTCAGGTCAGACTTTCAGATACGCCGAGTGTGGTGGGCACAGAGGGCACAGAGCCACAGACCTGACACTTTAACTTGAGTCAAACTTACTTCACAATAAATAGAGACTTGACTTTAAGCTGTGTGTAAAAACTGAACTGTCAAGAGACTTGGCGCGAAGAGATAAGATAAATCTTTACTGTCACTGTACATGTCCAATGAAATTTCTGATAGAGCAAACCTCCTGATGCCTAGAATTTACATAGCAAGCAAAAATACTCAAGCCAAATGCAAAAGAAAAAACTTAAGCCAGCTTAAGGCCCAATACAAATGTACAAATGTATTTCAGTACACTATACAGTTAAAAGAGAGCAAAGACAAATACATAACAGAGCAGAAAGAGACAGGTGCTGAGGTTATATGGATAAAACATTGCACTGCAGATGAACATTGTGCTAAGGGTCAGTGTGTGGAGAGGGGGAGGTCCAGGGGCTCTGGGTCCACGCGGGAGTTAGGGTGGAGGAGATTGTTGTGTAGTTCAGAGGGAGTCAGTGTGTGTGTGTGTGGTGGAGGGGACAGGAAAATGGTGGGTGGGTGGGTGGGTGGGGGGCTCTATCCCATTTAGAAGACTTTGTTTCATTCAGCTGTTAGTCAAAACTGCTTACCCTCTGTCTTTTAATCAGGGTTTGAGGATAAACCATAACATATAGAGACAGACAATAGACTTGGGCAATGTCCAGGATTTATTATCACAATATTGTCTCGCCCAAATATCTGGGGTGGGTTGGGCTCGCCATTTTCTCCTGCGGTAAACCTGAAATATTGGGGAATTGGCGAGCTGGTGTTCTCCATGTCTGTATGCTAAAGCACTGCATGCATGCCTTCATATGCCAGTTAACCTGGGATAACCTCTAAATCTCCTCAAATAGCCACATGTGTTGCCTCCGCCACCACGGACACTGCATGTATTTTCTTTCCAAAATGCCTGAGAATGACGTAGCAGCTGTTGGATATTCGATACTGTGAAAAATATCACACATGACTGCAAATATTGTGATATTCGTTAATATCTAATATTGGCCAAAGCTAAATATACAAGTCTCTCTCCCTCACTTTTTTGCAGTTAGGCACAGCCTAGCAAGGAAAGTTAGTTGGCACCTCAGGTGAAAGGGAGCTGTCAACCAAGCATTGTCTGAACACCCCCCTCCAATCCCCAAAATTGGTTTGAGCAGACAAATTATCTGTTTTTATACCCAGTTGTTTTGTGGATAGTTTCATCTTTGATATCATATTGTATTTTAACTATTTCAAGCCAACTTTCCTTTGGCTTTGAATGACCTTTGGCTGCAAACCAGTATGTAAAAACGCAAAACATAAGGTAAATTTAAAGAGCAAAGAAAGAAGTAGAGAAGAACAGAAAACAGAGATGTGCATAAGAAATGAAAAGTTTCACCCTTCATAACATTGAACACACTCATACACACACTTCTTAATTGAAATCCTGTAATTTGGTTGGTGAACACCGCAGTGTTTTGTCACATACAGGGAGGCACAATCAGTCTTGAGAAACATACACACAGAGAAATGCACACTCATGCATACACACTCGGCTTTGTGACAACTGCACGCTTTTCCTCAGGAGGGAAGCTGATACAAACATAAAAGCAGAGAAATTCATATTGGCTTCTCAAAGTGCCTCTGTTCTCCCCTGGGTGAGTAAACATTAGCATTCCAGTGATTCTCTGTAATATCATAATCTGCTGTGTGTCAGTCTGCAGTTTCCTCTGCTACAATGGGCTCTCAGTCACTGTTGTGGTCATAATTTATTGCTTCACTGCAGGTTCAGAATACTTTGCAGCATATAGATAACTATCCATTGCAATAATCTTAGGTTATGGTGTTCATGGGTAATTAAATCCACAACACAACTGTCTCCCTTTTTCCACAGTGCAACTGTCAACCAGTCTGACCATCTTATCCAAAGTCTGTTCAGTGGCTTATAAACAAAAAGGACTGGATGCACAATCTTCTGGGCAAAAAACACAAAGTCACAGACAGAACACCAGCATGTATGCAGTACAACTGTGCATGCACAGGTCCTATTGGACCCACAGGACACAACAAAAACAAATTTCATCTGTAAATAGTATCACTGATAAGTGCAACAAGAGATCAAAAACTGAACTCAATCTGACTTTCTGGTCGAAAAATTGCCTCAACAGCCATATCTTCAGTTGACTCCTAGTAAAAGCTGCTATTCTTCCCTAAGTGTAATAATCTCAAAAATAAAAGGTACTCACCAGTTTGCCAAGGTTGTTATCCATCTGGATGGGACTTGCCTTTTATTTAACATTTTGTACTTTTCAGTAACCAGCAATTTTTGGTCCTCCAGAGCCTGAAATTCCTCCCAAAACACAGATGGCTCTGGCCATGAAAATGTTGCTGTAGAGCAGAAGTTTTAACCCTGATCGTAGCCTTTGCCATCTTTGTTTCGAGAAGAATTTCAGGCTCTGGCAGACCAAAAACTGCTCATAATTTAAACTATGCAATATTAAATAAAAGTCCTGTCCTGTCCAGATGGATAACAACCTTGGCAACCTGGCAAGTACTGTTTTTCTGTGGTTACCACACATTAGGAAGAGTAGGAACCTTTATTAGGAGTCCATTAAAGATAGTGGAGGTATAACTCTGAGACTGCAGTCTCTGTTGAGGTGAAAGTTGACTAAACTGCTCTTATTATTGACACCTACAAAATGACTTTGTTAGTTTATGTCAACAAGATAACTTGTTCTTAAATTTTTCATGTGACTGCAGTAAAGTGTGAATTCATGTGGCAGCCATTTCTCATGAGTCATGAGTTGGTTTACATATATGACATGACATGAGGTTCTTTGTTTGGGGGGGTTGGTCTCTCTTTCAAAGATTCTCTCTTGTTTTTCTCTTGTATTGTTGTCATTTTTCTCCATGCCAGTAGGAAGCAGAAAACCACTGCAGGGCTTGATGAAGGGTTTGTCGAAGGGACAAAACAGCAGCGTTAACACGGCCTTTTAATCGGTCACGGTTAACCTGTTACTGCTGACAGTCCTAATTTTTAAACCAGCATGAGGATGTTTTCAAGACAGCAGCTTTTCATGAAAGTGATCTTGAAATACCTGAAGAACCTCATCCCAGCTACTGTTCAGTGCACCTTACACTAAAGACAGTGCTGTTTTCAGCAATTAACATCACTGATTAGTTAAATACAAGCTTCAATACTTGGAATTTTACTAAACTGGTATCCTGAAGTGGATGACTGACAACCAGCTGACTAAAAACAAAAACGACAGGGTGAGAAAAAAGTAAAAACAAGATTTAAAAAAAAACAAAAAAAACCCAGACATGTTCATTGTTCATGTCTGACTGGGTTCCACTTCTTTTGGTCTTCATGTTCAAACCTCTGCATTATAGCATTCAACATTCAATATGATCACCCACATCAACTGACACATACTGAAAAATACTCATGAAGGCCAAAGCAGTCCAGCAGTCTGAGGCTCAGACTCACAGACCCTCTAGTTTGAATTTGGCTCGGGGCTTTTCAAGCATGACCCGCCCCCCTCTCTCTCCCCATGTTCCCTGTCACTCTCAACTGTCAAACTGTCTAATTAAGGCAAAATATCCAAAAAGCTCTCTGCACCTGCACTGCTCAGAAATGCCTTGGGATCAATGGATGTTCCACTTTTCTGCAGATTTTTCCATCAGTGTTCTCCTGAAAGGTTTAAAAGGCTCAAATATGCAGTAAAGTACAACCGACAGTTTTACAAATTCAAAAACTAAGCAATGTGAAAGCTGATCCTTTAAATGGCTGTGCTGCAATTAATAACAGTCGCTCCTTCACGTTGCGAGTAAGGGATTCATGTAGTTTTGTAACTAAACTGTGCTTCATTTGAACACCACAGAAATGTTATGGTAAAACTATTAACTCATGTCGTCCTTGTAAGTCCTGGATCATTTCTGAATCAAACAAACTAACAATCAGATCAGTTGTCACAATCATTGTGATTAGGATTTTAACCTGTTGCTTTAAATTGGTCTGTTATTTAGGTGTTTGTATGCCCCGGAGAACAATAGCTGAAACATCCCATCTATGTATCCAACACATTTATAATTTTCCAACAGGATTAAACCCCCAGCCATTTCTTTTTTTGTCTGACAATGCTGCCATACACTCATTTAGATAAATTTGCGTGAGAATTAAAATTCGTATATGTGATTTGATTTTCTTTAACCCACCTATTCTGTTCATTTCAGCTTAATTATCTCAGTGTTCCTGGTCAAAAATGACCGATCCATTTTAGTTGATTATAAATCCATGAAAACGTTTTTTGTTACCTAATGTTGTGGTATATCTTTTCATTAACTCAAATTTTAGTGAACATCACAAGTTTTGTATTTCCATTTGGTATTTATGGGCTGTCGGCCTCACTAACCTCAGCTCATACAACTCGTAATCCAGAGCCTCACGTACAGTGTATCACTTAGCCAGCATGCTACCACAGAATAAATTTTTAGAAAAGCTTTAAAAAAGTTTCGTACACCAGAGCTGCGAGAAAGTTTTATGTATCATTGAAACAATGTTGCGTGCTTTTGTGTGTGTGTGGATCTCCAACAGGTGTGGTTGCCACGGAGTAAAAGAGAATGTGCTTGAACTCTATTTTATATTTTATACACTAATTGTAGTCTTACCAATTCATTTCTAGTGGCCAGTCATTTTTTTTACCAGGTACACCAAAGCTGTATAGAACTTCAATAAAACACACAAAATTTAATAAAAATTCTCAAAATTTATTTTGCGTGTGCAGATGCCATGTGTGAACAAGGCCATGGAACCTCATGACAAACAAATAAAATCAACTGCATTAATTTTTTTAAAAAGAAATCTTGTAAATTAGTCAGATTTGACTGAACATAACAGAAGGGATAATATAGATACTTAAACACAGTAAAACACAGACAATGTTCTGACAAACACCGACTTTCACACAAGTGTTGCTGTTTAGTTTGTTTCCTTCAAACTGTATAAATTCGGGCAGTGCTATGAGGCTGGGCTTTACGGAGAGTAGACCAGGAGAACTGCATAGTTTAAGTGTAGTGATTGTAGTTAGATTTAGCGGTTTTACACGTGTCCACAGTTCCTTTAATAAGCAGCCGGCTTCTCTCCACTGGGCCCACCCCTAAGCCAGGTTTGTTCAAGGTTTATTTGTGCTCCACCTGATAATCCTGGTGCATTCAATCTTTACTGGATTCAGTGTGACAAATTGTTATTTTTGTAGCCTCAAACATAAGCTTACCAGGTGATTTACAGAGAATAAAAGATTTGGTGCGACCCTTGCTGTGTTATGGCAATCAGCAGCTAAAGGCAGCAAAATTTGCATTTATTTACATTAAAATATCGTGAATTATTACTATGACTGATTCAGAGCAGGTGCTAAAATTAATAACCTTTCAAGTAAAACGGATGAACCTTCTTGAATGAGCCTTTTTTTTCTTTCTCAAGCAGAGTGTAAACAATTGAGCCATTAATATCAGCTGGGTGATGCAATCACTACAGTGATGCGATCCACTTTGTTTCCGCGGGTAACTCACTTAGGGACACATTATGTTGGATGGATAAATGTAGGATGAATAGATTGAAGAGAGGAGGCAGAGTGAGAGAAAGAAAAAAAGAGATGAATGAGTTGAGGGAGACAATTGAATGGTGGAGGTAGAGAGGTTAAAAAAAGTTGAGGGTAGATGTATTATAAAAATAAGAGGTTGGCGATGTTCATTCAAAAACAGCGAACAGGAGAAAGAGAGAGAAAAAAGTAAAAAGACAAAGAAGGAGGAATGAACACGTGACTTGATAAGAACATGACAGCGATAGCAGCAGAGTGATATTAGATAAACTAATTACAACAGACCCTCCTTTTCCTGCACTTTCGCTGCCTCCGTCCATATCCGTCCATCTCTGCTGCCGGTCATTGCTTCACTCTCTCCGACTTTCCCGGAATAAAAGCGTGATGTTTTCCCGCCGATGGCGAGCGGCTCGGCTTCCCGCAGGCTCTTTAAAGTGAAACCGGATACATGTGCATCCAATCAGAAAGCTTTGAACTAACACAACCCGGCGTTGCCAGGTGGGTAAAGTATTTAGCAGTGTGTGTGTGCGTGTGAGTGTGTGTGAGTGTGTGTGTGAGTGAGTGTATGCATATCTCAGTGAGTGAGGAGTAAAGCAGTTAGCATTCGATGGACTCGCCGGCACCTTTTTTTGTGTGTGAATTTGTTCTGCCTGAATAAATCCAAGCATTTATGTATTTGTATGTCTTTGGGAAACATATAACGCTAAGAAACTGTGTGTGTGTGTGTGTGTGTGTGTGTGTGTGTGTGTGTGCATTATGTTTTTATTATAGTATTAATATACATTTGCATGTACATTTTTATAATATTAATGATGAACTTTTTCTGCACTTTGCCCTTCACTCACTTTTGCACTGTGTTTGCAGTTTGAGTAATTTATGCAAAATTGCAAGTATCTTGTAAACCTTAGAGTTTGCAGATGAAACAAAAACAGCAAAAAAAAATTGAAAATTTTAAAATCAGCATCCCATTTCTTCACTTCCCTAAAAGAAGGAAAATCTTCTCCTAATTGTCTGCATGTGCTTCCTGGGAAGGTCCATATTGTCATGTCGTGTTAAGGTAGCGCCGGTCACCTGGTGTTCCTGGTCTTGTTTCATGCTTACTGGTCATACTTGTATGTCTACAAGACAACAGGACCTCTTATGTATGTGTGTGAATTTTGTCACTGCCTGCCCGGGAGACTGCTTAGCAGAAATCTCTCATGGATTTCAGGGCCATGAATTATTCACAGAGGAAAAAGGCCATCATTCTGTTTGCTTTCTTTAACCCGTGCCCCCCTCCCCCCTCTCTCACACACACACACATACACGCACACACAAAATACATGTATAATAACATTAGGGCAACTGGAAATGCACTTAACACATTGGTGGTAAAAATCCCTTTCCCTGGGAAAATCCATTTTCAATAATCAAGGTGCGCTGTGTCATAATTTTACACCCACCCCCGTCATCCATCCACCAAATTATTTATTGCAACACATTCACCGCTGAAATGTGAATCCCCCAAAACAAACAATATTTTTGCTCCTCTCGCCTCTCTCTCTGAATATTAAAGTAAAGGCAGATATGGCAGCTAAAAGGGGGAATTTCATTAGCATAATGAAGTGCAGCAGTGAGAAGGAGAGTCTTTTTCATTAGGTTGTGTGTATAATTCACAGCATTTGAAAGCAAGGTTAAGCAGGGACATGTTTAAATGCCTGCTTAGAGGATTTTTTGTAAATCATTGTTTAGGGACTAAACTCTGGAGCAAAAAGTGAAAGAAAGGTGTTTGCATGATGACATCCGTGCAAATTGATGTTTGGTAATATTGGCGAAAACTTTTACACCCCGCTGGAAATATCATAAAGCAAAATAATTGTCCTTTACAAGTTAAAGAGTGAAAGAAACAAACTGAGACAAGGATGAGGAAAGCACAAGTGATTTCCAAGGATAGAAACTGAGTTTAGGTCAAACAAAGAAGAGGTGAGTGAGAGAGACTGATGGGAAAGAGGAAGATGACATCCTGCCATTATGGTGTCAGTTCAAAAAACACTCATAGAAACTATGTTGGAAGGTAACACAAACAACCTTTTTGGTTGTTGTAGTTGGAGATTCTTCCAAAATGCTGCAAAACTGCATTAGAAACAAACTGATTTACCGAAAACTGCAATGCAATTTGACTTCCTTAAAACTCATTGTAAATCAGTGGAAAAGTGCTTTTTGATAGGAGGAGGGGGGCCTGAGATTTCATTAACAGTAACAATTTCTTCATTGGATAGTTATGTTAAAACTTCTTATTAGTACAAGTATTGGGTAAATTGTTTTTAAAGTAATCACCAAGTTTATTCGTCCATTTCAATACGTCGTTAAGACTTTCTTATGTGTGTGGACTAACATATAAAAACCATGATACAATTGCAAATATATATACAGAAATAAAATAATAGAAAATAGAGTGTGTGATTTTGAGTTAAAAGTGTGTCGCTATTAAAGCCGAGGTAGGAAATCAACCTGGAGAATGAGACTTGTATGGAAGCAACTCTGCTGCCCCTCACTTTACTGTTTCTGCTCCATAGCGCCACCCTTCATCTGGCTCATATTTTATTAGTGTGAATGCTGGAGCATTCACACTATTGTTATTCTGTTTCTGTACACAACCCAGTTTTTTGGCCTTCCGTAACTTCCTCATACTTCATGCCATTCAAACAATTCATATATCAAAATGTTCAGCTCATTAAGGACATTCCGGGTCATCTTCAAATTTTTCAAAATCATTCATACTTTTCCAAATATTCCCATTTTTCTGAAATTAAATTCCCATTAGAAAGCATTGGAAAGCTCTTCCAACTGTCAAAATCTTCACCTTCTTTGAAAGCTAACTCCTTCTACATTTTTTCACCTACAGACTTCATTCAACTTTTAAAACGTTCACAAAACTTCGGTGTCTTACCGGTACATTCAAAATTTTCAAATTCTTTACCATTATTGATCAGTAAGCCTTCAAAGTTCCTGATCATTTCTGATCAAATTCCTTTTTACAATGGGTGTGTATTGCATGGAATGTTGAGGGCTAGAGCGAGTGACGTCACAGCTTAGAGCGTGAGGGGCTCGAAAATTCGCCGAAACTTTCCTGTTTCTATCGTCCGCCAGGCCACAATTTACAAGATACACAAAATTATTTCGCACAGGGTTGTAGAGAAACTTCTCACGGTTCTAATGGTCTTTAGAAAATCTCTGAGCGATGTTCTGAATTGAAATGAGAAGCCTAATTGTGCCGCCTGTCCCTCTCTCCTCCCCATTGACTCTCATGCTATTTTTTTCGCTGGATTTGGGAGAAATGCAGAAACCTCCTCTGTCTCTACATCGCCAGCGCATGAACAATTTTCGGCCTAGAAAAATTTTAAAGACACACTCATGTCCGGGAAGGCTTTGGGGAGCCTCTCGTCCACACTAGGTTCTGATAGGATGTTCGGCTTTCCCGTGAGAGGATGTTTTTCAGGCGGTGCGCTGAGCTCAAATCTCACTC
>JAQLOL010000003.1:24957200-24969334 GCA_029783665.1 Naso thynnoides
TTATTATTATTATTATTATTATTATTATTATTATTATTGTTGTTGTTGTTGTTGTTGTTTTTATGTTTTTAATAATAATAATAATAATAATAATAATAATAATAATAATAATAATAATAATAATAATAAAATAGAAAAGTCAACAGATTATGCAACAGTGCCATTTTTAAAATAAATATTATATTATAAATATTATAACAAAAAAACAAAGAACAATATTTATTGTGTTGACTGAATTTTGACTTGAAAGATGCAGACAGCACAAAATGTATCGTGTCTGCATCATTTTGATGAGATTTTACCTGTAACTCCTTGATTTGTTTACAGATTTGTCAGTTATTTATTAATTTTGTCTCTAGTTAAAACTGTTCCAGGGTCCAAGGTGACGGCTTGTTTTATCCAACTAACAGTGTTAGGCAAGTTACTCTGAAACAGCAATAAGTCACTTATTACTGATTATCATTAAAGTAATACATTCTATTTACTTTTTACTTTGTATTAAAAGTAATTAGGTACATTACTAGTTACTCTGTCACTTTTGCTACCCAACTGACGACCTAGAAAAGACAAACAACCTGTTTTGTCAGCTCCAAAAACTTTATCCACTTATATAATAATTTCACAAGATATCTGAGGACAGATATTTCAGTGTCAGAGTTTAGAAGTGCCACCAATGTAGGTTGATTTTGAAAAAATTGCTTTTAAATTACAAGTTTAGAATCTTTAAAGGAAGGTATATGATTTGTCAATATACTAAAACTGAAATGTCATATTTGCACATTATAGAACAATATCATTGATCAACAACCCTATTTCTCTACACTTCAGCAGCCACCACGATGAGGTCACCCAACCTGCGTGTCACCATGGCGGCAGTCATGGTTGAAGTCCTCCATCCTGCAAACTGATGGAGCTGTGAGAGACTTCAAAGGCCTCTGGGCTGTTTCATGCTGTTCTGTGTTTTACAGATTCAGTTTTGCAGCTATTTTTTGTCCTGCTGGAATTTGTATTCACACCTCGTATGCGTCTGTGTCTCTACATTCACAATGTCCTGACCTCTATAAAGCTTTGACATTTTAGTCAAATAACATGGGCCGCGATTTCCTGTTTCAACACTTTGACACCCAAATCAATGTGGGTTAAAGATACAATTCGTGGTTTATCCACACAGTCTGCACAAACGTGAGACATATTGATGGTAGAAGAAGAAGCCAAAGCGGAAGAAAGGAGCACACAAATAAATGTGCATCTTTTAAAATCATTTCCAGACATAAACCACGGCACATCACAACCACTGAGAGGAGATGGTCATGGGCCATTTGGTGGTCTACCCATCAAGAGGATTGATAAGTTTGCTGCCCAAGGTAGAAGATGAGTTATGTAGCTTTTGCAACGTTCACACACAGTTCATGTCATTGACTGATTATGCAGGAAGTTGAAAGGTAATCACTGCTGTGTCTTTTCTGTTTCGGGTAATTGAAAATTGCAAGTCAGCATTGTCTGAAAAATGGACAAAATTGGCTGGCATGCAATCATCCACTACCTCCATCTCAAGAGCTCAGGGTCCAAGGATATGTAGGGGAGGGGAGTTTCCCTAGTAGAGGGAGCAATAATAAGATGGCTGTTATTACCACTAAATCATGTTAAATTACCAAACTCACAAACCAGGACATCGGCTTACCGTTATCAGGAGAACTCTGCATTCAGCAAAATGTGATCTTCACTGAACCTTCCCAGCAGATTTGTGATGAATTAAGTAACTAACACATCTTTAGAGTTACTACAAGTCTCCAGGCATCCTCAGCTAGACAGAGTCCCTCCCAAACTGGTCTTGAGGCATTAATGTTGATGGTCAGAAAAGAAGCTCTCCATTTAATCATTTGCTTTGAGAGCAAGGCCAGTCGTGTTGCTAACAGTGTCCCAGAGGGACAGCATGCTGGAAGTGCAGACTGAGGCTTTCATGCTCGGTCCAGCAGCTAAAAGCTCTGGATGAAATCATCTCCTCCTCCAGATTATGGCATTCATTACTTGTGAAAAGAGCTCAGCATTAAAAGAGAAGGATGGAGGGAGGAAGAATGAAAGTAGAGGGAGCAATAATATTCCGCCAAAAAGTTATTCCTCTGAGGGTGCAGCAGGCTTCTGTTTGCAAATGAGCAGAATGATTCTTACAGTGAGTATGTGTGTGGAGGGAGATGACGGGAGACGGAATAAGAGAGAAATGATGCAGAAATGCACAAAAGGCGCATGTGACACACATGGAGGCAAAAAGAAAAGTGAACAATATCATCGGTGGGCGGAACTGATTCTGCTCGAATGAGACCGTCTTCATTCTTCTTCACACTATCTCTCCTCTTCATTTTCCATATTTTTTCCTCGCCATTGCTTTCCTCTCTCCTTCCCCATAATTTACAGTATGTCATATTTCTGTTTTTCAGAGTAAAATATCTTCTTCATCACCCCCATCTCTCTCCATCTGAGGGCCAGAGAACATAAGCTGATCCTTCCCATCTTGCAGCTTATGAAATAGCCTTTTCCATTTCTTGCCGTCACCAAGCAGGACTAGAGTTTTGAAATGACTCGTAGGGGAATGCTTTTTTTTCTTTACTTGAAAATTTGAATATGGGTGTGCCCGAATTCATTCCAGTATTTTTGTGACAGCTGTCATGTCAATATACATGAGGGACATCCTCATGCTTGCCAGAGAAGCAAACATCTTTGTTCCCTAAACAACCAGTTTTATTTAGGTTTGTCCTATTTTTTTTTTGCTTTCCTTTACATGTTGCATGTTAGACTCCATTATTTTAAATGTGCAAAAGCTGCATTTACTGAACATGCGCAGGAAAGCTCCAAAGCAAGTTGATGGACACAGTCAATCTTTCCACTTTTAACACCTGCAATGAAATAACCTAACTGAATAAATTATCCAGGATGTGCCATACCAGTGTATGCTAATGAGTTTTAAAATTGCAGCAGCTATGTTGGCCTACATAAAAGAGATGTAGGGGTCTTCTCACACGTAACTGATGTAGGTGCAAGCTGATCTTAAGGATATGCTAATGTTAAACTGTGTGAAACGTAGGTAGGCTGTTAACAAGTGCTGTCTGTCTTACTATAAAATTGCTTGATTAGCATATTCTCAAAGATAATGCTTGCTTAGATTGTATTTTTTTCTGGTAGAGACATCAAATACCTTGCATGTACATTGCAACAAGTAAGAATATAGACAAGGAAGCGATTCCACATTTAAAGTTAGTGTGCTGTGAAGAGAAGTTCCAGGTAAGAAAATGCGTTTTGAACAACAGGCACCATTATGAAATTGCCTAAAGCATGTTAAAGCATTTAACTTAATACACCTTGGATGTTTTGATTACCAGAGCTTTACAATACACATGAACTCTGTCATACTGTAAAGATAATACAAGCTGCCTCTGTAATAATCCTTGAAACACGACCAGCAAAGCAGCAGAGTCCCATCATTGAGGCTGAACATTAAGATCAAAGGATCTTGTCATTTAGAACTGATTACATGGTTTCATTTTGCTGTTTGCAGAGCTCATATGAAAACACACAGTCTTTCTCCGACCCTCCTCCTCTGAGAGCTTCCTGCCATTCTCATGTGCACGACTCATTATATTTGAATCCAACCCTGTGATGACTGACTGATAATTTCCATGTAAAACCTACAGGGGTCCCAATGGGATTTCTAAGACAGGCGTTCTACATGGGAAACCATTTTGCTGCAAGTAAGGGGTCAGCTTTGAAAATGCTCAAGAGGGATAATGACGACTATTGTGCTAGTGGATATTGCTGTGTGTATGTGATTGTGCATGCATGTGTGTGTGTGTGTGTGTGTGTGTATGTGTATATAGGCTCTCATTGATCTGTTCAAGGCTTTTTCCCTGGATAGCAGCTTTTCTGAGCAGAGATATTGAGATCCCTCCTGCAGAGCTGAAGCTTATGTTTCTGAAACCATAACACTGTTTCAAACCGTTATGTTACTGTTCTTCTTCTCCTTTAAAGGAAGACTACTAGAATATTACAGTCACGTAAAAGTACTGTTACTTTAAAGAGGTTGTACTGTGGTAAAAGCAACATAACTTTGATGAAATTAAAATTGAGGTGAAACTACTGTGAGTAAACAGTATTGGGTTATATATTTGAAAATTATCAGGGGTATTTTGGAGGGTCAAGTGGTAAATGACACTACTGTTAAAATACATGCAAAATGAACACTTTGAAAGAGCACCAAGCCCCTAAATCCTCATGTCCAAATGGACAATAGCCTACATTTCTTTAAGATTTTTACCACATTACTATCAGTTATAAACGTACAATGGATACAGACAAATACACCGAGCACTGGATGCCACAATGGGAGCAACAAGCAATATCAGGCTAAAGAAACGCAGTAAGTGTGTCTTAAAGTGACAATATGTAACTGGACGAACTTGACCGAGGTTTCCAAAATGAAACTTAACAATGCACATTACTAAGTCGCACAAAACAACAATGTTTGTGAAAGGAGGCCATATTTTATGGAGAAATGTCCTCTGGTTTTCCCTCTGATGTCCTACACCTTTTTTAGCGTAGCTGTCCCCAGTAACTACACACAAGTCTGAGTTAACCCTTGCCAGTCCATTTGCTTGGTCACTGTCTGCTTTCTTGTATCAGCATCCTCTTTATAGTATCCGCACCTCTGATATAAAGTTGATAGAGGCTGTTGAGTCCTGCTGCAATGCCCGCTCTCTTGGCTCTGGTTTTGGTGTTATTTCTACCAGCTGGATCTCCATCTACCGGTGAGCCAAACCTCCTCTGATAGCAGGACAAAACACTGACGCTCGCTGGTGCCGTAGCTCTGGTCAGTAGGCAGCCTACATGTTGCTTTCAGGAACCTCCGTAAATCACAGAGTTGAGGCTGAGCAGTCGTAGGACATCAGAGTGAAAACCAGAAGACATTTTCTCCATAAAATATGACCCAGTTTTACAAAAATTACTCTTTTGTGCGACGTATTAACATGCATCGTTGAGTTCAATTTTTGAAACTGCGGGTTGAGGTCCAGTTACATATCGTTGCTTTGACAAGCAGAGCGAAACAACACCAAAGCAGATAACCCGGAGATATTTAAACTGTAAACTGAAGAGGGACTTTTGCCACAAAGACACAAACTAAAGCAAAGAGACTTGGAGAGGTTTTTCTACACTGTGCAGCTCGCACACAAATGCTGCATTACAACAAAGTGGTTGTAGTCGCACTCTGTGGTGGGCCAAATTCCAGCTCTGACACAGCGGTCCAAGGCCTGGCCAAGGAGACACAGACAGGTGAACAGACAGACAGGTGACCACAGCAGCAGCTTCTTCTTCACTGCAGCATCAGATTTGTCTGCTTCTGTAGCTCCAATCACACATGATTTATCAGGCTTTTTATTTTTCCCAATAACTTTTTTTCTTCTTGAAACTGTAATAGATGCAACTTGAACTCTAGCAAAGTACAATATTAGAGTTAATATAATTATTTATTTAGTAACACTTTACCTAAAGCATGCATCTTTAATGTGTGCTTTAAATGAACTTAATTATATGTGCCCGTAGTGCTGTATAATCATAGTAATGGTCAGGGTCAGGGCCAACCCAAACCATAACACCAACCATAGCCATAACCACCTGTAACACATTATTAAATGTGTTCATCATGTGTTATAATATGTTATATATGTGCACACAGTATTATAGAGACAGAGGCTTCAGAGGAAATGTTATCACTTATTTCAACCTGTGCCTTTTATTCAGCCCATCTTCACAGCAGATCCTTCCTCCTCTTTGCTCTGACTTCCTTCTCATCATCTTATTTTTTTATCCTCTCACCATTTTTCTCATTTGTTTTCCTTGTCCCGCTATCTCCCTTTTCCTTTTTCCTCTATTGTGAACCCTTTGCTCCACATGTCTGGCTGTTTCTTTTTCTTCTTCCACCTCCCCTCTCTTTTCTCCCGCTCTCTTCACTGCCTCGTGCTGATGTCGGATCAGACAGAACAACATGACTCTCAGAGAAAGGCTGAATTCCCCTTGGTTCATCATTTGATGTCAAACAGCTTCGTGCGTGCTTGTGGAACCTTAAACCATCAACAGAAGCATGGAACACTGATGGACTTAAGTGTGGTTGCTCGAGAGGTCAGATTGGCCACGTGAGGGCTGGAAAGGGGTTTTTGGATTGCAATCTGTTTAGGGTTTTGAGCTGGAATTTGTATCTTTCCTTGTGGAAAAATACTATAGAATGTAAAAGCGAAGTTTTAATATAACAACCCATGCTTTGCAGAGGGGATGCACAGTTCATATTGGTAAACAACTCATTAATTGGTCCAGAAATAGGCGTTAATGCAGTTTATCTTTGCCTTTTGCCATTGCGTGTCATTGTGTCAACTAAACAGCCACTGGATTTTGCTTATTGGTATTTGGTATTTAATACATTATGTCTCATATGTCAGGGATAATCAACGATTAGGTGCATGTTAAACCGTTTTAAGGCACAACATGGAGATGAAGAACCTCTGAGAAGTGCCTTCAAACCATTAAATGCGCACCTACAAGTTGATTCTGCCTCTTGTACCATGGTCATTGGCAAACAATATAAAAAAAAAGCATTCACACATTTCTGGTGAAAGTTTTGCACTCAAAATGTAAGTTTACCATTGCCATGACAACTATTAATTATACCCTTAACTCAAAGAGTGTGTTTATTTTAATAGAGTACCAAGATGCTGCTGTGCACTTACCAGAAATAATAATTCCCACTTTTGGTTCTTTCTCTGTCTTTATTACTTTAAATGGTGAAAACAGTTTGAGCTTTATATGTTATTAAATTACATTTAACTGCAACTGTCACCTGCCATCACTTGAACTGACTTAAATTTAGTTGGATTTCAATAAATGAAAAAGAAAACTTCCTTACATCAGCCTATCTTAAAACAAAACAAAGAAAAACTACCTGACAAAATAATATCAAGTAAATGTTATCTGCTATAACGTTGTTTTTTTTGTTTTTTTTTTCCACAAAAGTAAAGCCTGGCAGAGATTCCCGTAGATTATTTTGTTTATATGGTAATGTAGCTGTAATAAAAATCCAAATTGTTATGTACATTAGCTTAGTAAAATAAAACATTCCCTGGAACAATCGAGCCGATCGATTCAAATTCATACATTTAAACTTAGTGAAACATGGTGATATCTGTACAGAGCCTCAGAGGCAGTGCTGTTCTGACCGGTTGATTCTTAACTGTACATTTAAACAAACTAATGTAGAAGCTAAAGTTCTTATGGCCCCCGACGCCGAAAAGGCCAAAATTTTCGCCTTCTCAGCGTTGGTCAAGGTTTTACCAGGTTTTCATAGTGTATGAGAATTATGCACTTAATCTTCAATAAATTGGAACATCAGAATTAATCAAAATAGTTTGTCAATTCAGTTACCAATTTAATGACATGTGCCTACCCATTATTAGATTACCTGAGTGGTACACAGAAAATTGTATTTTCAGCTGTACTTTTAACTTTGGAGTAAATGATGCTGAGTATTGCAATATCTCTGCTGGGCCTTGCATTTCAGAAGGACTTTTAGGCCTCCTCTGATCTCATTTGCTAGAGGTCTGGCATTAGTTTCTGTTATTCTGCCTAGCATTTTGATGTTATAATGCACAAATCTAGATTTGTTGTAATAAAGAAGCCAATGGTTAACATTTTGGTCGCCTATTTTACAAGAACAAACTAGCTATGGATCCAAAATGCTTGTGATCAATGCTTAATATTCAGATAATGGAATCTTATTCTGAATGTGGTGCATTTTTATTGTGGTGTGTTTTATTAAAAGTAGGTCAACATCAACTTCATTATGCTTGTATAATGGATGGTCACAAAATGACCATTCTACCGTGCATTTAAAATAATAATTCTTTATCTGAATATTATATTTAGCTTTTCAAATGACTCATATACTCTCAATCTTTTTTTCTGATGAGGTTTGGCCTTATAGATAACCCTAGCCTAAAAAAAGGCATATTTTTTCATTTTTGTTGTCACAGTCATGTGGCCCCCGACTTCAAGTCATTTTATAATTGTGGCCCCCTGCCTAATCTAGTTGAGTCGACGGGTCAGGGCGAGAGGAAAAAAAAAACACAGAACGCATCAAAAATCTGCAGTCTCTGGAGAGCACCAGACAACACATACCTAGAGGCTCGCAGTTAAAACTAAACAAAACAAAAATTGTCACCACAAACTGAGTCTTATTTGGTTACATTTGTTAACTGGTGCATTCACAATAATAACTCAAAACCAGCAGAGCCGATCACAGTTTGTGCAAAATGTCTCCTCTTGCTCCCTCTGTCCTCACTTTCCTGGGGACACACAGCAAACACAATTAGGCCCAAAATATCAACAAACAACCACCAAAAATAAGCAGGAAGAAGAAACGAAGCTAAGTGACATGATCTGTCTGTCTGCGTGTCTGTCAGTCAGTTTCTGCTCGTTGTCTTTCAGGACTCTGGACACCATCGCAACAACACGCACAAATAAACCAGATACTCTCATCATTTAACAACACAAAGGACCACAAGCTCGTGTGGTTTACAGTGACCATATGCCAAAAAAATGTAGACACTGAAAAGCATAAAAACAAATATCAGCAGAACTTGAGTGACGTGCTCACAACTCAGCTTAATCTCACTTCAGGGGCCTGACCGCTGTCACTTACTTTAAAATGCATCCAAAATAGGCAAACAAGAGACCAATGAGTAGCTTCGGTGGGAAATCAGAAAAGAATAGATAACATAAAATAAGGCACGCTATTTATTTACAGAATTTGAGTGACACAAAGAAGTGCTGAATCCAATCAAGTAGGTGCCGGTCTCGTGCCTGCCTATCAGACCAAAAAAAGGTGTTTCAAAGCAGTTTTGCGAAATACAGCTTTTTCGAATCGCCTGGAAAACCACCTCATGCTAGCATTCAAACTTCTTTGCGATAAACAGAGGTTTTTTTTTTCCGTTATTGACACGTTTCCGTAGGCATAGTTTTTATTCGCAGTTTTAATTTGCACAAATTGAGGATTAATGGAAACCCACCTACTAGCTGTGCTCTTTCTTGTGGCTTTAGTTAAGAGCTGCGTGGCGAATTATATTGATTTCAAATGGTGATTAAACTTGAGCCGAACTATGTGTGTGTTAAACGAATTTAACACACACCTGTTGGCCAATCAGAAAAGAGGATCCACCCACAACATGGTACAAGATAGATTATATCCAAGCTTTGAATTTGAATTATCTGGCACCGTTTATCGTACATTCATGAAGTTTTTTTATGTAGTTTTCTGTATATCCAAGTACAAGTCAAACCACTGATCAGTAACAGAACACGTTTTTAAAATTAGATTTTTTTAAAGAATTCTTTCTCAATGAAAATATATTTGTATGATTTAAAAAATGTTTGCACAAAAAAAGCAGAGGAATCTGAGTAAAGGGAAAACTTTGGAAATCTAGACAGTAAAAAAAGACACATAAGCAGTTTGGAAACTGATAAGCTTGATCATAGTACACTAACAGCAAATGACATGGTGAAAAAAGATCCAAGCATCCAGCAAGGTCAGGGAGGTGGGAGGGGGTCAAAGTTTGATTTAAAAAGGCTGTGACTCCAGACTGACTGGACTTCACTGCTACCCCTACCCACAGCCTTGTAACAGAACTGAAAGATGTGTGTTAATATGTCACACAAAACAGTAATTTTAGTGAAACCGGGTCATATTTGACAGAGAAAATGTCCTCTGGTTTTCCCTCTGATGATGATTGCTCTGTCTGTCTGCAGCCTTTTATTTAGCGAAGCTGTCCTCCAGCGACTACCTGCCAGTCTGCAACCTACATGTTGCTTTCAGGAACCTCCGTGAACCACAGAGTTGAGGCAGAGCAGTTGTAGGACATCAAAAGGAAAACCAGAGGACATTTTCTCCATAAGATATGACCAGGTTTTACCAAAACTGTTGTTTTGTGCATTGTATTAAGTGCGATGTGAAGTTTTGTTTTTGAAACTGCAAATCACGGTCAAGTTACATATTGCTGCTTTAAAAAGCTATAAGCTTAAAAACCTTAGGGAACTTGAAACTGTTGTGATTCGCATAACATAAAGCACTCATCAATTAACCGTGATGAGTGCTAGAGAGTATTATTAATGGATATTTTTCTGAAACTTCAGTACAAAATTTAAAGATTAGTTGTGTAACGCCTGATAATGAATCATTAGCTTTCAAATTGGGATCAGGGAAAAAGTTAACGATACAACAGATGAAAGGGTTTTCTTTCCTTACACAGAGCCAACAGAATACAGACAGTGACAATAGGATGGAAAAAAGCACCAAGCTGCGATCAGAAATTTCATAAAAGACTTGTGGGTCAGACATAGGATGCCATAAAAATGCTGTATTCTGTGTTTAGCTTTGACAACTGGTTTGGTACAAAAGAGACTTTAGTGTTGAAATCCTGTTGGCCAAAATTTTAATACCACCATCTGTTTGAGTGTTTTAGTGAGGCAGAGGGACAGTTAGCAGCGAAAACCAAAAGAGTTGAGACATCTGGGCTGTGGGGTGCAGACGAAAGAGGGGGGCACACGATGATATACAAGCTATGGAGAGAAGTAAGTCACTGTAATATTAGACTATTACACTAATCCTTCCCATTTAGACACACTTCAAAGGGGCCGTTAGAAAGAAGAGAATGAGCCGAGAGGGGTGTCTGGTGTCGAGGGCAATATGTGTGTGTTTGTGTGTGTGTGGTGTGCATGTGTTGCTATAACGGGTGTGCACTTGTGTGGGTGTTAAAATATGTGTGTTAGTTGAGGGCGTTTGGGTGGTTTAAGCAGAGAAGTGAGGACTTGACCCTAAAGGTTAATCCTCAACTTTAACCCTGGAGAAACATGATCTATAACACAAATAGGAGCACACGCACAAACACACACACGCACACACACACGTGGCGGGTGTAGAGGAAGCAGTCGGGTGTCCAGACGGTATTAGCAGTATTTTTAGCTTTCCTCAGGCGTACCTCAAACAAAGACAGCCTTTCACATGCCAGCCCAGCCCATTTTCTTTTTTCCTTCTTTCATCTCCTTTTCTTGTTTTCCTTTCTCTCCCTCACTTCGTTCTTCCCTCCCCGCTCTTTCTTCTTCCTCTCTGTCCCAGTCATGTTCATTTCCTCTCTCTCTCCATCGCATCACTCTCCTCCCTTGAGACCCATTTATCCAACAGTACCTTAATAAACCTGGCTTCTCTCCCATGCTCCCTCCAGTCACGACTGTCTGTCTTCAGCAACTCTGGCTAAACAAACATAGGCCTCACAGCTGGTGATCAGGTTTATATTTCCCCTTTCAAATCCTTCTGTCTCTTTACTTTCGTCATCCTCCTCTTTCTCGTTTTCTTTCATGTTCCCCTTCTCACAGATTCTCTCTGTTTTAAGGCATTGCTGTTACACATGTACTCATGACACCAGTTTTCCCACTGTAAGCAGAGTTTTGTCTTTAGCTTTGGGGGCACTACAATCACCACTGGAGAGCTTGTCATAAATAATGATGTAGCCTGTCTGATTACATCACTGTTTCCAGTTGCTATCATTCTGACTATAATGGCTTTAAAAGTAAAAGTGTGTATATAAATATATATATATTTTTTGCCTTAAGAACTGCCTCCATTCTTCATGGCATAGAGTCAACAAGGTGCTGGAAACATTCCTCAGAGATTCTGGTCAAATGACAGGATAGCATCACGCAGTTACTGCAGATTTGTCGGCTGCACATCCATGATGCCAGTCTTCTGTTCCACCACATCCCAAAGGTACTCTACTGGATTGAGATCTGGTGCCTGTGGAGGCCACTGGAGTACAGTGAACTCATTGTCATGTTCAAGAAACCAGGTTGAGATGATTTGAGCTTTGTGACGTGGCACGTTATCCTGTTGAAAGTAGCTATCAGAAGATGGGTACACCGTGGTCATAAAGGGATGGACATGGTCAGCAACAATAGTCAGGTAGGCTGTGGTAGCTGTGGCGTTTAAACGATGCTCAGTTGGTATTTGAGTGTGCCAAAAAAATATCTCCCAGACCAGTACACCACCACCA
>JAQLOL010000003.1:24969434-24983866 GCA_029783665.1 Naso thynnoides
AAAAAAAAAAAAAAAAAAAAAAAGGGTTCTGGTGAAGAAAAGGCACTTTATTTATCCATGAGTGGTCAAAAGATTTAATCTAACTAACAATGTGGCCATAAATGGGAGCAAGTTAATATCTGGCTGAAAAGCAACAGGACGTTTTATTTTTGATTGGTTGCACCTGTGACCACACCCAGCAGTGATGTCATAATGTATTAGAGAGCACTGATACCTGCATACAGAAGAACTGAGACAAACTGCTGTCAGCTAAAAGTGCCTGTTTGTTTTTACTTATTACAAACATACATGTGAAGACAACAACAAAAATAAATCTAAGAGCAACACTAAAAATATATAAGACAATGCAATAATTTAGATGAGGAAAGTATCTCTTTACATGGAGGAAAGGAGATGTTGGTCTCGTCTAGACACTAACATTATGGAAAAGTGTGACATTTACTGATTTAATTGGATTATTGATTTGACTTTTGCAGTGTTCACCTTTCAATGATATGTCACATTTTCATGTTATGGTTGACAAGGAGGTCCTGCCATGTATTTTCAATGCACTTAAATCTAAATTATTACCGGGCTCTACAGGCACACCAGCCAACGGAAAATAATGCATTGTGCGTTTCTGCAAACCATTAAAATATTACATTTGTACACTGCATTATTTGTATGCTCACAATGCAATTGTGAAAAATTAACTCAAAAGATTGTAAACTTAGGGTTAGGGTTAGGGTTAGTAACTAAAACTAGTAACTAAAGAAGTATCTTAGTACTACTTTCTCTTTTCATGCCCTTTTGGTTTCAGGTTGTTCTTTTATTGAGACCCACACAAAATTTCTGCACGACTCAAACACACAAACTCAACCAACACCGTCAAGTACAAACACACACAGGCACAATTGTATACAGTTTGCAGGCATGCACACAACCAAATGAGCAGACACAATGGGAGTCATGCACATAAGGAGACATAGATGTATCAGTCACAAAACAGTCACACTCACTCAGACACACTTTTAAGATAAGGCTGCAATCAGATAAATCCGGCCATATCGCAACCTGCCAAGTCTCAGCCCGGCTTAGCGGCCTGCATGGAGTGTGTGTGTGCATTTCAGAGAGATTGAACGTGTGTGTCAAGACTTACCTTAGTGTACGTCTCTATCCCTCTTATTTTGTTTCAAAGAAAGTAAGCTGAGAGGTGTAACATTGTAAGAAAAGAGCTGGAGTAAAATCCAAACTGGATCACTGGAACACAGTTCAGCAGGCTTCGACGGTGTTTTGGATAACACTTATTTGACAGCCATCTCTCTGCTGCATTACAAGGGAACTATTTGTGAATGAATTTGGAATAAATCCCATTATAACACTTCCTGACTTGGCCCCCTCTTAGAGTGTGTTTCATGTTTGTCCTTTGACGAGGAGAGTGAAGATTAGTGCTAAAGTGCTTTTAGAAAGTCTTGCCTATGCGTAGGTCTGGTTGCTGAGGTGTTATTAAAGCACTTCAACTCAAGTCTGCCAGGTGACGTCTTCTGGTTGAGCAGTATTGATATATAAGTATATATTTTTGAACAATTCTCAATTTGTAAGCAGAAGTGAATCATAAATCATGCTTCTAGATTGCACATTTAGGGCCTGACGTGCTAAGATTTCAAACACAGAGTGCTAAATTGCATGTGCATTCTAGCATATTGCACGTTTTGCGAATGATCTACCGAGAAAAATTGTGTGGCTGACAACAGGTGCAAACATGGTGGAGGGGGCGGTGTTTAAATGAGGGTTTTGTGTGTTTCAGTGGTTCCTGGCAAAGAGAGTTCAGAGGACGAGCAGCGTGAACGCAAAAGGACATGGAGAGGCAGAGAAGAGCGCACCGGAGGAGAGACGAGTCAACTGCGAAAGAGAGGAGTAATAGGAAGACGAATATGGATTTTATTGTCTTTAGGCTACAGTGGCTGTGAATGTTGTGTTTCGTTTGGCTACATGAGTTCATGTGCAAAAACAGATAAGAGCCATTCGTATAATATATGAAAATTACATTACAATGAACCAAGATAACAAAGTACATGTGATAAAATAAATCGTACTTTATCATATTTTTGTTATCCTATATCATGTTTTTTATTCATTTTGTGAGGAACAATGTAACAAAGCATATATTACTTCATATGAAACTGCAGAGAGTGCGGCCTGCAGCGCCTCTTACGAGGCTCCAAATAAACCCTGAGCTCAACCAAAAGCTCCAAAATTGGATTGCTGGATAATTGATATGGATTTATTCTCTTCCGTCATACAAAAAACGTTGACACAAGTGTTAAAAACATGTTCTCTACACACTGTCATTTCACCTTTGCTTCCCCTTCTCCCCAAGAACAGCAGCCGTGCAGATTAACACCTTACTTTCATATGTATTAAATACAGACGTAAACTGCAGTCACTGACAACACTTCCAGTCTTGATAAATCACAATGCTTTTGCTAAATTAAAGTATTTGCTTACTCTCCTCTTATTATTTTGCATACTTTAGTAAAAGCACCCCATGTTGCATATTCAATAAATATTGGAAACAGATTTATACACGTTTTAATGATGGGGGAAGCCAGAGAACCTTGAAAAAACCCACATGAACTGGGGAGAACATGGAAACTCCAGACAGAAAGGCTCTGCCCCAGCCAAGACCTTCTTGGTGTGAGTGACGGTGCTAACCACTAATCCACCATGCTGCAAAGATGTTAAGGACATACCAGGTTCATTCCCTGGAGAAATGGATGAGAAACCTATTATTTCAGCAGATGAAATCAGCACATAATTATACAGTGTATATTTTTATGCACCTGATGAAGCACCTGAAGATTATATATCCTGTTTTCAGTATCCTGGAGGTGTATCCTGGTACTGACCCTCGGCAACAGGTCGTCGAACAGGGTCTGTGTGAGCCTGAAGTAGCACTGAGAGTGGCAGTCATTCAGGCACAGCTCTTAGAGAAGATGACAGAATTCCCTTCACTGTGTGTGCCTCCAGGAGTAGATGGATTCACACTGCAGCACATGGATCTCTGAATGTTCTGAGCTTTCTAGGGCAGGTACAAAACAGCAACCTTGGCAGTTTAGTCAAGCTCAACCAAGTCCCTCCCTCTTTCATGAAAATTTGCAGTTTTCAGTATTGGCATACACACTAATTCACGCGCAAATGAGTGAAACGAATAAACACAAAATATTCTAGCGTTCAAATTCATGCAAATACAGTGAGTTCACACTAGGTGTGAACACATAGTAAGAGTCCCCTGCTGGATTTCCAGACCAGCACTGTGGTTATCACTGTTCCCTCTCACCAGGCCTTTCTGTGTTTGCATGTCTTCCCCATGTCTGCGTGGGTTTCCTCCAGGCTCTTATTCCCACAGTCCAAGACATGCAGGTTGGTTATTTGGTAACTCTAAAATGCCTGTAGGTGAATATGAGCATGTATGGTTCTTTATCTCCATGTGTCTGCCCTGTAATGAACTGGAAACTAACCCTAAAGTAGGATGGGGTTGGCTTCAGCCTCTCTGCCACCCTGCCAAGGATAAGCAGCTACAGACAATAGATGAATGTTTGGATGTTTGTCTTTGTTTATTTACATATTTTTTAACCATAAAAAAAACACGGGTGGTAATAAAAATACCTCGATTACATTATCAACGATAATTATCATTCTGATTCACCTTCCAATTCAAGCAACAGAATTAGTTTTACTTTTCTTTCATAATTTCTGTAAAGATGGGTGTCACCTTCTGATAGGAGCCCACTCTCATTTTGGAACTAAATTTCTCATTTAACCTGTAATTTAACTGAGATTGCAGTTCATATCTGTGTTAATGATTCATATTTATGACTAATATGAACCTCAAATCGATTTCCTTCTGAGAGATCTACTTTAACTTCTGTGACCTCAATAATGGAACTCTGAGGATGAAGGATTTCACAGTGTTACATATTTCACGGTCTAATGTGCCTAAAAACTTCCAAAATCTAAAATTAAGACACAAGTCCGAGCAGTTCGACTTTCTTCTGTGTTGTGTCCCCACTTTGTGCAACGGACGGTCAAACAAAAGATTTAAGGGCCACAATGTCACTTAATAGCTACAAGGTTCTGTTTTATGGGCTGAAATATCACCTCCTCTGATGTACAAACAATGACTCGGACATAAAACATGCACATGTGCAGCTGCAGACATAAAACACAGCAGCACTGAGGCACAGCGACACATAACAGATGATATTAGTTCCATTTGGACCTCTTGTTCACTAAACCACATTTTATCCTTTTACACAAAATCACTGAAACACTTTAGCAAATAATGATGGTACAAAAAGTCAATTTAATTCTAATTTAAGATGATTGACTTATATACAGTGCACAGTCTTTCTTGTTTTTGGAGTTAGTAATTACAAGAAGGAGTTGTTGATGCATGACGATAGAGTATAATGTTTTGACATTGCAGATACTTAATCTCATGTACTCTTGGTGTATTATTCATGCGTTATTCAGATATACATGTTGGGCTGTTATTTATATGTACAAACCAAAGACTGTGAGGAAACTGAATCAATGGACATAATAAATCCACTCAGACCCTGTTTGTTTTGTTTTTCACAAAGGCCTTTCTATCTAACTAATTCAAAAGGCTTTTGTTCACCAGCAGGAACCGCACACTGAAATTTTCATGTACTATACTGTACTATGCAGTGGCTATGAGCTCTCAAAAGAGGGTCGAGCAGCACTGGCAACATCTGACACCACTGGTCTTTGGGGGCCTTGCATCATACTGTAGGTCAGGCCAGGACAGAGTGAAAAGGGCAAAGACAGGAAACAAAAATCACGACTGCTGTATGCAACACTGAAAAGTCTAAATGAAGAGGGGAGAGAAACAGCAGACTGCTTAACTTTCCACCATAAGTTTGCTGAATTTCTTTCATTCAATCAATTGATAAGTCATTAAGAAAATAAGCGGTAACACTTCATTTAAAGCATCCATCTAAACTGTACTATGAACATACTTATAATGCATTAAAATGTGCCTATAGTGCTGTATAATCATAGAGGCAAGTTTCGGGTTAACCATAACCCTAACCATAACCACATATAATGCATTTTAAATGGTAAATGGTAAATGGACCATATTTAGCCTTTCAACTACTCAAACCGCTTTTACAACACAAGTCAGCATTCACCACTCACACACTTTCACACCCTAAAGGCAGGTGACTTCTCTATAAAGAGCCAACCTGCTCATCAGGAATTCATTCACACACATTCACTTACCAACGGCACAGCCATCGGAGGAGCAAGTTGAGGTTAAGTATCTTGCCCAAGGACACTTCAAAATGTGGACCAGAGGAGCTGGGGATCAAACCACCGATCTTCTGATTGGTAGACAACCAGTTCTACCTACTGAGCCACTTCCGTGTGTTAAGTGTGTTGATAACGTGTTACAATGTGTTGTGTATGTTCGTAGTATTCGTATTGTGTTGATGTAGCTTTGACTTTTGGGCTGTTGACAAATAGAACTTTGCCTCTGGAAATCGAGTGAAGACTGTTTTACAATGTGTTAGCATGTTTTAAAAACTAAACTAACTGACTGATCAGCAGTGCAATAATAGTTATTTGCACTCCATTTGTGAACATGTGTTATTACCATTGACCTTCCTCCACGAGATCATTTGTGCAGAATTATTCAGCTGCTCACAGGTTACATGTGGCATTGAAAGAAGAGCTGGAGGGGCGACTCTGCAGCACTCAAGAACAGAACAAGGTGAAAGCAATAATATCACTTGTCAATAAAGCTACAGTTGTGTTGCAATGCATATCTTTCAAGTTTAAGGTTGGACCTAATCCACAATGCACTCATTTTCCAGAAGAATCTGGAAGAGATTCATCCACCAAAGCTATTTTTTGTTTGTTTGTTTGTTTGTTTGTTTTTTCAGTGAACATATATGTCGCAGTGTTGGACACACGTCAGCCACTCTGTTGTTTCATGCGGATGTGATTTTTCTGACTAAGTCAGACCGTGATGTCCAGTTTGCACCGGAGAGTTTCAAGTGGCAAGGATGAAAGTCAATACCACCAAGACTGAGACGATGATACTCTGCTGGAAAATGATGAAGTGAGTCATTCCCCCAAGATGTTGTATATATGTTTGAGGGCTGTTCAAAAGGCTGAACAAATTGGTACAAGATAGTGACATTGATGCGTCATCCGCAACAATATAGATGCTGTACTGGACTGTCATGGTGAAGAGGGACTTGAGCCTGATTTTCTGGTCAGTAATTTCAAGCTTCACCTATGATCACAAGCTTTGGGTGCTGAAGGAGCGAGAGAATGAGATCACAGAAGTGGTGGAAATGAGTTTCTCTCACAAGAGTTGGCTTAGAGCAAGAGGTCGAAGTAAAGCTATTGCCGGTTATTTTCAAAAAGATCCTGTTTAGGTGGCTTATTTGGATGCTTCTGTGAAGCTATTCATGGCACATCCAATTAAGAGGAGACCTTGAGGTAGACCCAGAACAAACTTTGAGGGATTACATTGTGCACGTGGCCTGGGAGCATCTCAGAGCCTTGGAGTCCCCCAGGCTGAGCTTGAGGATGTGGTTGGGAAGAAGGATGATGGTTACTTTGCTTGTTGGCCTGTTGTCATTACATCTGCAACAAGCCAATCAAAATGGATGGATAGGTTGATCATTTCTACATATAGCGTATTGCACTGCTGCACTTTTGACTCGTAGGGCCCTATTTTTAGGTTCATCTGTGGCGCAAGGTGCAAACGCCCGGCACAGGTTTTAATTTATTTATTTAAGCCGGGTGAAACTCCACCTTCACTCGTTATCTGCCAGGAGAAGAAACTGTGGCCCGCCCTCTGCCCTCCTAGTGCACAGAGAATTTTCCTAACAGCTGTTCACAATCACATCATTAATTCATGGGTGTGTGTTTGGCTGGAGATGCAATAACCAATCAGAAAGTCTGCTCTCATTACCTTATAGAGCATGGTGCAGGTTGGAGACCCCAGTCACTCAATGTCGAGGAAAATAATGTGGGAACTAGATTTTCATAATAATATGCTTGTATATACACATATCCAAATTTTCTGTTTTTGTGCTTTTGTTTTGAAATCTTGGAGCCAATGCTGTGACTTAAAAAAAGGAAGTTGCTCTAGAGACAGACCGCAGTAAGCCCCAGTGGGCTAACATTAGCAGTGCAGTAACTAACTAACTAACTAACTATTTCCACCGAGTAACAGCTACTCATTATGACTGACTATACTGATCAGTATGAATATATACTGATTACCCAACTAACTTAACCTTTAATGCTGTGTAAAATAGCTGTGATTGTTACCTCAGCTTCTGGAATCAACAGGACAGCTGCACAGTGCATTTACAGTAACATCTGGTAAAAGAAATACAGTGAAAAAAGCCTCTAAAGTTGGATAAGCCGTGCACAAAATTATGCAGTTTCACCGGGCTCTGGCAGAAATAGTTTTTCTTAACTTGTCGCGAAGGTCTCTTTCAGATGTAATCGTAACTGTTTAATCCTTTGACACAAGTTGCTCCAGCTGTCAGCGACTGATCTGTAAACACAATCTGACAGCTGTGATCCTGTCCCATCTGTGGATATCAATTAGACTTTATTAATTTATTGTTATTAGTGTGAATAATTTTAGAGATACAAAATACACTTACACATATGTTTACGTGAATATTTACACGTTATTTCTGATGACCTGATTTCACTTAGACGCACAGGGAAGGAAGGAGAGAAGGAAAAAGAGATGGAAAAACTCATGATTCTCCTCTGGTGTGTGTGTTTTCTTCATGTTTTTGAAATATTCTACCGATACACACATTAAAAAAATGTGTCTCTGTCATGGGTCATTTTCAGGAGTATTTTTGCAGAGAGCTGCAAGCATGTCCTGGTTTAAAAAATAAATAAATAAATACATAAAAAACAGATGAAAAGCTTTAATTATGAATGACATTTTCATCATTTCTGGCTACGCCCTTGTAAGCCATGTTCATCTTCTTGGCACTGGGCACAACGTAGTGAATGACTGAGACATGCATTCATTCTCCCCTCACTTTTCCGTTCACTGGCACACAGAGGTGATGCAGGTGGATTTGCTGTCTTACGCAGGTGGCGAAAATGACATCTGCGCCAAAGGCAAGCTAGGAATGACACTTGCACTGGCAGTGTGACGGCTTTGGCGCCGGGCGTAAGATCGGGCGCTTGATCCGAAATAAATGTATGTGTGTATAATCCCTGTAAATGTAGAAGGTGTTTGTCTTGTCTTTGTTGTGTAAGTACATTAGCTGTTTAGTGACACTGCACTCAATCTGAATTTTCATTTTTACACAGGTTTTTATTGTCTGCTATGATGTGAAGTTTATACAGACAGACCCATGGCTGTGTGAGGGCTCACTAGGAAAACACATTTCCTTGAGCTGAATCCTGAGTTTAGTGTAAGTGTCCCAAGTTTACACACAAAGTGATAATCATCTCATTTTACAGAACAATTCTCTGTAACTGAGATTTAATTGTACATGTGAGCCGAGCCGAGAGGCCTCATCACAAACAAAGCAATGAAGCATGAAAAACAACTAGACACTAACTCCCACCGCCTTCTGTCCAAATCACACCCATTCATATCCCAGCATGCTCCAGCCTACTCTCAGTCTCATGCAGTCATATCCCACATGCACCAAACAGCCATCATTTTACGGACATCTGAAACGGCCTGTGGGGAAATATGTAGTTTAGTCAGGGAAAAGAAAAAAATGCAATAATCAAGTTGGGAAATAATTTAGGACACACAGGCACACTCACATAAAAGCAGCAATGCACATGCACAAACACACATACAGATACAAACTCATTTAAGCACGCACACACATTCTTCTTATTGCAAACATAATGGAGAAAAATGCAGATACACACACATATATTGAGAGATGAAAATTCCTCATTTATTTATTATTCAACCCCACAAAGAGATTATCATTTTATGCAAGCTGAATAAAATAATATAGCACCAGGATAATATAATGGGGTATTTGTTTTTCATTCATAATGATTAGTTCAACTCTCTGATAAATGGGCGTGTGATTGCTCTCGCCCAGGAATAAGGTTTGCTTAATTGAAAATGAGGAAGAAGAGATTGAGTCCAGCTGAGAAGAATCCAAGGGGGGAACAGAAGAGGGATGAAAGGATTTGTCGGCTTTGAGCTCTGACTGTGACCTCACAACTTAATGCTCAGAGTTTAAAACACCTTGTTTTTCTTGATGTCTCTCTTGAAGTAAGAAAGAGGTTTTTCCATCGAGGTCGTTATTAGTGCTTAGTCAGGTAGATTGTGTTGCAGCACAGTGTTTGTTAGGTGACAATTGTTTGAATATTCTGCTCTCAATCATTTTTATGACCCATTTTTTGGATTTTGGACAACAGTAGAGAGAAAAGGCACAGAAAACAAAGCAAAGCCTCAAAGAAGAGGAAAGGGCAGCGTTTGCTTAAAATACTTCAAGGTCTGGTTTGCTTTGGGCACAAAAATCACTTGGTGAGGTTTGGAAATGATCATGTTTGGCTCAACATACTTTTTTTCTCTCTCTCTATAAAACTGTTTATTCACACTGTGAAGATTCTTAAAATTCAGTTTATGTAGCCCCATGGACAATTGTAACATATCCATGGTTTGCACTATATAAATATTTTAATATTTTTGTGAAAATCACATTGGGAGAGAAAAGGATAAAGATATGAAAACATTTTGTAGGGAGAATAAATAAAAGGAGATACATAAAATTGGTTTCAACATCTTAATTAGCTCCACTAGCCCCGGGTATATTTTGTTGCCCTTCAAGGCAAAAATTGAAAATCACTTTTTTGTCATAAATATAGCTGGATTCATCTCAACAACTGCAAAATAAACAGCAGTCAATTGACTGTGAATTAAATAGAAGAGTGTAATACTAATGTTTCAAAATTTGAGATATGAATTGGTTTTTAGAATATATATGTACTTTCTGACAAGTGAAGATTTTCTACAGAGGAAGATAAATGAAACTCTCCCAGGTTCATCAGTCTGTGTTAATGGAGCTATAGTTACCGCCTGCACTGCTGCTGTCTGTAGTATGCAGATGGTGTCGGCCAGGAAAGCACCTGGATTGCCTCCAGACGAAATGCAAATCAGTGGGCTGACTTTAAAAGCATGATATTAATGGGATATTAATGAGTCATCAGCAAGCTGACTTAGAAAAATCCCCACCCCACCCCCCGCCGCCGCCAACAACTGCTCATGTATTTGATTTGAATCACTTAGAGAGAATCTTTCTCATTGTTATCCTCTTCAGAGGATCGGTGGTGCTATAAAATTGTTACATTGGAAAACGCTGGCTGTAATAAAGCTGTGTGACCCCTGCAACATCACTTCTCCCGGAACGACACAGGTCTGAGCTTTTTGCTTCTGTGGCTCGGAAGCTTAAGTACCTAATAAAGAATTCATGTTGTCTCTCCTATTCCATAGTACAAACCCAAATATACAGAAGACATCAAGACAGAGGACAGCGTACATGACGGGATAACATAGGATAAGAACAAAGAAGATCTGCATATGAAGGAGGAGTGGATGGAAAATAAAAAATGGAATGGATTTTTAAGGATGCTCCCTGGTTGCTTCCCTAGGGAGGTGTTCCAGGCACCTCCAGCTGGGAAGAGGCCCTTGGGCAGACCCAAGTCCAGGTGGAGAGATTATATCTCTGTGCTGACTTGGGATCCTGCAGTCAGAGCTGGCTGATGTGACCAGGGAAGGGGAAGTCTGGGGCCCCCTACTGAAACTGATGGATGGATGTTTGTGTCCAGTGTGACTCAAAGTATGCCTCCTTATGTTAACTTCAATTTTAAACTTCAGTTGTAATTTTCATTATATATGGAACAGTAACAAATTTTCTCAAAAACGGCCTTTTCAATAATCTTTCAATAAGTTTTTTTGTCGTCCTAACTTTAACCGATTACCTTAAACTTGCAATGGTGAAGGTCCATCACACCTGTCACTGGTATTTTCCAGTCATAAATGTAATTTTGAGTACAGTCATATATGTTTGGAGTAGGGATGGGCGTCAAAGATTTTGTCGATCACGTGAAATTTCTATCAATCAAACAAGCGTCCAATAGAGGCTGTGTTGTATAGTGTTGTCATGGTTTGGGATTGGATTTCATTGTTTTTCGGTTTCATTTTGGTAGTTTATCCTCCTGTGTCTAATCTGCCTTTGTGTTTCCTGTGCTGTCTTGGTTTTTCCTCCTTTTTGATTGTCCTTATTGTTTCCACCTGTTCCCCATTACCTTGTGTATTTAAAGTCTGCATTTCCCTTTGTTCTGGGCCAGTTCGTCTCGTCATGTTTGTCAGAGAACCTACACCATCTTCATGCCATCTTGTCAAGTCAGGTTTTGTTCTATTTTGATACTTTGTCTGGTCTTTTCTTTGTCATAGTATTTTTTCCTCTGAAGAGTGATTTTTTTTGTTCCAAGTGTCAGTAGTAATTTTGAGTTAAGTGATTCTTATATTTCAGATAAAGTTTTTCCTCCGTTGGAGCGATTTTCATTTGTACTTTGTTATTAAAGACTGTTCTTTTGAACCTCATTTATTGTCCTAGTTCGGTTGTGACAAGTATGAGTCTCAAAGCAATGCAATGAACTTCACTATGTGGTAGCGATGAGACATCTTACCAATGGGTGGGTGATATTTAAGTAGTTTTAGGAGACAGAGAAAACAGAATTACTCAGCTGCTTCTGCCATAGGAATCAAACGTAAACATGGAGAGGCCAAGGCAAAGTTTGGTGATCATTTCCAACGAAAAAATGACAAAGTTCGCTGTAAACACTGCGAGGCCATGTGTAAGTACAACAGGACAACAACCCCAATGATGTACCATTTGAACAACGTAACATTACATTTGACCCCGGTTAACGTCAATGCGTTCTCCTCACAACCTACCGTCACCTCCATTTGAACACAGAGGAGCTGCGATGCACAACAGTGTATCATGTTTTCTGATCAAGTTAATATCGTTTAATATGATCGTTTTCTGGAATTGTTTCTAAGAGGCTCAGTTGTGTTTACCAGCATCGTAGCGCTGGTTCATTGATATGTCAGAGGCTCGGGCTCAGCTGTTTTTAGGTTACATGCGCAGCATATTTTTGGTTTAAGCTAAACAGTTGAACTTTAATTGCCTTGTCTAAGAGGATTGTTGCTGGACTATAAGTTCTTCTTGAAATAAAAAAATTTAAGGAGGAAAAACACGCCGTAATCTGTATTTTCTGCCATAGGAAGTTTTAATATGTATAAACAAAGATGGATCAATAACTGATCATTATTTTTTGTGATGATTAATCAAGGAAATTTCTTTAAATGTCTTTCCCTAGTAGGGAGATACAAATCAAACTATTTAGTTGTTAAGGTGTTATTTCCTGTCTGTAGGCCTACATCAAAGGAAACAACATGGTGTGAGATGTTTTACATGCTCAGTTTTTTTGTTACAACATGAAATGTTGACTTAAATAATCAAAACTGTTCTTTTATCCCTCGGTTAGATTTGAGAGACTTCATCAGAGTTAAAATATTTAGCACCCACTGTCTCTTAGCTACCTTCATGGAGACCATCTCACAGTAGAAAGTTCCTGTTTTTATCGGGGCATGTTTGTTTTAAACTGAACAGTTGTGTGCATGGTTTTTTGTTATTAATAAGCTCTGTCACTCTGAGGCCTGCACAACAAATAGCTCTAATTGCATCAGAAAATACACCAACCAATTAGTCAAACCTCAGGCCGTGAGTGTAAAATAAAGTTAAAATTACAGATCAAATCATTACTGTTAGACCTTGCTTTGAACAAACCTATAATAGGAGCAAAAGTCTAAAGTAAAATAAAATATTTCATAAGCTGCAGTATCAAATGCTGTTTAAATGACCTTCCGGTGGAATTCCCAGAATGCAACACCAATACACTATCAATAAATTAGTCAGTGGCATGCAAAAAGCTTAGGGCTATAAAGTTTTAAATATTCTGGTCTCTTCTGCCTCATTGTTTAGCAGAAAATACCGATAACGGGCAGAGTTTATTAAAAAAAAAAAAGATGCATATTATACTAGATGCAGGTCAGACCTCTGCCTGCATCCAGACCCCTGAGACACCGATTTTATTTCCCATCAAATTTCCCCATGTTTTGTTTTTGCAGTCACATTGTGACATTCATAATTCACAAATCTATTTTACCTACAGGCCTAGTTTCACTCGCTGGTATCCACCTTCCTATCAATTACTGTGTGAGTCAAATCTGACGCTTGATGCAAAGAGTAACTGTTCATCTTGCCTCCACAGACCCTGAAGCACAGACATTTAAATACTGTGAATAGAATATCACCACCTCTCACAAAGCAGGAGGCAGACTGCATTTAAAATGCACATTTTGCTTTACTGAATTTTCTTTTTTAGGTGAGCAACTGGAGAAACATTTTCTACTTGAGCTTGAAAAGACTTCAGATAAAGTATTGATACTGGTATGAATAGAGGCAACATTTACCTTTTGTTTTATTAAAGTCCGTTCAGGGTTATTGCCATTTCAACACCAAAGCTTTGATCTTCAGGAAAAAAAAAAATCAGTTAAAATGGTGCATTACACTTTACAGTATGTGCCGTTAAGAATTTAATTAAATGGCTCCTAATGAAGCTATCAAAATTTTATCCTTCACTCCTTTTTCCATGGGTAAAAAGGTGGATGTTGTTGCAGATTTAACACGGAGTAAAGCCGCACTTTTGTGCCCAAAAATCTGTAGAATGCATATCTTGTTTCTGTTTATTTTCATCGCATGTGAATGCTTCCACATCTGATAAAGAAAAATCTTGTGAGGAGTTGAGCACATCTGTAACATGGACCCACTGCTGGAAATCACTGCCCACACACACGTCTGTGTCGATGTGTGTCTGTGACTGAGACAGACTGTGTGGGTGTGTGTACAGTAATAAGGTTTCTGACAGCGTCAGCTGTGTGTGAAAGCATCTATGAGTTTGTGCATGCGTTTGTAGCGTGGACATTTTACATGACAAGGAGTGTGACAGCTGTCAAGTATGCATGTATGTGTGTGTCGGTAGGGGGAGGCGGTATAACATTCAACAGATTTGAATGTCAGAATGACACAGAGAGATCAGACATTTAATAACGTTTGACAGCACGTGCTGTCATGGCGGCGGCCAGTTTTTAGGACCGTTTCAATTTTATGTCAGCGAGGCATATCGATTTTTTATTTTTTTACCTTCAGAATATGGAAGGACAAAGAACACACAACTGGAGAAAATTTAAAATTAAGAAAATAGCCACTTTTATACACACTCAACAAAAAAACAAAACAGAAAGTGAAAAATGTTTTTTGACT
>JAQLOL010000003.1:24985886-24997091 GCA_029783665.1 Naso thynnoides
CCTTGGATAAGAGGCGAAACGTCTTCCTAGACAAATACAAGTCCAGTTGCCTATGATTCAATTTGCCCAGAGAGAACCACAGACGGATGTCATTTGAGGTCTGTGAGCCCACAGCTGTACCACGAGTCCACTGCACCTTTGAGCCTCACTGTAGCCATGCTTTGCCCATGCTGGCACAGTAGCCTTAAACTCTAAAGTCTGTGACATTGATTACTCATTAATTCACTCATCTGCCAAAATTTATTTGAATTGAAAAATTTTTAAATACATTTATAGCTCAATTGTGTATGCGATTAATTTAGAGTAATTAATCACAGAGCATGTAATTAATTAGATTAATTTTTAATCGCTTGACAGCCCTAGTCCACATGTTTCGACAGAGGTGGAACGAGTGCTAAAGATCTGCTTCAGTAGAAATGCTGTTACCGAGGTGAAACTTAATGAAGTAGATGTAAAATTACTGGTGTAAAAATAATTACAGGTGTAAAAATGTACTCATGTAAAAGTAAAAAGTAGCTCAATTAAAATGTTCTCAGAGTAAAAGTTACTTTTTTTTCCTTGGTGGTGGTGGTGGTGGCGGGGGGGTGGGGGTCTTTCCATCTTCATTTCTGCAAGTCAGTGTCCCGTTGCTCTGTGTGTGTGTGTGTGTGTGTGTGTGTGACTGTTGTTTGTTCACCTTTTGGCACTGCAGTAAGTCATCAAGACCCAATCAGACAGACATTTACTGCAGCACCAGTTCATAAAGAATCTTGAATAAATGTATTGTTTCAGCTTTTTTTTAAGCTTTTTTTTTTTTTAATAAAGTACAGTTACTTCCAATGACATGTACTTATGTAAAAGCTCAATTAAAGTAACTTGAGTAAATGTAATTTATTACTTTACCCCCATTTCAGTGAACAATGCAATGATTTTCTCCAGCTATGGATATTAGTCCAAAACATCTACACTGTATTGCATCAAGAGTAACTGCAATCCGGCGTATGTATTGGATAGTTTCAGTTTTACCCTACAAGCCACATAAATGTACGGAAAAAAAAAAGTTTGTTTTCACCAGTCCACTCTAAAACACAACATGAACTCCATAATCTTGCCAGAGTTATTGGAATTCTGCAGCCATTTTCAGCCAAGAAGTCTTCTCAATCAAAGATGTGCTGTGACTTTGCTCCTGCGTCTTCTGGTAAAATGGGAGCTGGTGATTCCTCTTGTTTTCCTCTATTCTTTTTTATCCGCATATATGTGTTTTTCATTTGAAGAAAAATGGTGAGACAGTGTGCAAACATTTGTGACTAATCTGCAAAATCTTTACTCACTGTGATTATAAGTTGTTCTGTACTCGTATCATGTACCTACATCATTTCCATTTTACCCAATGATCACAGTTTACAGCAGCATCAAGGGTAATGCAATTTCATGAGTCAGAAAATAATATTTTTTTTCCAAGCTAAAAAATTAATAACTTCAACACTTTTATCAAAGACTCCCTGCAGAGATATACATATTAATCTAAAAATAAATGTATCCTCTAAAATACCAAATGCACAGACAGAAGAAAAACACATTTGTTGATATCTGAGGAAATCTCCAATATGTTGTGCAACAACTCATGTCATTCTTTAAATTTTTTCAGCCTGTTGAACTCTTGTGTTACTCCGATGGTCTTGGGCTCTTCCCTCTCAATGTAAAGTGAATGAGTCTCTTCCCAAGTTGAAAAATGGCAGATCCAAGACTCTGATCTATGATACCTGCAGGCAGTTACATTTAAATGCTAATGCCTTTAGTACAGAGCCAGCAGACTACGATCTTGACTGCCAAGCTTGCTGACTACTGACTGCAATACCCAGTGCAAGGCGAGCAGCTGCAGAAGAAATGTGAGCAAAGGTGTGAGGTTGTGGAATATAATTTTGTAGTTCATTTTTGAGGCTGTTTAAGTCTAATGACTACAAAGGAGAACTTAAAAACAGACGGCTGAATATCAGAACCAGCTAAGAAAACCAGGAAAACTTGGTGAATAGCATATAGAATAGATGAGAGCAGAGTTTTATGTGCCATTTGTATTTATTGTGTCTTGCTTCTTTGAGTCAACTTCGTAAAGCTTAAAAGAACAGAAGTCTAAATAAAAAAGACACACTCACTATACAATATACAGGAGCTGGATATGATGACAATCTCAGCAATTAGCCTTTGACCATTTATGCCCCTAATAAGGCATTTACATAGCAGCTACAGCAGAGATGCCCCTTGGCCAACAAAAAGACGACAGGTCTTGGTGATACTCCCAAACAAAAGTGTACATTGACAGCTTCGGACACGATAAACATGTAGTCGCTCTATTTATACAAATTTTTATGGTCCTCATGGAGGTGGCAGGCCACACACGCGTCAGGTCAGGTCAGGTCTACTCGACAGTTTTCCCTTTAGCTTCCTCTGTACCTTCACAAATCGATCTTTTAAATATTTTCACTTCTGCAGAAACACTTTCTTCTTTTTCTAAACTCTGGGCACTTTCTCTGCACTTGTACTTTTGTCATTGTTGTATTTGTTTAGAAACTGAGTTAGAGGTAGATATGCAGTTAGTGACACAGCATTCTTTGACAGACAAGTCTATACGCTGGAGCCATATATTGACTAATCCACAGCTAACTCAGCCATGCTGACTGCCCTCAGCGCAGCAGAGGTCCTGTTCCCTGTTCCTTACTGGTGTCCAGAGGGACTGGTCATTAGCTAGCTGGAAAGAAGGCAAAACACATGATAAACACAATAGCAGAGAACATCAGGTGTGTTATTTTACATTTCCCATTCGTCACAGAGCGGTATCTTCACTAAACTCAAAGATAAATTGAAAAACTTTTTGGTAAGGGATGGGACTGCATGCAGCTTACAGATACATAAGGTAGGATCACTTTTTTCTACTTCCACTTCCATTATTCCAAACTTTTTGTAGCTGTCTAAATGTCTCTTCTGAGAAATTTGTGGAAAACCTTGAAGCTTTTCTTTCTGAACAATGTGTAACTGTTGCTGTGTTCTGAATCAGAAGCGCTGCCACCTGTTTACAAGGTTTACTCGAGTTGTAAAAGGACAGGACAGTTACTAAGCACCGAAAGGATGCTATACCATTCTGATTGGCATGAGTGACACACAGAACAAATATATAGAGACAGTCAGTCAGTATTTGTGGACTTTTCTGACTGTCTCAGTCATTATCGGTGTCTCACGACCTCTCCCTGACTTTCTCTTGCTGTCTCTTTTTCTCACGTTTTCAAAGAGCATCCGATTCTACTGAGGTGCTGAGGTGGACAGACGCTGTCCTTTAAAATTTGTCTCTCTGCCATTTCTCTCTCTTTAGCTGCCAGTGAAAGACATTTTCTGTCTTTGCCTGTCCACTGTGTTCATGTCAGACACCTCCTCACTCTTCTTCCCTCAGTGTCAGGTAATTTCAGACCACGAGCATATAGGAACATCCTAAACACACAGTAGGAGATGCCAGTCCATTTGTTTTCTATGCAACATTACACTGCCGCTCCTTTATGGAAATAGCCACATTAAGCTCTTTGCTCTGACATTTCACTGGAAATTCAGCAGTTACACTCACTCACATACAAACATACACACATCCACATACACACAAGCTTTAACATTTTCAGCTTGTTGCAGAGAGGTAAAGGTTCATTACACTTGTTCAGCAATTCATGTTCAAATACACAAACCCAACAGCACGCCACAGGCGAGGATTGCAGTGCCTGGACATTTCCCACTGGCCTGATGGTCTGTTTGGCCTGGCCATGAGCGTCAATGTGAACAGCAAGAATGAGTGAACGCACCTGTCTGAATGCAGGCAGCATCATATGCAAGTTCAATTCAGCGAGTTGCCATAGCATCCCTGCCACCATCTGCAAAAAACGTCATAGTCCCTCTGGCGATGCCCATTTGCAACCATCTACCGGCCCCTTCCAACTTAAAACATTATCACCAGGTGAAATGGATGCTCACTAGAAAAGGAAAAGTGGAGTAGAGAGGGATGGATTTAGAAAGAAAGAGACTCTTGCCGAATGCCTTTAAGTGACACGTTCGCCAGTAAGGGATGAGATTAGTCTTAAGTAGCCAAAACGGCCCATAGGCCACACAGTGAGCACGTCTCTCTGTGGAGGAGCTAAATCAGAACAATAGCAAGTGCAACAGAGCGATTGTCACAGTAAAGGGAGTGTGTTTTAACCCGTCACAAGTAGAATAAGTTATTGAAAAAGCATACACACTGTAGCCTACAGCTACTTAGGTTACAGCAACTTAACCATAATACACCCATGAATGTATCACAGTAAGTTTATCATAAACTTAAGTACTTACTGGTTCCTCTGAACAAGCTATGTAGTGACTCCAAACTAGCTGGAGTAAAACAACATTTGCTCCGAGTGAAAACTATTGTACACTGACGTGTGTGTGTGTGTGTGTGTGTGTTAGTGAGTATTTTAAATGAATGTAAAATGTAGAACTAGGAACACAGTTAGCTTTCACAATTAGTGGTTCATTTTGACAGGGTGGCCTGGGATGGAGTTAACCTCCCGCCCTGAATTATTATCCCAGTCCGTCCCTTGTACGCCATGTGATCAAAGACAAGTTCTCAATAGTTTCTCACGCACCTGACATTCGCACTGTTACTTCATTTGAATTTGCTTCTGTAAATATATTTTACATTTAAATTGGTATCCTGAGCTTATGCAGTCCCTCCTCTTTGATTCACAGGATTGCTGTCACTCTCCTTTGTTTCCTCTCTCAGGAAGAATTGAGGGGAAAATAGGAGAGTAGAGAAGGAAGATGAGGTAAAGAGGAGTGTGGGAGCAGGTAAGGGAGAGGAAAAAGTGGAGAAAAGGATGGTAGACGAGAGGAGAAGAAGATGGATTACTGCAGAGAATAAGACAGAAGAAGAGAATTCTCTGTCGGTGTCGAGAAGGTGGTTCCTGTTAAAAATGTGTGTTGCCTACTAATGACTGTGTGCGTTTGTGTGCTTGATGTGCACCTGAGGCAATGCTAAGTAAGTTGGGGGAGTAACTGCTGCTTCTGCTCCACTTCATTTACAGTACTGTGAGCAGAGACACACACTTCCAAACACACACATGTTGGTTATCCTGACCTGTACTTAATCAGATTGGTTTATTATGTCTGTATAAATATTTCTCTATTAAGCTGCCGACTGAGCACCACCTTTTATGCTGGTTTGCCTCTAGCATAACTCTTTTTATTTATTTGTTTATTTATTTATTTATTTATTTATATTTTGGAGTTGGCTGAGAAATGCAGATATCCGACTCTGTGTGATGTATGTGTTTACGTTACATTTGTGTGTGTTTGTCATACAAGATATGTTGTTTACAAGGATTGACTGAGACAAATTATGCTTCCATCATGCATTAATGTTGTTTCAAAATGTATTTTAGGCTTTGGGATGGTTTATTAACAAGATTATCTTTAGCATGTGTGTGCATGTATGTTTACTCAAACTGACTGACAAACAGGCATCCGACCGCTGTTGTCAACCGGCTCAGCAATAAGTGAATTGATTAGCAGTCAGTGCCGTGTTGTTTCGCCACTTCCCAGAGATCAGCTGTCAATCAAACAGCATCTGTGAACCCTCACTGTTTTCTTTTTATTATTCCAATCAAAGGATTGTCGCTGTTTGTCGAGATGAAACAGACATCTGATAGTTTGCCAAAGAAGGCACAGTGTGAAAGACTTTCACTTGAAAAGTTTGGCATAAATTTCAATTGATTGACTTTTTTATGAAAGTTCTCTCAGTTAATACGGATGACTGCATGACGAAGAACTCCATTTCAGGTTTTTCAAGAAAAGGTATTTCACATTCTTTTGGAGTACTGATTCAAGCTTGTCTTAAGAGAGACAGAGTGCCTTCAAAGGACCATCCCAGTGTTACGACACGTCATTGTCCTTTGTCAGCATTGGCCACATCAGTCACATAAACTCCACCCATTTTCCCCAATAGCTTTATCTGTGAGATATCGTGTTTGTTTACATTTTGTCTATATTCAATAAACGTTACAGGAAGTACCTGAAAATGTGATATGTTGGTTAAAAAGAACATCTGTGTCAAAATCCTTAATCATCAAATTACGAGCTAGGAAGGCAGCACTTGTAAGGAACCATTTTTCCAGGTGTAATAACTTCAATCGACTCCCGTCTCCCTCCCTTCTCTCCTTCTTTCTCGCTCAGTGATTGTTGACCAGACAAACGCAGATATTTTCCTTAGGAGGTTGAATTACCAATACCTGGCAACCTTCATATGTCCTATTTTGTTTCTATACCCTGTTTCAACATGAATGGCAGTAAATGGAATTTATCTCAGTCTGAGATCTACTCAAGTGTACACATGCTTGAATTCTAAACAGCAACATTCGCAGGAGATAGGGGCGATATCTGCTAATAGTGAGAGGTCAAAAATAGACTGGTGCGGTCCTTTAAATTATTGCAAATTACTAATGTTCATTTAATCAAAATTAAAATGGGGTTCTCTCTGAATAACTCATGGATCAAGGAGGCACTGGCTTCAAGATTTAACTTCCATTATGCTCAGCCAGTAATAGACCAAAAACATTACACTATAATGCTGCAGAATGTTATCCTACTTAAATTATAAATAATTTAAACCATCGGTAGTGCACTGCCGGGAAATTTTGGTCAACTGGAGGCATCCAAACAAAATCAGATTGAAAGTCTTGAACTCTGTACAGTCTCCTAACTTGCTGCTTTCAGAAGTCGTCTAAGTTTAACTACAGTCACCCCAACTCAAGTTAACTTAGCCACAGGCTAACAAAGGCAGAAATAGAGGAGGGAACATTATCTCGTGGTCCCACTCTGTCTATGGATGGAGATGACCTTGAGGGATGTACAGCCTGCAACACATCTCAACAAAAGCCCCTGGCAACCAGTCAGAGCTGTATGCACATTCTTCTGATAAGACGACACCCATCTGTAAGGTCCCGTGTGGCTGTTAACATGTATGAAAACAGCACTCTTATCTAAGCTATGAGACATCCAGGACCGCTAATGCATGGATGAAGGTCACTGCTGCTATTAGGAGGTTGTGGTCATACTAAGTTAGCTTTTATCTCATTTGATAAGGAGGAGAGTGTGCACTTGTGCTCACTTGACCATGTGCACGTCGGTGCGTCTCAGCAGACAGTAACACACACACACACTAAACACACAGACCTGCTGCAATAATAGCATACTTTATTTATGTGCTGTTTAACATGTATGAAGAGAAGGCAGAGCAGAGAGACCAACAAAGAGAGAAACAGAGGCAGAGAATGAAACAAAAATATCAAAAAGCAATGGGAGGAAGGGGAGGGGGAGAAAAAAGAGGAGAGTGGGAGGGAAGGATGGAAAAATGAGAGCAGAGGATAAGAGGAGAAGAGGAGTGGGTAGCAGAGGAGCAGAGGGGTTCAGGCTGCAGCTGTAATGGCACTGCATACCTGATGTGTGTGTGTGTGTGTGTGTGTGTGTGTGTATTTTCCAAACCACTTGCAAAGGTGTGATTCTGGCTCTTACGGGGTTTTTACTCATTTATGTCTGTTTGTAATAGCAGCTTTAAAATGTGACAATTCAAGATCTCTGTCACACACTAACACCCTCACACACATTTTTCAACAAAGTGAGAAGTTTGACCAGGGTCTGAGCTCATTCACATTCATATTTGAAGCAGGAGGCAACAGCAGAAACACTGCTGTGTAAGTACTCTGTGTGCACGTGTGCCACACAAGTGAGGGAAAAAAAAAACTCCACATATAACAAAATCTGTGTTTTGGAAGCTGATTTTATTACTGTCATAATTAGCAAACTGAATGAAGGTGGAGATTGCCTTTAAATTAGTGTTGCTGTGTATGAAAAACTGTTATTGGGCGGATCCAGTGCTTTAAGTCAAATAAATGTTAAATTCCTGGTTTAAAGTCTTTTCTCTCCATACATTGGTCTTTTTCTCAACTGACATTTTATAATATATTAAAGGTTAAATAAGAAATGTTTTATGACTTGGATTTTTTTTTTCTCTGACAGTTTCTTTAAATATATTCTACTGTCTTGTTTCATTTGGTACCTAAGTCTCTCTTCTCACTCTTAAATTTTTCAACCACTTCAACTTTTATTTCTCTGTATCTCCACCATTGTCAGCTGTCTCCTGAATGTTTAGGCCCTGTGTCCACATAGCGCGTCTTTATGAATACTGGCGTTTGTTTGTTTGTTTGTTTTTTTCTGTCCTGAACTTTTCAGAGGGCAATATTAACCATAAATATTAACCATATTAGCAAGTGTTACATTGTATGAATATAAACCATATTTGTATTAATCACATAAATTTGAAAAAGTGTGAGATGTGATTTCTAGACAAGATAAATGTAACATATATTTTTAAATAATGTAATTGGATTCTCTCTGGAAATAATGGTGTCAGAAGCTCATCTCAGACCTGGCTGGATGTTGTTCAGAATGATGAAAAGTCCCAAAGTTTTTCACCATTAGAAACTCACAGGTGGCTGGGTGAATTTTACACAATTATTGTGTGTCCCAGTTGTCATTTGAAGTCGTTTATTCCAAGTTGCAAACCGGAAGGACTACACTCTTAAAGTTGAAATTCCGACTCTGAACTCTGAGTCCTCTGGGTTTGCCTGAGTACATGAGTAGGAATTCCGACTTCCAGGGTGCAGTCCTTCCCTAACTTTCGGTTTGCAACCCGGGATTCTACTCGGAAAATGACTTCCGATAACAACCGGAACGCACGATTAGAAACCTATGCCAAGCACGTGGCATGAGTGAGGGTGTGGAGTAAGGTATTTGATCAGCCTGATGTGACACCGTTATTTCCAGGCAGAAATGTGTGTTTTTAAAAAAAATAGATGGCAGTAGGAGGGACTCTGTGTAGAGTATAAGGTCAGGTAACAGTTCAGTTTCAGTCTGTTCCTGGGAAAGACTCGGGTTTATTGCCTGTCAAGGGCTGCTGACCTGTCTTGAGGAAATAAACTCTACTGCACTCAACTCAACTCAGAGCTTCTCCGGTGACTTCTTCTGAACTTTTGCAAGACTGTAAACTCACTGTAAGAAGAATTTTTGTTAAATGTGGGACAGAAGATCTGAGTCAATTTCTGGCCCTGACCTGAATTTTTTGACCAACAGTAGGTCCTTTTCAAGCAACTAATCATGAGGAAGAAAAAAATGTAATGTCACACCACAAAACACTCTCTGATTGCTATCCACCACTGTAGAACTACTTAACCAGAATGTAACGCAGCTCAGAAAATTAATTACTTTTGCACAGCTTGGGAAGTGACATGATTTTAGGTTTCAGATTTCGAGTTTACTTTGCATAGAACCTTGACTGAAAAGACATCATACAAGTGTCTGAAATATAAGCTGCAACAGAAAATGTGCATGAAGCTGGAGCAAGGGGTGTTGCTAGGCTGCCTCGCGTTGTGCCTAACGACACCCCTTAGCTGTTCTAAAATCACTGTAAATCAGGACCTCTTGGGGCTTATTGCTGTAATATAAAACGAATAGCTGCAGGCCTTAATGCTGAGTGGCTGAGCCATGTTCCAAGCCGTTGTAAAATACTCTACAAACACACAGTTGAGACCGCATTGCAACCGTATGACTGTGCCAGTGAAACATGTTGTTTCAAAATGTCTGATTTTGTTGTTTTATTTGCTGGGAGGGCTAAGCCTGAATGCGTAATGGAAAGAGAAGGACAGGATGGAGGAGGAAAAAGAAAAGAGACACCCTAAAATTAATGAGAGAGACACTAAAGAAAAAGTCACGAGAGAAAGCCAGGACCATTAAAACGACACTGTGGTCAGTTTGTTGTTTTCAGACCTGGTGTGCTGAGAAAGATCCCGCTCTCAGTCAGTCAGTTTTATGGGAAGAATAAAAATGATATTTTCAGCAGTTCTGCTGGATCACGTGCAGGACTTAACTGTAACATCAATGATCCACCAATCAGTGGTTCCTGGTGTCTGACAAAAGATCCTACATTTACCACTAGCAACAGCGTTTGCTATGGAGTAGAAACAAAAACCGCAGAGGATGTGACAAAACATCCCACCATCAAATGTTAATGGAGGCAGACTTTCAGAAAGTCAAGCACTCCCACTGAATCTAGATAAATGTTTTAATGAAAATCACTCGATCTTAAAGGTGCAGTGTGGAGAAATCAGCTTCATCTAACAGTTAGGTTCTAGAATGCAATCTACTGAAAGACGCTTCGCTCCCAGCTCGCTCAACCCTCTCTCTCCAAACACTAGGAGAACTACGGTGGCCTTCCTCTGCCAAAATGTTGATGACAGGATCTAACAATCTCACGAGTAATTAGCTTACCTGTCCAGTAGAAAACAGGCAATTTCGGCGTCGCTCTGAAGGCCTTTATTTCTCATTAGAGATTTCCATCGGGGAAAGGTAACACCAATGTTGACCCTCGATTTCTGTCATCGTCTGTCCCGATTCCGTTTAACTTCGTCGCGTTTTCGCTTCTTCGACGACGGCGGTACACGTCCCCCAGTTTTACCAGGTACTAACGGATACGTGTGGTCCTCCACTTAGGGTAACTTCGGTTAAAAAACAGTTATCAGACGGTTAACAATCTTCAAACAACTCTAATCAAACTTCCAGTAGACTTCTCACAAACTTCCAACAAATGACTCCTCGCATTCCCTCTTCTTCACCGTTATTTTAGGGGGGTGGTTCTTCTTCGTTGGTTGTATTCAAGCTGCCGTATGAAAACATGTAGGGCCTTCTCGAGCCGGTTTGTCCGTTCTGGGCTACTGTAGCAAGATGGCACCGCAAGATGGCGCACTCCATTGAAGGGACGACCCGCTCCCATGTAAATATAAAAGACTCAATGTAAGGCTTAAATAAATGCTACGATTTATTATTATTTATTATAAGTGTTTATACGCTATTTATAACATTTTAATGATATTTATATTCCATGTTTATCAAAAGATCATCCTAATTTCTACACATTTAACCTTTAAATGCTTTTAAATAGGCTATATAACATTAGCATAAAACATTACATTTTCAATAAGGGGTAATATTGGACCGACGAGAGGAGAAGCTTAAAGGGCGTCTCCAGTCATAATCAATGTTTGCCTCATCAATCAATCACCTATGATCAGTTCATCTCATACCATCCACACACCAACTGCAGCGTGT
>JAQLOL010000003.1:25002455-25028210 GCA_029783665.1 Naso thynnoides
ACAATGAAACCAACATGTCAAAGGCCAATCCATTGTGTACATGCCTGTATCAGCACACATCAGGCAAAGTGCAACGAGGAGCTCCTCTGAAGGCTACTTACAGGAACGGGGTTGTTGGAGACAAAACAAACAAACAAATGAAAACGTAAAGACAAACAGCTCTTGTGGTCGCCCTGTGTGTTTGTGGTAGCAGGTGAGAACTTCTCCTGCATGCAGTCTATTTACACACCATAGACTGTACATGCAAGTCCACGTGTGCGCCCTCACAATCCCTATATACACTTGCTTTTCCTGTCACATTACATGGATTGCCGTTAAGTCTCTCTTGTGTATTCTTCAGGCTTCTCTCTAAGGCAAACTGCTCGGCTAAGATAGCATACTCACAGGCTGCATCGCTCCAGTTCCTCTACCTTCCCATTCTCTCATCTCTGTAATTTCCTTTCTCCCCTTTATGTCATCTTACTGTCACTCCTTTTGTGATGGTGTTCAGCTGTCCAAGAAGCATTCTTCCATTTGTTTGAGATGTTACGGTTAAAGGATCAGGCCGGAGTTAATCTGTATTGTTTCTATTCATCAAGACATTCCATAGAAAGACCAAAACCAACAGTGGGTTGGTGCTTCACTGAATATTTGTGTATGTCCTCCAACGACCTGAAGAAATCCTTCCTTTATTATGAGGGGTATAAATGCTGTCTTTTCCCATGATCTGAGGTGAGCTGTCCATTTTAAGTAAGTAATACACTCAGTCCCCAATTGCAAAAACTTAACAATAAAACTGAACAGCTGTCTGAAAAGTTAAGGTGACTGTTAAACTGGCCAGAAAAATAAAATCTGAAGTCTGGAAAGGGAAGTAAAAGCCTTTCAGTGTGGAGTTTTATGTCACCAAAAAGTGCAATTCCAGTGGTTGATGGGTGTGCTTGCAGGCGGGTGAATGAGCTGCCGTCTTTGGACGGACTGAAATATGAGGTGGTAAGTCAAAAATGCAAAAAGCGCTTTTTTTCCCCTAAAAGGTGTATTAAAACGATGGAGGTCATGATAATCATAGATGTGCATCTGGGAGTGGAAATTGCTATTTCACCTCGAAACAGCCACTGAATCAGACTGCTAGAACAGGGCAGGAGATTTAACTGGGTGGAAAATAAAGAGCAATACAGACTTGAGAGGTTGTTACATTGGTCACCTTACAAAACAAATAGCCAGATGATTGACACTTATACTCCCATCATCTTGATTATTGTAGCCATCTATTTGTTGTTAAATAAGATTGCACTTTTCATTTATTCCCACATATTGTCTGTTTTTGGTAGTAAAACTTTGACCTGGCATTTTTCAGATATACACCAAGTGTGCAAATTTAACATGCTGACTTTAAAGGGGGAGTCAGCAGCATTTGTAAACACAACAGCCGTTTGTAAACAGCCTCTCTTCCTGGCTCAATGCAACAGAAGTATCGCAACTTATTATATACCACATATACCGCTATGCCGCTTACCTATCGTTACACAGCAAGCTACGTTGGAATATTACATTTGTTTAATGGAGAAGTCGATGATTTAGCAAGCTAACAAGCTAACCACCAGTGTTTAGCACCTACCTGTCCATCACAAAGTAGCCCAACTCTGCATCGCTCTTCCCAGCCTCTCTAAATATCTTGTATTGTCGATGCACTCTTGAAACGATGTTTCATTTCATTTCATTTATTATGGATCCCCATTAGCACATGCATAAGCACGGTTATTCTTCCTGGGGTTCAACAACACGTATAAAAAATTGGTCACAAAAAGTATTGTTTCATTTCTATTCATGCCATGCTAAGCAAGTCAGCTTTCTTGTGGACATATCACGGAACATACCCATTGCACCCAATATGTAAAGGGGATGTTGAAAACAGAGAACCAGATAAGGATGGGTACAATTTGGGACAGGACATTTGGGAGGGGTGTATGCAAGTACATGTGAAAAGAGGCACACACACACACACACACACACACACACACGCATTTTATTTTAATTCCCAAGTATCCACCTGTTTCTTCCACATGAGCTGGTTCCCTGTGCTTCTCCACTTTAAAACCTCACTCTTCACACAGCTAGATTTGTAGTTAAAGGTTGAATAAATAAATATAATCAGACAAAATATTTGCATATTTGCACACCATTATTATCGTCTAAAGATCTGACGAGAAAGAGTGAGAAAAAAGTAGAGAAAGGGAAATCTACACTGACTGATGTTGATTAATTTTACATTTTAATGGTAGTAGAGCTGTAAGCTTTTACACCCGAGAAAGGAAGAACAAGAGTCACTGTAACCATAGAAACTCAATGTATCCCACTCCTACTGTGAGTGGCGTGCTCCTGCCTGCTCAACACGTCACACTCCTGATTGCCTGCATATGGCACATGAGGGTGAGATCCCAACACTGTTGGTCATTGATGTTGACTGTATTACTCTGAGCAGCATTTATAGAAATAAATTCTCATATTTTGAACAAAGGGTCTTGCCTCTTCCGATTGGGAAATTAATATTTTGAAAAATGTATAAATTTGTCATTAATTGCTTTTTAGAAATAAGCAACTTCATGGTTCTGAAATGTCACTTAATTGATGAAAACAAAGCTCACAAGCACTGGATGTTGCTCTGAAATTAGCAAATCAAAAGTTGGCTTTAAGGAGCCTAATTATACTCATTTTTTGCGTCTTTGATTTTGGACTCTATATATAGAGCAGTTAGACACAACTGACTGAACAGTAAAGTCTGTAGATCTTCAGAAAACTGTACTTCGTGCCCTCTGTCTTCCCTCCGTTTTCTGCATTTTTTAAAAATGGTCTGTGTAGCTTCTCCTTCCCCTTTCCTTCCTCTGTGCATACCTACACACTCTGCAGTACTCAAAACCCCTTCTGTCCGATTACTGCCACAAAATAAATACAGGTAAGACACTGATAAAACATTACTTACAGCTTGTGCTTCTGACTCTTCAACACGACAAAGCAATGTGCGGTCCTTTAGCAACAGTTTAGCTGTTAATCCAGCTCATGTGCTTATGTTAAGGGAGTGAATGCTATCAACTTCTGTCTGGTGCTTTCGTCTTTGGGAAAGCTAAACAAAGTTAATTTTCCTTCATTCACTGGGGGGTTGGCTGTAATTCGAGAAGCAGAAAGTACAGCGCAGTGGTGTCTGAGCAGAGTGGGGAAGGGGGCAGGCACAGCACGCACTGACGTCAGCCTAATGACAGAGTTTAAGAAAAAAAAAATAGATAAAAAAAACATGAAACACAGCATGCATAGCCAATGGAAACAGCCTGCAGGGCTCACTTCCAAATAATAGCTCTGTTTTAAGGAGGGGAACCTTGAAAAAATGGAGACAACAACATAGAACTGGAAATTAGCATGATAAATCCCCTTTAAATACACTGAAAATTGTAATTGTTAAAACATAAGCTTAGCTTGGGAGAAGTAAGTGTAGCATAAATTGTAAACGGACCATTATATATCATAACTCGATTCAAAGGAAAGCTGCTAAAGGCACCACACGAAAGCTTTTGCATTGGAAAAACTTTTTAAACTCAATTTTTAGTGTGAAGAGTTATTTTACTGCCTCTGCTACGCTAGCTCTCTCTACAGCCCTGCATTAGTGATCGATGCCAACAGGAAGCTGAGTTGTGCTGCATGCAGCTCTGTGACCGAGCTGCGGTCTGCACAGATTGGAAAATCAGTTACCAATCACAAGCTGAAGTCCCTGAGAAACAAGCATACTTACACATTACCACCCAGCTTTGTATACACACACAAACACAGAGACTGCAGCTTACACACATGCACCCTACACTCGACAGTGGCGGCACTTCAGGATGCTCTGATCAATAATCAACACACTGTGTGTCCTCGTGCATGCATGTGTGGGTGTGTGATTAGACGAAGAGAGACGGCATGTCGTCTCCAGCATAAAGATATGGAGATATATGCAGACATCAGTTTATCATCCTGAAAAGGAGAGAAGGAAGACGAGATAGAAAGGCAGAGAAAATGAAAAGAGAGAGAACTGAAGAAGAGATGCTAAAGGGGGGGATTCCTGTCACGTTCACAAACTTTTTAATGTATACAAACACACACTGAGACACACCTCCATCTCCTAAAAATGTAAATTGAATGGATTTTGTAGCTGCATAAGAACTGGTTGAACCCACTGGTCACACATCTGCTGTATGAACTCAAAGCTTCTCAATTGGAAAATTATGGGCTGGGCAACAACGTTATTTTTAAGTAATAGATTGTGAATATATTAACCTACATTATTGGGTTAGCACGCATCAAAATAATAACTTAAAGGTCCAGTGTGTGAGATTTCATGGTAACTAGCAGTGAAGTCGCCAGTTGGACACAAGTGCATCCTTCTGCTTTGCCTCTCCTTCCAAACATGTAGAAGAATCTAACGTGGCTACAAAACTTGCAAAAAGATGCAGCTTGAGAGCCAGGGTTTGGTTTGTCCATTCTGGGATACTGTAGAGACATGATGATGCAACTAGGCAGACTCAGTGGAAGAAATCCTGTCCCTCTTTAGATATAAAAAGGTCTTTCTAAGGAAATTAAAGGACCACTATTTTCATTTTTAGGTGATTATACACTAATAAAAAACTATAAATATTATACTACTATAAAATTATATTTCCATTTCTTCAGCGTTTGCAAACAAGCCCTCTAAATCCTGGACCTTCAAGCTGCTGAGGTGTGTAACATTTTGGCACATAAAAATCAAGTGAATATATTTGCATGTTGCAGCATTTCTAAAAGCCACAATGCTTGATACAGAATGTCAGGCGTCAACTGCTTCCACATCTTTGTTGTAGATTCAGTATAGTTTAAAGTAGCCTGAGAAGCCTGCTACTTAAAAGGGTGCTAACATGCTAAAGATGCACATGAAGAGTTTTAGGGTGCATAAATGGCAGTGTCAAAAGTATGTGGACACCCCTAGCCAAAGTATCTTTTTTTTTTTTGATTGTTTGATTGTTTGTTTGTTTGTTTTTCCTTTTTCCTTTTTTTTTTTTTTTTTTTTTTTTTTTGCTCTGGCTTTAGTTAAGAGTAGTCATATCCAATAGAGTTCTCTCAAACAGTTGGGAAAGGTGAGGTCCTTAAAGAAATTTTTTTTCTGAGTTGAGTGAGGAAGAACTTGACAGGCCTGACCTCATTGTTCAACATCACTACCCGACTTAACTAAAGCTCCTGTGGCTGAGTGGGGAAAAAACCAAGCAGACAAGTTTCAAAATCTTGTGAACAACCCAAAAGGTGGAAGCTGTTGTAGCAGCATACTAATAGCCAATGTGTTGGAAGGAGAGTCTAAGAAATCACATATAGAGTATAACGTTTAGTTTGTTCAAGTGGTCACACAAGCTTGGCAATGTAATGTAATTGGTCTACTTTTGTGTTCCCTCCAAATATCCCAAGCCACTCTGAAGACTTCAAACACGTTAGCACCATTTATTTGAGAGGTAAATGTTTAGCATCTCAAAGGTGAACATAAGCCCCGAAGCACTTGCTACAAGCCTACACCTACACCTGTTACCTGACAGCCATGGGGAGGACTTGAAAGTTTGTCGCCTCAGTTTCCTAAACAATAAGCCATTGGGATTTTCCCAAAGGATTATTGCAGAAAATAAACTCTTGAGTTTAACAAAAGTTTAGGTTACTTTCACTATTTGTTCAGCAAGATAATTTTCCACATTTTAACAACTATTATGATTTTTTGAAGAATAGATGTAATAGCTAGAAATGAAAAATCACTATTAGGCATTAAGAGAACTACACCACGGTCGCAGGACTTTATAAGAGTGCAGGTATTAAAAAAACGAGGCCGTAAAGGCAGAGTGGGTTGATTACCCTGTTCTGTTAATGATGTTTAAGCTCCCTGACAACCTCTGTTGTCTCATTTAGCCACTTGAGAATGCCTTTTTTAATGGCTTTTAGGACAATTGCCTTTTTTTTTTCGCTTGAATTTATCGACTGTGTATTTGCTGATGCATTTTATATAACAGAGAAAACCTGAGAACATGGATCCTGCACAAAAATGTGTTTATTTTGAAATGAGGTAACCAAAGGTGCAACAATACTAACACATACAAAGGGTTAGGACTCATTTCTGCACCACTCTGTTGTCTTCTTTACTTCATGATAATTCCTCATCAGCCCTGCAGATACTTAATCTGTCCTTTTCTAGTAAATTCACTCTCTGCCAAGTCATAGTTGTCACGGTTCTTTGTGCGTTTGCTTGTGAGCCACTGAAACTAAACCTTTGCTCACTCAAATCCTACCATCATCAGCCTAATATTGTATTAACATTGAACTCAGGGTAAGAGCTGAACCGTGTGTAATACACTCCAACACAGTCATACTTGCATACAGCTCTAATGGATTATTGAAAGTTAATAACTTAGGAGCCAGTCAGAAGCTATTCACCAGGCTTAAAAATGTGTGTCAAGAGTTTCATAGTTGTTGACAGATGAAGGCAATGCCCCAGGAGAAATAAAACCATATTCAATCTTTACATTATCATCTTGAGCACAGAGAGACTAGAAAAGGTGGAACAATAGACGAGCTCTTGCTGAGTTCAAATGAATGAAAGAGCACACGCACGCAAACAATGAGAAACACACGCACGCACTTATGAGAGCAAGTTCAAAAGCCATTCCGCGTGTTTCAAGCGGTGACATTTGGAGCAAAACACAAACTCTCATTTGCATATCTCTGAGCTGGAAATATTGTTGTTTGTGTTCAAATCAGATCAGATTTGTTTGAAGTGCGTCTCACATTGTAATGTTTTACAGCACAGTTTGGCAGGAGGAGGAAGATTAAAAACATACAACTCTCGACTCAGTGGCATCAAATAAACGTCTTACTAAAGTGAGCTGAAGGTGTCATCTGCCTCCAAATGTCCAGAGGACATGTCTGGATGCAAATGCAGGCTCAGTTTAAATGCAGTTAAGAAGGATTAACAGGCATTACATGTCCAACCACAATGCGAGGATGGGTCACCATGCTGCAGCATAGCATGTGTGACATTATAGTGTCAGTAGGAGTCACTCAGCTTGTAGCTATGTCAAAGTAAACCCGCTACAGCATTCTGGCTTGGTAGTACAGCCACTTATACAAACAAACAATGTGTCAGTGTCACATTTTGCCTTACTAGGCACAATAGATACATGTATAAGTTGAAGTGTAGGTGAAACGGGTCGGGTTAGAATGAAAGAGCAGCACTACTGACAGATGGATAAGGTTGGTAATGATTTTTATTGCACACCTGAATATAATGGTAATTAGCACAGGTAAAGCAGATATCTTCTTTCTTCTTAAGCTCAGGGCAGTTAGACCTTGTTCAGACTGCATACAAATCTGTTTTGTTTCTCAAATCTGACCTTAAACACAGACTGTCCACACTGTCATTTGCAAGTGATCGGATTTGTTGCGTCCAGACATCACCGCTCTGTACCAACATATTATATTTGCATGGGTTACTGTGGTAATGACCAAGGCGTCAGTATGTGCACTGGTGAGCAGCTTTACAATGGGGAAGAACTACAATTGGAAAAATTGAGATACATCTTCTCTATCCAAACATTTGCGCTGTCAAGTCACGTGTCAAATTCCACCACACCAGATGCAACTCAACAGAGCTGACCAATGAATATTACGATGTTTCGTGCTGAAGTCATGGCAGGCTTCACTGTACAGCGAGCGGTTTGTGCCGTACACGAAGCAGTGACTGTTGGGAGCATGTCGTCCTTGGGACATTTGATGATGAGAGAAGGCATGCAAATTTTTCAAATGCGCCACAGGATGTTTGTCAGGCTCTGTGGCCATCTAGCACCCTGTCTCGTCTGTCAAGACACTCCATTCAGAAAACCAGTATCCGTGAGGTGATGCAGAAGACGCGCTGATACCCGATTTTAATGAGCAGAGAGTCTGGACTGAAAATGCATCTGTGCAAATCAGATTTGAATCACATTTCAAACCCCTCTTGCCATGTGGTTTGGGTCTGATTTGCAGTGATGGGTTTTCATAGGTTGTATTGCTGTCCATACTTCCTGAAATCAACCTTGACACAATCTGGATATGCTAAAAGTTTCAGAATGTCCGTTCAACTGATCAATTCACTTGTTTCTTGGTCAGTGTTAACAAAGGGGCAGTCTTCCTTCTCTTGGATCCTTTCCATAGAGAAGCAAGAAAACTCACAGACAAGATGGCGGACGATGACGCCACAGAGAAATAACAGGCTGGTAATCTTCAGAATCAGAGACTTGCTTAACAAGGTCAAAGCGGCAGAACACCAAACAGACACGGGCAACCAAAGACACTGAGGGGCAGAGACAGAACTCATGGTCAAAGAACGGAAGACTGTGACATAACCAGGGTGTGGACAAGAAAACGTGAGTCAGGAACAAGTAAGGTTGGTAAAAAGGTGATCAATGTAGAAGTAGTTGCTGGAGAATCTTGCACAATGCTTAAGAAAAATCTGATGCAGACTGCTGGGAGACTGTGGCTAGTGCAGTGAGGAGACCAGGTGCAATGGAGCAGGTGTGGGTGATTGGCTGGAGAGTGAGTGAGTGATCAGAGCTGCATTCAGAGTTGCCAACAGCGAGCAGGCTGCGTTCAGAGTCAAATCGTCAGAGGGGATGGGGTCAGGGTCAAACACTGGACTTTCACCCAGGGGACTTAGGTTTATATAAAACTTGTAAGTGTAAGTAAGTGAGCCAATGTTGTTGGTTTCTGCAGCTCTGACTGACCTGTTCAGTTATTTCAAAACAGATTAGTCAGTGAAAACTAGACTTCAACCTGCCTCCACACAAATCATAAAAACTGTGTTCTTCTCTTTTCATGAAGGCACTACTACTGTATGTCTTAACATAAAAAGGTACTTTATTGGTCATATATACAGCGTGCAGTGAAATGTGTTCTCTGCATTTAACCCGCCCCTAAGGAGCAATGGGCAGTCACAGCACAGCGCCCGGGGACCAACTCCAGATTCTAAGCCAGTACTTTGGTCAAGGGTGCTGGCTGAGAAACACCTATCATGCATGTTTCAATGGTGGGGAAACTGGAGCACCTGGAGGAAACCCATGTGAACCCGGAGAGAACATGCAAACTCCACATAGAAAAGGACCTGCCCCATAGGGAATCGAGCCCAGGACCTTCCATGAGGCCACAGTGCTAACCACTAAGCCACTGTGCTGCCCAGAAGGATATCTGTTAATGTACTTGCCATAGGTAACTTCTGCTAACAAGCTAGCAAGCTATTGTTAGCTGTAGCATGAGACTCACTGAGAAGCAACTTACCTGCTTCTGTTTGCGCCAACCACAAGTTTAATTTAATTTGTTTTTGATCTCTCTTTTAAGTTCAGTTTGAACCGAGATGAAACATTTGCAGGGGAAATCTGCAGTGGTGTAAAGTGGTTTGTCTCAGCTCGAGCTGACTGACAGTATCGCTTGCAGACACTCTGTTGACGGCAGAGGCAAGTCAGAGCATGAGGGTATGAACAGCTTGTACTAACATCACCTGTCGCTAAGAAGCAGAGTGTAGACTGGCCAATCAGGGCAGGGAGTATAGAGAGCCTCACTGATTGGGCAAATGGACAGGAGTGACAGGATTTTTATCAATCCTGAACACAGAGGCATGGCAAAACACAGAGATCTCGGGATACTGTCAGACCACGTCACTCACCAATAGCTGTCTATTGGTATTATGACAATTTTTTCCAACTAGAACACAAAAAAGTTAGTGGTATTTACCTCAGAGGTACCTACCGCAATTTTAATAACAAAATATACAATGATATGAGCATGTTTGCTGTTTCATATACTGACTCAAACCCATGTTTCAAGTAGAAAACTGTGTTGTATATATCACTTTTTTCTGCGTGTAGTACATATAACTATGCCTGAAGGAACGCAAATAGAAACCACTTTTCTCTGTGATTCTTTCTCTCCCTCTCACTCTCTTTGTAATGTAGCTAAAGGTTTGAAAGGCAGGTGGCCGATACAGCCTGAAGCACACAGTAAACACAATATGTGTCCCTGCTCTTTATCCTTTATCTCACTCTATAATGTAAAACAGACACAAGTGCTGCATAGCTGTATTGCATGCAGTAACTAACGTAAGCTTTGCACACTATTATTGGTTTTGTGAGAATTATTTAAAATAGGGGCTAAAGGTCCAAAGAGCCATCTGTCGGATTTATTCTAGATGCAACTTATTTGCACTGTCAGTGGTTTGTACTACTGTTGATTCCACAATATTTATTCTTCCCTTGAAGAGAAAAAAATGTGCTTGTTTTTGACACAGAGGGTGACCTCCTTACAAATATAAAATAACTGATCTGCATTTTGACCTCACTAGAAAAAGTGCAGGTGGATCGAAATAATTTTGCTCAGTTTCAAAGGAAGCTGGAAATGAGTCAGCCATTATTAAGCAGAACAGCTTTTAAGTAATACTCGATCTTTTTCTGCAAATTCTACACACGCCAGTGATTGCATTTACCGAAGTGTTAACTTTAAATTGTGAAACGTTAAAACTGCATCTTAGTAACATCATGTATTAGCTTCAAGCCAAGATATTTGCCATGAATGTATCTGCAGATGAATTTCCCCCTTCAACTTTGCATGGCTGACATTTAAACATTTACATTCCAGCTGTTGAGCCAGATCTTTGAATGCATTGTCTCCCCTTCTGGAAGTGTGTTTGTATACTTTGCCTAATAGTGATAACACATACACACAAATACACACATGAGATCACTGGGACATTTGACAATAGAGCCAACGGCCATCGTTCTTTCATTTTTGTCTTTCAAAACAACAAAAACACTCTCGCTCTTCATATTTATCTCTCTGCCTTCAAAGGCAGCCATCAACAGGCAGGAAGAAAGAGAGACAAAGAGAGAGAAGGATGAAAGACAGGGACACTAAAGTGCTGAGGCTCGGTTTTATTAGAGGGGTTGAAAGTATCCCCCTTGGCAGCTAAAACATGATGAAATCGCCGCAGCTGATTTGATGAAATCTGCAGTGTTATTTGGAAAACACAGAAAACAAGCTGAGCACCTAAAAGGTCGATTGAGCAACACTGGAAAAAACACAAACTATATTATCAGATTACGCTTTTCAAGTTCTCAATAAATCCTGATCATTTTGGATGATAGTGAGGTAGCAATTTACACAACAATAGTTTTACCAAATGGAATGTATCTGCACTATTCTCTGTTGAATTCATCCAAACTATTCATGAGTACATTAACTACTGTTGTTGACATTCACTGACATATTAGAAGTAGAAACAGTTTAAGAACCTTGTCATGACATGACAAGGTGCCGACAATGTTTTTGCAGATATTTGTGTTTCCCATTGTGCAGTCTAACAGCTGGGTCACATTCCCCCACAACTTCCTGTAATCATCATTCTCACACAGATAAACATCAGAAATAAGTCAGGAGTTCAAACACCAGTGGTACACTAATCCTCCATCATTACTCATTTGACAAATATTCTGTTGCATATACGTCAAGATGTTTTGTCTACTTTTAAAATTGTTGCACACTCCAGTAATCCTCCATATGTTAAAAGCATCCTTGTTTCCAGCATCTGAACACAATTTATTTGGAGTTTAGCGAAGTTGATACCAGGAATCTTATGTTATAACCATGCACAGAAACATTTAAAAGATTGGACTGATATTGAGTCATTCTGTATCTAAATTCAATAATAACCTACATTAAATTTAACGTTTCCATGTAACTAATGCTAAATATTGTTACTCTCAATTAGTTAGATAGTCTATATATGTACAAGATGGTAAATGGAACTCAAGATTGGGAATTTCTATAAAATAACATCAAGTTAAGGTGTCTAGTTAAACTAGATTTCAAAGAGTTCAACCTGACCTGAGCACATACAGAGCATTAAAAAAAAAAGACGCTGAACAGAGGGATGACACAGCCAAAAACTAGCTTACAGCATGTGGGGTTATAAAGGCACAACAGTCACTAGCAACATTCAGTGTCAGGCTTATCTAGCACAACCATTGGACTTTTCTGTCTTATATGTTAGTTTTTATCTGACATATGAAGCTCAGGATAGACGGACACAGCGGGACCAAGCCTCTCTCCCGTTTTCTTCATCAGGCTGATGAGTCCCTCCACACGACTGGTTCCCTAAAAAGGGGCAAAGGGAACGACACTTTTCTTAATGTTCAGAGATTTTTAAATAGACCTACTGTGCATTTTGCTGCATTGCTCACTCCTCATTGAAAAAAATTACAGAGTAATGCTTGTTTCTGTGAAGACAGATGTTGTCTGTTGAGACTCATCAATTTATAAGCTGTGCCAAAATATCAGGGATCAGTTAGCAAACTACCTGTCATACTTTGCGGCTGAGAGCAATTTACAGAGTTCATTTATGAAGGTATTTTATAATCATTTATAAGTTCTGGTCAGTTATGCTCCTTTGACATTTTCAATGCGCAGACAGGCCGGTGAAAACTGATGCTTATGAAAGTTTTAATTAGAGGAACTAATGATCTGTAATGCAACATTTGGGTGAGATTGTGAGGCTCTAGCTCATGTTTTAAAATCCAGTTTGCCTTTAATTCATCACTTCCCAAAACACTTTAATATTTGTGAAACATTCATCCTAAAATTATGTCTTGCTTTTGCCGAACTGATCTGAACATCCTTTTTTATACATATACATATTTTAAAAATGTGATGGTGTTTGCTTGGAATACTGGCAACTTGTTTAAATGAAGGCTCATGTCCTCCGGGAAAACGTTTGGGTGTGTTTATGTGCTACTTGTGTCTGTATTTATGGTTTAGTGTGTTTTTACATGAGAGCATGTGTGTGCGGCAGATAACACAGACATTTGATAGCTCTTGCTGCATGTGCATCCCAATGTGTTTAGAGTGTATGAAGTATGGTGCTGGTGGGAGCGAAGGCTGTGCTAACATGCCATCTCAGAGAAACAGCCTGCAGGCAGGGAGGACCTGGCCAGCATCAACAGCGATCAATAATTCATATTACAAAGGCCTTATTACATACAGCTCTAACACACACTGGTCGCGGGGACACTGCTGCTATCTGTTCCACACACATCCGTGCACTAATCAAGGCATACGTGTGTCATCACCGCTGCTGTCATGGCTTTAAACAGCTTGAGAAGATGTGTGCTGGAGAGAGAGGAGAGAGGAAAACCATGCAGGGTAAGAATGGAGAAGAGAGAGGAAAACCATGCAGGGTGAGAGCGGAGAGAGGCTAACATCTACATTTATTAATAAGGGAATGGAAAATGCTGCAGCCAATTTTCTGCTAATCCATAATAGATAACCAATGACAATTTTCTGTGACTCGAATGGTTGTGGATGGGGTAAAGGGAGGCAGAAAATAAATCAGCAAACCAAAGCTGAGGAAGTTCGCCAGAGAGAGGAAGGACGTAACAAAATAAAGCGTAAGATGACAATGGATGTTTTGCAGATTTTATAGAAGACTGAGTAATGATGACTTAGTTTGAGCTAGTTACTCAACTGTAATGATTATCTGTTATGTTTAATGTGCTTAGGTGCATATGAAATAATGCTACCAGATATTTCATATTAATAGGTTCTTCATCAGGTTTTGGTTGTGAAAATATGATAAAAGTGGCAAGAATCATACTTTACTTTGTACAGTATTTTTACATGAACAACTAACCAGAGGCTTGTTGATATAACAATTCAAACCAGCTTGAAGGCAAATGCAAGTTGCTTAGTTCCACTTTGTCCAAATTAATCCTTAAAACTGCTCCAGAATGTATTGACATGGTCATCTTAAAAAACTGCATGTTGGTGTTTTTATTTTTAAGATTAGATTAAGTCAAAGTAAAGTTCAAGGCACAGCTTTTGCACTACAGTCTTTGTTCATTTCAGTGTTGGAACTTTGGAAGACCGCTTGTAGCTTTTCTGCTCCCAAAACTTGGAACAACTTACAGTCCATCCTAAAACTCAGTACACTGGCTTCTCTTGGTCGGTTTGGATCCTTGATCACCAGCAACCCTTCCACAATATGCAGTTGTTTCCAGCCTATTCTACATTCCAGTTCAAATGTCATTCTTTTGAATGTAAAAACAAATTTGTACTGGTGTTTTGGTTATTGTATTTAGGTGTTTCTACCCTTATCTTGCATTAACTTTTGCACTTTTTAATGTGATGTTTATTCAAGACATCACTGGAAATGAGAGCTAATATAAAACCTAAATAAAAATAAAAACCTAATAAACTGAGAGATACATGTGTAGTTAAAGGTCCCACTGCATATCAACACTCTGAACTAATCAGTTACAAACAGTATTATATGTTTATTATTTTTGTGTGTTGTTTTTTTAATCATGTTTTTTATTGTTCTGCTATATTTTCTTACGTAATGTTGCCTGATTTTATCCTTGGGTACAGTTCATTTTAATGGATCTTAATTAAATGCAAACAGCCGCCTGCAGATGCCAGATCGACCCTTCCATATTTGACCCAACTCTGCCTAACTTCAACCTACGAAGATGTCTAATCTCAGTAATTTAAAGCACCTATGGGGGTGTTTGAGCCTTTCAGGGATCAGTATCCATTTGCTTCAGCAAGAAAGTTTATGTTTGGGATACTTCATTCCCTCACAGCCTCTACAAAAGCGGCAATTTAATATTAACTGTATATTCTCCAAAGGCAGAGTTGATACATTTATAATATAAATGTTGACAGCTGCAGCAGGAAGCTTCAGCTTTGTCTTATGGGATAAGAGCAATAAATTGTGGCTGCTCTTGTTTTCAATAAAGAAAACAGACCAGGATACAAGACTCTGGTGATTCAGAAATATGGTGGATTTATTGCATAGTCAGACTAAGGAGGCGTAGACTAAAGGACAATGTGTCTGTTTGAAGGTATTCGCTAACTATTTAGACACTTATACAGAAATACAAATAATAAAAAAGTGAAGTAATTGTAAGATAAACAGTTGGTCTGGGTGGTGTAACAGGAGCAGCAAATGTATGGTGACCTTGTGCAGATTTTTCACCTGAGAATTTATCGTTACTCCTCCTGATTTTCCCTTTCATTTCTTACCTGAGATACTGTATCACTTAGAGTAACTTTTGATAAAATGTTGATTTTATGTCAAAGAAGTTATGGTTATTTTGATGGTGGACAGATTTGGCATGAAAGGCCAGACACACATGTGCGTAATGTGAGAATCCATGCAGATATGTTTTACTGGTGCTCAGATTTGCTTTGGCTGAATAGAATGAAAATATTTAAAGTGCCTGACATTTTGCCCTGCACAGCAATACTTTTTTTCCGCCTAAGAAGTCATTTCAGCCTCTCGCAGTGTTTAAAAGTGCAACAGTCAGAGCTACAATTAGATTTTTCTGACTAATTGCTGGGCGCTAATGGATGGATGGAGCAAGTTGGAGGGCTGCATTTCATTGTCTTATTGACTATCACTGTCGGTGGCTGAATGACATCTGTTAAGGGCATCTGGTTCAAGGAGAGGGGGCCATTACTGTCACAAACACACACACACACACACACAAACGCTCACTTAAGTGTGTGAGGTAAGCAATAACAGCAGACTCTTGCCAATGATGTTCCCTGATAGAATTGCCTTCGGGTAGAGAGTGGCAATGCTTGTTCTCATCTGCTGTCTCTCTTCACTTGTGTAAATAAATGTGGAAATGGGTCATCCATTATGAATAGACATACAGATGTGGCCACATTTCCAATATCCTGATTATCCTTGCTAATATAGATATAGACTCTATCAATTTGCAGCTTTAATAATTTGCCGTTTTCTTCTCTCCTCTCTCCTCCCTTTCCTTCCCCACTCCTTCCCTCTCTCTTGGCAGTGTAAATTGGTCATGCATAATGGATGAACAGATATAGATGGAAGCAGAGCTCTCTCCAAAGATACTGAGGAAAAGTGGGATGAAGCGGGCAAAACACGTCAGCTGTGTACACGTGCTCATCTCCTTCTGCAGATCATCATCAATCCATGCATTTTTGAAAGGTCAAATATGTGTTTATTTGAAAAATCACAACTTTGACAGTTACAACCATCATATACAACACTCAAGAGACTTCAAATGAATCAATATTTGCACTGGTTGGGGCCCTTTTGATATCATTGGGATTTTTGGTTGAATTTGTTAGACTCCTGGCAAACTATTAAATGATTTAAAAACTGGCAGCAGCACTTCACTGCCTATTTAAGTAACTGGAGGAAGAAGCCAGTGTACAGATTTAAGGACAAGAACAATGTTTTCAGTTTTCTTGGTTCTTGTTAGAACTTTGAGAGTAGTTTTCTGAAGTAGCTGAAATCGACTTGCAGTGTTTTGACCAGACAAGAAACCATTAGGCCTACAGTTGTCCACCTTGCTGGGGGGTATTAATGAAATTCTCTAAATCTTGTCTTGATTTGAGACCTCTAACCCTCACTGTTTGTTTGAGATGATAAAATGCTGACTTAGTTTAGCCCTAGTGTGGCTGCTGAAGTTTAATAAAACAAGAAGATTTCTAGCTGAGACTTTTGTCTTAATAATTGTGTATCGAGCTAGTGAGAACTTTCATTTTTTTCCCTCGTTGAAATCTGACCCGACTCTATTAAATTGAAGGAAATTCAATTGCATTACGTGCTTACTTGCTTCAGGCGTTAATAGAGTAATTTTACAGTGAAAAGAGCGAAATGAATCTTGCTTGTTGCAGCCACCTTCTTACCTCTTATTGACTACAGTGACATTGTTTACACAAATACCTTTACCAGCTCTTTAAAGATGTTGGATGCTGTCTACCAGCAGGGGTGTACCGGGAAAGAAATTCAGTCATGTGGCTCTTCTAGACTCCGAATTCTATTAGACCGAATCTATCAAATACTGATAGTGAAACGAGTCAATTCGCGGGGGGTTGTGACACGTAAAACAGTGTGTTCACCGTTTTACAGCCACAAAAAACTACAGACATAGTAGGCTACAGTGGAGTGCATGATGCTAGCACACGTTTATCTAACTTGTGATTGGCCAGTGAGCCCTGTCAGTCACAGCACGCTCTGATTCACGCCCTGAATGACAGGAGGGGTGGGCCGGGCTGTTAAAGAAACAGACGTCGATGTCCAGACAGTCAGTCGTGGCCAGTAAAACCTTTAGGGATTTCTTTGACAGTCCAGGCCTTTATTACCTTCAGCGTACAGTACATACAGAGCTCATCAAACAGGCACTCTCTTACTCTGCCCCTTCAGCCTGGAACACACTACAGCAGGATCTGAAGCTGTCCAGCTTGATCCCACTAAGGGATTTTAAATTCATCTTAAGGACACTGGAAAAAGCATGTTTGGAAACGTGCTCTTGTTTTTAGTATTTAGTATTTTAATGTGCTTTCATATTGCACATACATTTAAATGTTGTATGTACTGATAAGTTTGTCTGTAACTTACTGTTGTCTTGTCCAAAATAGGTCTCCTGTGGGCCTATAAATAAAGGTTAAATAAATGAAAAATAAAAACCTGAATGTCATCAGTAATAAGCCATGTTATTGTTGTAATACTACTGAAATTCCCGGAATTCACAGTTACATTTATGTCTACAATACTTATTCAAAATGTCCAAATAGTCAACATATTGATTTGAGTATCTCTTTTATGAAAGAGATATAACAAGAGGCAGAAACTGCAGTGGAGAATCCTGTGCTGCAGCCACCAGTGGGTGTCAGGATGCAACAGGTGCTCGTGTTTCTGTCTGGGTTTGATGATGCGTCAGAATGTCGTTTTAAAACTCTAGTGTCTCGTGCTGAGGATTATTCAGCTCAATATGCTGCATTATCAGTAGAGCAGATTTACTTTGAGGTATGTTTGTGTGTGCGCGTGTGTGTGTTGTGTTAGAGCAGCAGATACGACACACATCAAAAGCAGTGGAGAGGAAAGATTATGAAATGCACCAATGAGTAGCAGCTCAAAAGGAATAAACGATGGATGATAGGACATATAGTATATATATTTGAATAAAGAAAAAGAACAAAATCCTAGCCTCTCAAAAAAAATATATATAATTTTTTTTTCTTCTTTTTTTAAGCTGCAGAAATGCTTCCAATGCATGCTGTATATCATTTCTAGTCTTTGTATGCCATTAAAATTTGCTCATACATCTTACACCTTCTCACATATGTCACATATTCAGGTTTTTTTATGTTCTTGTAGCAGTGTCTCTGTAATACTTCTTTATAGAGTGAAAAAATATTGATTTAGTCGCTTACATTGTCATTTTAGCATACAAATCCTTGGGAAGGAGTTCAGGGTTTTTTTCCCAGTTTACAAACTGTAAGATTTGACATCACAGTTTACAGTCCATTTATCTGAACATAAGCATGTGTTGCTTAAATCTAACTGCACCTTGACCATATGGTAAACCTAATCAGGAATAAGCTTGGTTTTGAGTCAGCCTGGTTTTTTTGTTTGTTTGTTTGTTTGTTTTTGTTTTTTTGGTGTGTTTGTGTGTGCCTCTGAGTAATTAACTCACACTCTCTCCTGCCCTTTCCTTATGACTTCTCAGGTAGATCTGGATTTTCAAACGAATCTGATTCTTGACATTCCTCCTGTCAGAAAAAAAATGTGTGGAAATTCAACCCTTCCTTTGATAAACAAAGATAATTGGAGGGCTTTCTGTCTGGCTGACTGTCTGACTGAGCGACAGGAGGCAGACTCAAGTTGTACATATATTACTGACGGTCACGTATGAATGACATTGTGTCACGTAGGCCGGCAGAGAGCAGCTGTGTCGCCCGATGCCACTCACACAGCAGCACACTGACGCATCCGAAGCCCAAAGACTAAACAAAGGCACAGAGAGTGTGTGAGTGTGTTAGAAAGAGAGTGTTTCCTTTGCATTTGTTAGAGTGTGTATTTTCAAATGTGTTCTGTGAGCAAAAGACCGAGGGTGTGTCTGTGTGTGTGCACATATGAGTGTGTTTTTGTGTCTGCAGTCATTTGCATGCAGGTCGTGACGACCCTCTCCTCTCATCTGAGATTCTCATTAATTCAAAGACCTGCGAGTACACACACACACACACACACACACACACACTCACACAGGCCATCACATTCTAATCACTGCACCCTGCCCCTTTAATCTCTTCTCCCCATCTTTCTTTTCTTACTCTGCCCCTCTCAAAATCTTTTTCTCGCCACATATGTCTCCTCTCTATCCCCTCTTGCTGTCTTCCTCACCTGCCTGTCTGTCTCTTTTAAGTAAAATTGGTGTAAACACTTAGAGCAGGTTGCTAAGGACACCTGGATACATAGACACCTCAATGTGACACCCTACCATTATGTCCCCATTACTGACATCCTCTCATACCCTGTGTATGATGAAACCCTGTTGACCTCATTATGTCCTCATTACGATGACCCCTTGTGTAATGACATGATGACGTCTGCTCATTATTTCCCTGTTAAAGCTCAGGTTATAATGACATAGATTCCACCTACATTATTGGCAGACCAGACTTTTTCTCTCCTATGTAAACTGTGTGTTAGCCCCTGATACTGATAATGACTGACAGAGTGCTGATGGACAGCAGCAGACTGGTCAGAGGGACTTGCTCATGTCAGAAGGTTAAAAGGCTTGATCTCTGTAATATGCATGTGTAGGAGTCCTTGAACAAGGCATGACTCACCCTGAGGGACCAGAGCAGGCATTAATGGAGAGAAGGAGATAAACAAATACGAAAAATGTCAACATTTCTTATTTAATTTAAATAACAAAGGGTTTTCTTTTTGTCAAGTTTTTTTATACATAAATTTCAGGGGTAGAGACAACAGTTGCCAATTTTTTTTTTTTTACTAATTTTTTTTTCTATTCTATTGCTGTGCTTTTTATCATCTCAATTTCTTCTTTATGTTTTACAGATAAGAGTGTTGCACAAATTTTTTATTATGTTTTATAGGTCTGAAGTACTGAAGATAATTAAAATGTGAAGGATAAAACTGACGATGCCTAAAACTTTACAATTAGTTGCATGGAGAAATACTTTAGTTTTACCTTTAAAAAAAAAAAAATCAACTGTCTAAACACTCATGTCTAAGTCAAATAACAACAAAAAAAACTTTGAAGACGGAGGTGTTTCTTACTAAATAAAAGCCAATTTATTGGTCAAAATGTATCCAATTTTTTTCTTCATTAGTAAAATTATGGTCTTTGTCTTAAACTGTCTCGATCAGGTCCAACCACCATGAGGACTTCAGGGGCTCATGGTGCTGTAAAATCAGCTCAGGGGCTGTAAAATTCCCAGGATAGGCTTAAAAATGGCCGCAGTCAGTACCTTTATATGTCGAGCCATTATAGCTCAATTAGGCCATTTAATTAAACTACTGTCTTTGTCTCAGTATACAAAAATAGAGGGAAAATCGATGTAATGATGAAAAGTTTGTCAGACTCTGCTTGCCCCCGTTCAGCTGGTTGCTGTTGGACTTCTTCTGGTTTACCTATTACATCACAAACCAAACAAGAAACAAATAAATTAGCAAGCAGCAGCAGTTCCATGTCAAACAGTGAAAACATGGCAAACTTTGCAACATTTTACATTCTGAATATATATTGTACTTTACTCTTGGTACAAATACGACGCATGCTACCCTTTGTGCTTATGGTATTCAAAGATCAATCACAGTGCAGGAACTATCGTTTATGCGTAGAACACTTACCCCATTTTGGTGCCAATTGACTCAAATACAAGATCCCCGACCACAGTAGTGTTAGTTGGACTTCAAGAAATTCAACATAGGTCAATTTCAGTTAGATTAACATGTTTACATGCATTTTAAAAGTCCAGTTTTAGTTGGACTAACACAATTCATCCACTTTTTCCAACATCATGTAAAGGTACTGAGTGAGGAGACAGAAAATATGATAGCTGAAGCCCAACAAAAGTCACCAATATGAGCAACTGATACTGAGCAGCCTCATTCCTCTATTACACTGTATTTTTCCCCTTATGAAAGGCTTAAAGCACAGAATGATTCAAACAGCTGTGAAACCACACATGCAGCACACTAAGGCAGCCATTATACTGTAGAAATGACCCCTTAAGCCAATAATAAGCTCCTATGGAAACCCTCCGCCTGTGAAATGGGCCAGAATTATGGAGGATTAACCACAAAGTAACCCTATTCAGATCTATTGTCAAAACATCTGTCTGCTCGCCTCCTTTGTCCTTCTTTAATTTCCTCTCCTCCTCATCCTCTCTGTCCCTCTCATCCTGTGATGATGAATTTATAAACCTGTCATCTTCGCCTTTTTCTGGTCTTCTCCTCTGTGCCTCCTCTCCTGTCCTCTTCCCTTCATTCTGCTCCTTTCTCCTCTCCTCCCCTCTATTCTTCTATGCTCATAATGTCTTTGATAGAGCCTGTCAGATTAATTAATGTGATTAACTGTCCGTGTCCTCGCTAATAACAGACCTTCAGAATTCAGGACATTAGTGTGGCTGACTAGCTGGTCAGATTGATGATTGACTGACTGAAGAAGGAGCTGAAGTGAACAACTGGCTGACTGCCTGACTTTTTCTGTGGATGTTTGGGTGACTCATACAGTCTTTGATCTCATTTTGATTGTCTAAGATTCTGCATATAATGAGTCTATCAGGACACAAATGAAGCAGAAAGACAAAGAAAGAATAAAGGCATCGCATCACAATTTTTCAGAAATTGTCCAACCACATTTTTGTTGAAATGAAAGAATGATAATGGTATATTCTTAGGAGAAGCGTGTGTATTTAAGACTTCACACCCCTTGACAATCATTGATTTAACTGAGATCTAGTGCTTAACATCTCTCCATGGTCAGTCATGCAGTAGTCATTGGATTTATTTTTTAATGGCGGTTTGGGTTAAATGCATAAAATGATGCATTTGGTTTAACACAAGCATCCACGTTTTGTGCGACAACATCCTGTTTGTTGGTAAGTTCACCCCCTCGAGATTTTTTTTTTAAATTTATTTTTATTTATTTATTTATTTTTCATGTTGCGAAAGAAGTGTTAAGTGTGCTAACATGTAGCTAAATAGTGGGGCCGTCAGTGCATGATGTGAGTCCCTACACGATGTGAGTCGCACATGAACCATGTTGCCATGTTGGACAGCTAGCTATGGCTACACCACTTGGACAAATCACATGTCCAACTTTATATTTTGGTTAGGATTACACTCTGAATAAGCCGCAAAGGCATGGTTTGTTGTAAACTAGACACTAACTGTCAATGGGTAATTTGTTTGCCAGTTACGTTAGCTGGAGTACTGTTAGCGGCTAACGTTATGCTAGTCTTTGCTCGGTGCTAGCAAACTAGCCACCACAAGTTGAAATTATGAAACAGGCCATTGCTAGTGCCAGAGCTGGCTAGCTTTAGCCACACTGCAATTATGATTTAGTTTTAAAACATTAAATGTGATTAGACCGTCAAATTCAGATCGTGATATGGTTTTTACAAATGGTGTAGCCGAAGCAAGCTGTCAAAGACGGCGGACAGTCTCACTCATGCGAGACTCACATCGTGTAGGGACTCACATCATGTACTTTCCAAACTATTTTAACTCACACTATCCAACTTTTACATTTATCCCATTAAGGAACTGTTCAGGTCTTTTTATGTGGGGTTGTACGAGGCACTTATGCCTAGTCAGTGTCTTACCTATATTAGATAACTGTCAGTTCGCTCTCTGTATGGAGAAACAGCGTGGTGCAGTGGCAGGAGACAGAGTTTAGTATTGCCGTGAACAGTAATGACAGCAACACATCTGTAAGCCACCGACAAGATCTCCCACATAAAGCTTGTCCCTTCACGTGTATGCTACACTTACAATTTTCTAGCCCTTTCCAATGCTGTCAGACAGCAGTTTCCTTTGGGACCACATTCCCTCAAACACACAACATCTATATTTGACACACAATGGTGTAAGTGCCAACAAGCCAATTGCAAAAGAGACGAACAATCCCTTTAATAGTAAGCTTGGCTAATGTTATGGTGTAGGGAGCTTAATGATGGTGACCCTGAGGTCATGCTGTCCAGCTGTAGTTCACCTATGACCTAACTTTAGCTTTTGGCTCTTGGGGATTGCATGTACGCTTTGAAAATCATGAAAGCAGGTTTAATTTGTGAAGATTATCTTTAAAAAAAACCAAAACATTTAGGTATTAAAATAAGCCTTTGAGGCTATTTTATGCAATAATCCAAAATCCAAGCAGAAATCCCTCTTGGCTTTCAAGAAAATAAGGCTGATGCCAACTTCTGTGTTGGCCTACAAAATTATGTCATCTCTACAGCACTCTTTAAAAGGACCATACCAGTGTTACTTTGTCAACATCAGCCAGGTTACAGAGACCCCACCCTGTCATGTCTGTCAAGTTTCTGTTTGTTTTTACACATTTTATGTTATGTCTTGTGCTTCCTGTTTTATTTTGTAAATCACTAACCCTTTGTCTCTGTTCCAGATTCCCCTTCCTACACGCCCTTCCCCTGTCCTGTCACAGCTGCTCCCTGATTGTCCTCCCCACCTGTATCCCATCTTCCCTCATTACCTCTTGTATTTCTCTTTGTGTGTTTCACACTCCTGATGCCAGTTCGTTGTACCTCATGGTCCTCGTCCCAGCTCTGTATAGTGTTTTTGCCATAGTCATAGTCTGTCTTGTGTATGAACCTTGTTTGATCATCGATTCAGCCTCTGCCTCTCGTCTGTCGGATACCTCTTCCTGGTTTGACTGCCTGCCCGTGTACCGAACCCTGCCTGTTAATGAACCTGCCTTTTGCCTGAATCTCGGTTCGAGTTGCGCATTTGTGTCCATCTGCTCTGGGCTCTTGGGAGTTCACGACAATGGATGGTTCAAAAGCAATTCAGAATGGCCTAGAAGCAACTGATAATCAGATCAAGTGCTATTTAAGATGTCGTAAGCAGACGTGTTTTCTTACCAAAAGTTCAACTGTGAGTGGTTTTGAATGTGGGTTTTGACAGGCAGCTCCTTTCCCCTCTTTCCAATACTGCATACGCCACTAAATCTTTTGGTGGTACACAGCACCGGTCTGTACTGGCCTACTTTCACCCCTGGTTAGCGCACACTACAAATCCCAAACTCTGACCCTCAGCCCCATTAAACTCGATTTGAAAGAGACGGCTGGCCTGTAATCTTCTTCCGATTTAATTCCTGTGCCTGCAAAGATTTTCTCCTAACTCATCACTTAAGTCATGTTAAGTTGAGATTTATATTGAGTTTGTTGTGTTATTGTGCTTTACATTCATTAATCTTCTCTGGGAGTTTGTAATTATCTATAGTTGTTAAACAAAAAGGAATAAATCAAATATTTAAATTGATGTTTTACGTCAATATTGCTATCGACTTCACTTTGGATTTGACATTGAGAGTTTAGAATCAGGACGGTAAGTTGCATTCATCCTGACACAGTTTGTGGAGTGCCCCACCTGATTTACTCATTCCAAAAAAAAAAAATCCCTTGAATTGTGAACGTGGATGATACTGAATCCGAGGCAGTCCCATTCGCATTGTTCGCAATACCGTAAAAGAATAAAAAGGCAGAGCTGGACTACCGTAAGAGAAAGAAAATGCAGCTCCGCTTTTTGCAACGGAGCAATATCAAGAATCGTGTCTCCACATATATATAATGAACAGGGCACTGCAGTCCTCAGAGCAACGGCAGGGCTTTCATTATGGCCGTCATGATGTAGTTAGTTCCTGAATCGAGAGCTTCTGCTGTTTGCCTCCTGAAGGGCAGAACTGTTCATAGGAAAATATAATTGGCACATTACATATGTTGGTGGATCTGGGCAGGTCTAAGTTCTGGGCACAGGAAGCGCAGGAAGTAGGTGTGGCAATCTTTTTGGTAATTTGGTGAACAGAGAGGCAGGCAGAAGGATATTGATACACCCAGGAGGTTCAACACTGATGAAGCGCATTGTGCTCGTAACGACACTGACATTGCAGTGTTAAAAGCAGAAACATTCCAGGCCAGTTAAGGTCCATTACCTTCACAGAACGCAAGTCCTCTCTTGATTCAAAAAAACAAACAAACCAAAAATAACAACAAATCAAAAAACCCCTCAGTTTTTACAGCTCTTCATTGTTGAATCCAGACTAAGGATCATGCAAGTGTTCCTGTTGTCCCAGGTTGATTCTTTAAGTAATAATTACTTACAATTAATTAGTGTAATTAGTGAAAGTGAGCAAAAATGAGAGGCAGGAAGTCCCACTGTCCTCTCACAGTGATAAAGTGATGTGATTTAAAGAGAAAAATGTTTATTTCTTTCTTCCCACGATGTATGGTGGGTTAGAATCTCAATCACAACACAATATGACAACACCTATATGATTATTTAACAGCATGTTATGACATTTTTGGATTTCTGTTGTCTTGCTTAGTCAGACCTCTTTCCACACACACACACACACACACACACGCCACAGTGGGCAAAACGCTCCCTGGAAATGCAATAGATAGATAGACTATATCGATCCTTGACAGGAAATTGCATAGTCACGGCAGCTTCGACATACAGGACACAACACCACGGATAACAATGACCTTTCACACTGATGAAATTTGGAAAAAGGCAATGACTACTGAGTAAAGGTTGGTGAAAATCTAACACGGGGGGGGGGGGGGGGGGGGGGGGGGGGGGGGGGGGGGGGGGGGGGGGGGGGGGGGGGGGGGGGGGGGGGGGGG